>CM042013.1:91259493-91859493 GCA_023525715.1 Cichorium intybus
TACATGCATACATACATGCATACATACATGCATACATTCATGCATGCATGCATGCATACATACATACAATCATACATACATACATACATACATACATACATACATACGTACGTACGTACGTACTACATACGTACATACATAAATGCATATATACATACATACATACATACATACATATATATATATATATATATATATATATATATATATATATATATATATATATATATATATATATATATATATATATATATATATATATATATATATATATATATATATATATATATATATATATATATATATATACTTGGTTAAGAACCATGTATGTTACACGGTTAACAATCAAAAAAGAGTACAACATGAAAAAACATGTTTGCCACAATAGAACTAAAACATATGGAAGAATCACAGAATTATGATCTAAGTTGAACAAAAAACGAATGGAAATAAATTAGGATCAATGCTTAAAAATGCATACTCTGAATGGATAGTGATACAGTATGGTGCAACTTCAATTCATAATAGTAATTACAAACAATGTGGCACAACACAAATCATCACTGCTTTACTTTTCATAAAGTTTACAATGTGCAACTTTCGTTGTGAAATGCAATCCAAGTTTGTATTGATTTTCCACATACTTACTGCTTGAAAGTTGAAACTTGCATACCGAGGGTCGGATTTTCCATGTAAGAAGCAACATTTTGTTGAAGTATTTTCTCGAATTTTTGCATCCATTTTTTGACATAGCTGCCTGAATTTTATTTCCCTGATAATAAAAGAAAATTAATATAAATAATAATATTGACTTATAAGAAATTAGTTTTTTCCCAGATAATAACCAAATCTACTATAACTAATAATAAAATAAAAGTAGCAAAATAATATAATTACAAAATACATGTTCTTCAATTAAAATAAGTTCGATAGAATAATTCTGTTTCGGGTTATCAAATACCATTTGATCCCACATACGGATAACTACAACTATTATGGTGAAATTGTCTTTTAAAACATATAGCTGAGGATGATTTTTTAAGACTTTATGTCAAGACATGTAGTATGTAGCTTGAGAATTATTTTTTTTTTTTCAAATTTGGTCCTAATGAGGATGAGAAGGTAAAATAATGATAAATAAAATGCAAAAATCAAGTAATCTTAGGGCTAAAGATGACACACTCAAACACAGACAAGATATTCTAATATTATAGTGATGAATAAATTGCAAAATCAAACATTTCAAGACATGTAGCTTGAGAATTAAAATTGTCGTTCCCCTCCACTCCATTTCATCATCTCCAAGTCCACTTTCTACTACCAAGGTTTTTTCTAATCGACCTAGATTTAAAGGATCTGGGATCTCAGAAGATGACTTTGTTTACAAGCGTCTCAATCACCTCCACATTGATCCCACAGTCTCCATCTCCTCCGCCACACCGCCACCAGAGAGAAATCGCAATGAAAGAAAGAATAGGATACTTTTAAAACTCAAAACAAAGTACCAGCTGGAAATTCGGGTAATTCACCGGTGGGAACATTCGTCAAACAGCTTGAAGGCATTGCAAGACTGTACCCAAACACAACCACTACCGACGTCGTTCCCGGATCCGCCTGTCTACCAAACGACAGATCATTCGGCAAATTCTATGTATCACGAACTTGTCGAAACCCTCCTGGTTCAGGTATGAACTTACGATTTTCCAATTTCAGTGTCGTCTGTCACTCAAACCAAATCCTTTTTTTTAAATTAACAACAATGTCATCGTCAATTTTCTCAAAAAAGTGGTACTTCTCTTATGGCATTGAATTAGAAACCTATATGTATCTTAATTGGGGGATAATTTGATTAGGTTGAAGCTCAAGAAGCTACCATAAATGAAGCTTCAACATTATGCCATGTTGCTGAATCCCATTGTACTGCTAAAGAGAAACTGTGCCAGTATCTACCAATTTGGTAAATTAAAGTATCCTCATAAATGGGTAAAGGTACCAGTGATTGTGGTTCGATGCTGTTACGTGTGTTTTCTTATTGGCATTTTTCCTTTTAGTCCTTTTCTTGTTTATTGATTGCAAGGCTATTATATCTTTTATTTATCTTTGAGGGACCCTTATGTAATTTGGGGTTATTTGAATTTATAAATATACTATCGTGATATGCTTCTGGGGATTATCCAGAAGTTGTTTTCCTATCTCTCAAACTTTTCTCTCTATCGCTACTTTTACCCTATCAAGGGTATCAGAGCAAGGCCGATCCCTATCGGATTCAATCATGCCGACACGCAATCAAGAGATCGACAAAACTATCCAAGATCATGACAAAGCCATCACAGACACTCAGGCGACATTAGCAGCGTTGATGAAGCAGCAGGAACAATCGATAAAACAACAAGAACAATTGCTCAAGCATGTCCAAAGCCAAAAGGATTCAGTTTCAATAGCTACTCAACAGACCCAAAACCAAATCGTCCAATGCGTATCGGTAAGGTAGAGTTTCCGCGGTTCTCAGGGGTTTAAGTGGAAGCGTGGATCTACAGGTGCGAACACTTTTTTTCCATAGACGAGACACCAGATAACATGAAACTACGATACGCTGTTATTCACTTAGAAGGAGAAGCTATTCAATGGCACCGTGCCTTCATGAAAACCCGAGGGGCCACAGTCGCTGAGCTTCCCTGGGAAGATTATGTGCGGGCTATTTCCAGTCGCTTTTCCAATGCGATGTTCGAAGACCCGATGGAAGAAATTGCTTCTCTTACACAAGATGATGACCTTCATGCTTACAACACTGCTTTTGATGCTCTCCTGAACAAGGTAACTTTGAGTGAAACCTAAGCTGTTAGCTTATATTTAAAAGGTCTCAAACCAGAAATTCGGGGGACCAGTGAAAATGTTTAAACCTCGTACTCTACATGAGGCATACGGCCTGGCCAAGATTCAAAACTTAAACAACTCCACCTTGGAAAACAAACTGAAGTTAGCTAAAGGGGGAACAACCCACCCAAAAAAACAGTTTTGAAACGGGTAGAATTACACCTCCTATTAACGCAACCAAGCTGCCCCTTTTACCGACTCCTAATACCCATCCCATAGGTGCGACTACCAGAAAAACAGGGGCTAAGGTTTCGAGGCGTCTCACGAGTAAGGAGTTAGAACTTAAACGAGCGAGAGGAGAATGTTTTTGGTGCACCGTCAACTTCATATCCTTATCGACTCCGGGTCTACACATAATTTCATCGATGTCAAGTTAGCACGGAAATTGCAATGCGCGGTTAAAAATATTCCATCTCTTGACGTTAGTGTGGCTGGTGGAAAACATCTACAATGCAACCAAATGTGTTCTAACTTCCAGTGGACGATGCAAGGTCACTGGTTCACCACCGAGGTTTTACTTATCCAATTGGAAAGTTATGATATGATCTTGGGTATACAATGGCTTTCACCTTTGCAAGACATTTTGTGGAACTTTCAAAAAATGACCATGCGATTTCAGGTGGATGGGAAACCATGTGAACTAAAAGGAATTCAAACTAATAAAGTTTCTTTTTGTTCCATGGAGAAGGTAGATTCTCTATTGCAGAAACATAGCAAGGATGGATCAATTCAATTATTTAATTTACAACTTACCACCTCCTCACCAAAACCCATAGCAGGAGCTTTTACGTGATTTTCAAGAGGTGTTCCAACCTCCAAAATCTCTACCACCAGAGAGGCCGTTTGATCACCGAATAATCTTAAAAGAATGCACCGCACCCATTAGTCAACGTCCGTACCGGTACCCCGCCGTCCAAAAAGGCATAATCAAAAAACCACCCGAGAATTACTCGAGGCCGGTATCATACGTAATAGTCAAAGCTCCTTCGCCGCCCCCGTAGTACTAGTGAAAAAGAAGGACGGTCAATGGCTTATGTGCATGGACTACCGCCGCCTTAATAACTCGGCCGTAAAAGATAAGTTTCCGATTCCCTTGATCGAAGAATTATTAGATGAATTGGGAGGAGCGACTTGGTTCTCTAAATTGGACTTGCGTTCCGGGTACCATCAAGTGCGGATGGCTCCCGAGGACATCCACAAAACAACATTTCGAACTCACGAGGGACATTACGAGGTCCTTGTGATGTCGTTTGGCCTTACGAACGCACCCGCAACGCTCCAAGCTTTGATGAACCATGTGTTTCGGTCACTGTTACGTAAAGGGGTACTTGTGTTTTTTGATGATACACTCGTTTACAGTCGTGATATGGAGCAACACGAACAACATTTACGGCAGGTACTCTCGATTATGATGGAGCATCGTTTGTTTGCCAAGGAATCAAAATGTGTATTTGGTGGTCAAGCGGTGGAATACTTGGGTCATATTATATCGGGGGACGGGGTGAGAACAGACCCATCTAAGATAGAAGCGGTTCAAGAGTGGCCGGTTTTGAAACAATTAAGGGGATTTTTGGGTTTAGCCGGGTACTATCGGCGTTTCATTCGGGATCATAGCCAAACAGTTGACGAATCTTTTAAAGAAAGACGCCTTCAAATGGGGTAATGAGGCACAGCAGGCGTTTGAAGAGCCCAAGTCGGCACTTTCATCAGCCCCGGTCCTAGCACTTCCCGACTTCTCTAAACAGTTTGTAGTCGAGCCCGATGCATCTACCTATGGGCTCGGCGCGGTTTTGATGCAGGAACGACACCCGCTTTTTTTTTTAAGTAAGGCCCTCTCACCAAAACAACAAACGTTATCTGTTTATGAAAAAGAACTTCTTGCAATTCTAATGGCGGTGAAACAATGGCATTACTATCTCATTACCGGGCCGTTTATTATTCGTACCGACCAAAACAGCCTCAAACACCTCTTAACACAGAAAGTTACGACACCGTTTGTACGATTACACAATCGAATACAAAAAGGGTCGGGAAAATGTAGCCGCTGATGCGTTGTCACGAGTACAAGGAGTCACGTTGTTTACCATGGCTATTTCCAAAATTGAGCCACTGTTATTGGAAAAAGTAATTGCAAGTCAGGAGGTTGATATTCAATTACAAGCAATTAATGAGCAAATTAAAAAAGGAGTTCACCTACCAAAAACAACGTGGAATGGGAATGGCTTTCTAGAAAAAATCGCATGATGATAGGTAACAATGCATAATTAAGGGCTGAAATTATTAAATTATGTCATGAGTCTCCAATGGGGGGTCATTTTGGGGTTAATGCAACAATTCAACGAATTAAGGGGATGTTTTATTGGAAGGGAATATCGAAGGGTGTTAGACAACTCATGAGAAATGGTGACGTATGCATGAGGGCGAAGCATGAAAATGTTGCATCACTCGGGCTCTTACAACCATTACCCATACCCGACACCATTTTTACCGACATATCAATGGATTTCATAGGCGGGTTACCGAAGGTCAAAGGAAGGGACACTATATTTGTGATAGTGGACCGGTTAACCAAATACAGTCACTTCATGGTGCTCGGTCATCCGTACTCGGCTAAGGAGGTTGCCCAGGTGTTCCTCGACAACGTGTACAAGTTACACGGTTGCCCATCTTCTATAATCTCTGATCGTGACCCAATATTTTTAAGTTCGTTTTGGAAGGAATTCCTCGCGTTGCGAGGGGTAGCGGCTAACCTTTCAACAGC
Organism: Cichorium intybus; assembly: GCA_023525715.1. NCBI lineage: Eukaryota > Viridiplantae > Streptophyta > Magnoliopsida > Asterales > Asteraceae > Cichorium > Cichorium intybus. The sequence goes on from CM042013.1 coordinate 91,265,129, forward strand.
CTACCATCCTCAAACGGATGGCCAGACGGAAGCAGTTAATCGATGCTTGGAGGGTTACCTGAGGTGTATGGTGATGGAGAGGCCTCATACGTGGGTCAAATGGGTGTCACTAGCGGAATGGTGGTACAATACTACCTTCCACTCGTCACTTGGGAAGTCACCTTTTGAAGCACTATATGGATTTCCCCCACCTTTGCACATCCCTTACATTCCTAGGGACGCGATAGAAAAGGAGGTTGATGAATTCATGCGGGACAGGGAGGCGGCATTGAAATTGTTGAAGCAATCTCTCCAAAAGGCTGAAAATCGAATGAAGCAACAAGCCGATAAACACCGAACCGACAGGGAGTTTGAAGTCGAGTCATGGGTTTACCTCAAGTTGCAACCATATATGCAGAATACTTTAAGAGTGTACAAGCATTCCAAGTTAACTCCGAAATATTTTGGCCCGTTCTTGGTAGTTAAGAGGGTTGGTAAGGTGGCGTATCGGTTGGACTTACCGGACGAGTCACAGATTCACCCGGTCTTTCATGTATCACTGCTTAAACTCGCCTGAGGGCCGCCGGATAAGGTGATACCTATTCCGACTGATGCTCGTTTTTGTCTGCAGCCCGCGAAGGTACTTGACAGGAAATTGGTCAAGCGAGGAAGTCGAGCCGCTATGAAGATTTTGGTGCAATGGAAGGGGCAAACGGCTCAAGAGGCTACGTGGGAGTTTTTAGACGAGATGCGGTTACGTTTCCCAGACTTCGTTGATTTTCTCACGCTGCCTTTTTGAGGTCAAAAAGCTGTTAAGGAGGGAGTATTGTTGCGTGTGTTTTCTTATTGGCATTTTTCCTTTTAGTCCTTTTCTTGTTTATTGATTGCAAGGCTATTATGTCTTTTATTTATCTTTGAGGGACCCTTATGTAATTTGGGGTTATTTGAATTTATAAATATACTATCGTGATATGCTTCTGGGGATTATCCAGAAGTTGTTTTCCTATCTCTCAAACTTTTCTCTCTATCGCTACTTTTACCCTATCAGATGCAAGTTAGATCTTCGTAATGAACACTACCCTATTAATCTAGAGCCGGTGATGATCCAACAATGCAAAAGTTTCGGGAGATTGAGACTTGTATAAAGTGTTTTGTAGCTAACCTTGTTCATGTACATCATTCTGTTCAACCTCTACTTGTGTATGTTTTTAGTGCTTTTGAATATTTATATTCTAATTCATGTTATTTTGTATTTTTTATTTGTTTTGTTCAAATTTAATTCATACTCATAAAAATCACCAAAGCAAAAAAATACTGGTAAACATGGTTTCAAATTTATATTCATACTCATAATTTTACGGTATATTGAACAATTTACTAAATAAAATGGCTAATCATGTTCCTTGATTTAAGGGGTAATGCAAAAAGAATTAAAATGTCATTGATTATCGGTTTTCAGTTGTTTTTACAGATATATGAAAACAAATTGCAGATTACGAGATGTTTCTTTTAAGAATTGAAATAGGTACTTTCATTTTTGTCAGTGATTGTAGCAAACATAGACACACACACTAAGACACACATACATATTTTAATCAAATTACATCTTTGGTCCCTGCGTATTTTTTTTCAAAGGTGGTCCCAGAAGGGTGTTTTAGCAACAGGTACCAAACGTTTTTATGAAAAATGTTTTAGTAACAGATACCAAAAGGAACCAAAAATTTAAGTTTACTGCATTAAGCAATTATTGAAAGTACGTTGCTATTAATAAGATAAAAACACACACACACAGTCTCACACAAAAGAATGTCTGTGTGTTTAGTGCGTGTGGTGTGTGTGTGTGTGTTTGGGTGAAACGGATCAAAATAGATGATACAGAAACACACACAAAAAATACATACACAAAGACAAAACAAATAAACAAGACGAACACACATGTTTCAAAAACAGATGAACACACACATGTTTCAGAAAGAAACAGATGGTTAAAGAGAAGAAGACTGAAAAAGTTTTGTGAAAAAAAAATTACCTCAGAATTATTCGAGACCTGCTTCAAGAAACTTGTGTATCTAAACGAAGAGTAATAATACAGAGATGAAGAGTGGATAATAATTTATAATAACAATTCAGCTAGGATAATTGATAGTTACCAAATTAAAGCTAATAAAATGACTGATTTTTAGGGATATTTTCTGAAATATTGAAATTTAACTGATAACTTTGAAATTTGATTTTATTTCTGTAGATAATATAAAAATACGTATATACAGAAGATGATGTTTTAGGAGGGAAAGCTTCACGAATTCTCTATATTGAGTGACACGCGGAAAAGTGTACATCTAGAAGAATGACATGTGGCACTTATAGGTATCTTTTATTATATATGATATATATATATATATATATATATATATATATATATATATATATATATATATATATATATATATATATATATATATATGTATATGTATATGTATATGTATATGTATATGTATATGTATATGTATATGTGTATGTATGTATGTATGTATGTATGTATGTATGTATGTATGTATGTATATATATATATATATATATATATATATATATATATATATATATATATATATATATATATATATATATATATATATCATTGGTTTCGGATAGATGGGGAAGGCACACCAACCCGATGCCACGCGAACCCGAGCAACACGGTGCAATGATTACTTTGGTACCACGGCAGTACCGTCGGTACCGACCTTCAAATTGGTTGAACCCGCTCGAGCCCGAACACCACTCCGTGCACCCTAAGGAATGAGAAATACAAGACATGTTGGCAATCCGTGTGCTTACATTTGTTGCTAAGCCTTTGGATCAGTTGAATTATCAAATGGATGGGTGAGATTACACTTAAAATAGAAGGTCAAAAAAAAATCTAAAAGTGATGGGTTTTTTTCGTAATTAACAAAAATAGAAGGTAAAAAAACTATTAGCTTCAAATGATTTGTGAGAATCATTATGTCTGATGTCTCACACCCTATAATTAACAACGGATCACTTCTTCTATACGGCACCCATAGACACATATCATTGGACACCAACACACATCCATCTATTATAATAAAAGAAACCTTAAGTGCCACATGTCATATTTTTAGCCAAATATTTGCCACGTGTCATCTTCTTGATGAACCTAATTTATATTTCCCGCTCAAATGAATGCTATACATTGTTATTACGTTTTCAATAGTTTTCATTTAAAAGATTATATGAACTCCTTAAAATCAACAATCCTTAAATTTAAATTTTGACGTTTTCAATAGTTATTTTTATTATAATAAAAGAAACCTTAAGTACCACGTATCATCTTTTTAGATCCAATATTTACCACGTGTCATCTTCTTGATGAACCTAATTTATATTTCCCGCTCAAATGAATGCTATACACTGTTATAATGTTTTCAATAGTTTCCATATAAAAGATTATATGAACTCCTTAAAATCAGCACTCCTTAAATTTAAATTTTAACGTTTTCAATAGTTTCCATATAAAAGATTAGATGAACACTTTAAAATCAGCAAACCTTAAATTTAAATTTTGAAGCAAATCCGAATAAGTCAATCGGTTCCTACTTTTACTCTCCAGTTTCCACCATTTGCATTTGAAGCCTCTCTCTCTCTCTCTCTCTCTCTCATCGACGCACCGTCTCTCTGTTTACCTCTATCTCTCTCGGTCTTATCGTCTACCACCATCAAACCCTTAAACATTCGACCATAAACCCTTTGCTCTCAGTCGGTTCTGCCCATCTATTGATTCATGATGCCTTCTAATCCATTCTATCGCCTCCTCCTAAATGCGTATTATATTTCTTGAAAAATGATAAGTGCCCATAAATTGATTCTAGGGTACAACAGGAAATTGCCCCATATAGTGATTTTCGATTGGATCAGACAATAGGATTCAAGGTGCATTTTCACCACTCAAGGTACACAGTCCTTTATCTTCTACAGAATGCCAAATCTCATACCTTTTATTTACTACAGGTGGTGTTTGTGTGCATATCGATCCAGAAAAACACTAGCCAATGGCACGTTTCAGTAACTCACACCATATTCTGATTTTTGCAATAAGAAAAGAAAAGTTGAGAGTATGGAGTCAAATGTGAAAATGTAATTTTTAATTTAGTTTAGAGTTTGATGTTGAGTTTTTTTTTTTTTTTTTTCCTTTTTTCTTTTTGCATGATATGAAAATAATATAGTTGGTTCATTCCTACTCAGTAGGTCAATAATAGATGAGAAATAAAGCAAGAACTAAAGCTTTCATGGTCTATTGACGTTCTCAAGATGGTAATACGGGAAATGAATTAGAAAACTCATAGCATGATGTTGTGGAGCTTCAAAAGGTCAATCATTTCAGCTCTCTCTTTATAAATATGTGTTTGGTTTTCATATCTCTGTTTTGAGAGATCACATTAAGAGGAGAAATGGAGGTTGTGTGGTTTCTTTTGTTTGTGTTCATGGAAATAAGAGAGAGGCCGAAGAGGACAAATATTTTTCTACACTATTTCACTAATTGTTAATGTAATAGTTATATGGATTGTCTCTAATACAATGAAGTTAGTCGTCAATTTTCTTCCGAGTTAAAATGGTTCCTGTAAAATGAGATCCGATGCTTCGATTTTTTTTTTTTTTTTTTGTCATATGGCAAAAAATACGAATTCGGCAGCATCTGCTTCAGCCAACTTGTGCTGCGGAAATGTTTGTGGAGATCTATAGCTTATGTTATTGACCCACACTGTGGTTCTGAACTTTGGTAAATGTTCCAATCCTTCATTGTGGCTTTGGTATATCGGAATTTCTTTGTATAGTTTTTGACATTGTTGGTTCAAAAGAAGCTTGTATTGCTTTGGTATATCGGAAGTCAGCTCCATAAGCAGGTTTGGTATATCGGAAGTGGGCTCCATAGGCGGGTCTGTGTAGCGTTTCAGTCGTTTGTATTGCTGTTCTTGAGTAGATACACAAAAAAACGAAGAAAAAACGATATGAAGTTATGAAGGAAACTTGTTTGGTTGGGATTCTACCGGTGTGAGACGTACCGTCGACAATGTGCGGCTCCGACATTCTTGGTTTTCGAGTATTCAATCGACGGCAAGTACGCCGAGTTAAATTTAGGTCGAAATATCACGTTAATAAGAAAGGAATATAAGGGATTCCAGGAAAAAATAAAGCGGGAAGTTTAAAGACACCGTTGCTATAATTGCATATTATGACCACGTCCCTTGTAGCGTCATAAGCGGCGACATTTTATAGCATTAGCGGCGATTTTTGTCGCCGGTAAAGACCACGTCCCTTGTAGTGTCAAGCTTTATTCTGGAATACAAACTAACAATCTAAGTATGATGGTGGAATTGAAGAGTGTAACAGAGATAGTAGGGAAGTCACGTAACTGATGCCCAAAGCTTTTGATGGTTAATCTTTCGTGGAACATATGATATTTTCTGACACATTGTGTGATATGAGAAATCGTTTAGTGTTTGAGCTTTTAGATTCCTGGATTAATTTATTTAACATTGCTAATTATAAATTTATAATTTTTTGTAGCCGTAAATATGTTGCACATTGTACTATCATTGTGTTATTAAATAAAATAATTTTCTTATTATATATGTATTTTAATTATCAACCTTGTGTTACATCTAGTAATTTAATAATTCAAACTCCTAATCCCATGCTCCTTTGTTCAAAGAAAAACTATTATCTAAAAACATATAAAATCATAACCAATTAATCCAACAGATTCAAAGATCGCAGTCACGAAACTTAGATTTGATTATCTGTGACAAAATGCTTCCCGTTTCAACATCTGCACAAGAATTAATAAATGTTAAAAATGAAAAGAAAATAGAATTGTAGAATTAGAAGGGTAAGTTAAAGTACTTAGGTAATATAGAATAACAATACGTGTTGTGGACTGTTCAGCTTCCTTCCTAGTTCTACATACATCTATGGTGTAAGAGACATCACCAACAGTCACAGACGAACGAAAAGCTGGAATCATTAAGCCTAAATTTTCGGTTTTATATGCGGGTCTTTGTAGCTTCATCTTCACAACATATTCCTCCAGAATAGACTTGCACAAAGTTTTATCCTAGATGATATAAAATCAAAAACATTACTTGAAAAGTTTAAGAGTTATGATATGATGAGAATATTGATTTATATACTAACCTCATAAATGTGATCTGATGCTTCGATTTTTATTTTTTGCTATATGGCAAAAAAAGCCAACTTGCGCTGCGGAAATGTTTGTGGAGATCTATAGCTTATGTTATTGACCCACACTGTGGTTCTGAATTTTGGTAAATGTTCCAATCCTTCATTGTGACTTTGGTATATCGGAATTTCTTTGTATAGTTTTTAACATTGTTGGTTCAAAAGAAGCTTGTATGGCTTTGGTATATCGGAAGTCGGCTGCATAGGCGGGTTTGGTATATCGGAAGTCGGCTCTATATGCGGGTCTGTGTAGCGTTTTAGTCGTTTGTATTGCTGTTCTTGAGTACCTACACAAAAAAACGAAGAAAAAACGATATGAAGTTATGAAGGAAACTTCTGGGTGGGATTCTACCGGTGTGAGAGGTATTGTCGACAATGTGCGGCTCCGACATTCTTGGTTTTCGAGTATTCAATCGACGGCAAGTACGCCGAGCTAAATTTAGGTCGAAATATCTCGTTAATAAGAAAGGAATATAAGGGATACCGGGAAAAAAATAAAGCGGGAAGTTTAAAGACACTGTTGCTATAATTGCATATTATGAAAATAAAGCGGGAAGTTTAGCGGCGACAGCCGCTATTACCGGCGACAACCAAATCATGCGTTTGGTGTCGCCGATAATACCGGCTGTTTCTGCTAAAGGAGTCGTCGATATTGCTAAATCAGGGATCCGCGTGATGTTTAATCTAAACAGTCCAAGACGTCGCCGCTATTGCCCTTGTCGCTGGTAATACAGTCGCCGCTATTGGTGACGTCAGCGATCCGCGTGATCTCTCATCATGTCGTCCATTCCATTTACCATCTAAAGGCAACAACGGCGACATCTGTCAATAGCGGCGACAGGTATTACAGGCGAAGTTAATAGCGGCGATTTTTGAGCATTAGCGACGAAAAAATAGTGGCGACATTTTAGCGGCGATTTGTCGTGGTAAAGGTTTTAGCGGCGAATTTTGTTGCCGGTAAAGACCATGTCCCTTGTAGTGTCAAGCTTTATTCTGAAATACAAAGTAACAATCTAAGTACGATGGTGGAATTGAAGAGTGTAACAGAGATAGCAAGGAAGTCAGGTAACTTAAGTGGTGCCCAAAGCTTTTGATGGTTAATCTTTCGTGGAACAAATCATATTTTCTGACGCATTGTGTGATATGAGAAATTGTTTAGTATTTGAGCTTTTAGATTCCTGGATTAATTTATTTAACATTGCTAATTATAAATTTATAATTTTTTTGTAGACGTAAATATGTTGCACATTGTACTATTGTGTTATTAAATAAAATAATTTTCTTATTATATATGTATTTTAATTATCAATCGTGTGTTACACGGGTTTGTAATCTTGTAATTTAATAATTCAAATTCCTAATCCCATGCGGGAAGTCAGGTAACTTAAGTGGTGCCCAAAGCTTTTGATGGTTAATCTTCCGTGGAACAAATGATATTTTCTGACGCATTGTGTGATATAAGAAATTGTTTAGTGTTTGAGCTTTTAGATTCCTGGATTAATTTATTTAACATTGCTAATTATAAATGTATACTTTTTTTGTAGACGTAAATATGTTGCACACTATCATTGTGTTATTAAATAAAATAATTTTCTTATTATATATGTATTTTAATTATCAACCGTGTGTTACACGGGTTTGTAATCTAGTAATTTAATAATTCAAACTCCTAATCCCACGCTCCTTTGTTCAAAGAAAAACTATTAACTAAAAACATATAAAATCATCACCAATTAATCCAACAGATTCAAAGATCGCAACCATGGAACTTAGACATGATTATCTGTGACAAAATGTTTCCTGTTTCAACATCTACATAAGAATTAAAAACATATAAAATCATCACCAATAAGAATTTGAAGCAAGAGTCTTGTTAAAAATTAGTAGCAGTATATGTTCACGTGGAGTTATGTCGTTATATATGAATTCCCTTCCCAAGGAGTGATTCCGAGTACGGAATCCTTTTAAGGGGTAGATAATTGTGGCAGCCTAAATTTTTAAATATGAAATAAGGATTTAAGCTAAGTATCTTGAGACAAAGATGTTTGATGTCTAAATGAGTATAAATGGATACGGAATGGCAAAATTGCCAAAGAATGTGAAAATATGGAGACTTATGTTTTAAGTTCTTTTATTAAGTTATAACGAAGTATTAATTAATTTGGAAATTTGATTTAAAGACCCGATGACAAGAATGGGAAGTTTGGGGGCAAAAGTGAAAAGATTAATTGTTAAACTTTAAAAATTAATATATAACAATCCATAAGGAATTGGGCAAAAGTCAAGTAGACCTTTCTAGATTTTGATGTAATAAGAATACAGGAAAAAGATTCAGGCCGTTTGGAGTTATAATAAAGAATTTATGACAGGTCAAAGATGACCAAAAAGTGACAAAAATAGCTGAAGGGTCATGTTTGGGGTCTGTAACATAAAATATATAAAGATTCAGACTTAAGTCAGTAGGAAAAAGTTGTAAAGCTCATTTCGACCTTTCTAAAGGTATAAGGTTTGTAAAATTTAGATATCATATGAAGAAGATACGGATATGTAAAGTTTGGGGAAAATATGATGTAGATGCTGTATTTTTCTAAGTCATTGCAAGTTAGGGGCATTTTTGGAAAATGAATTGTTGACTGGTCCAAATCGGGATTTAGCCTTATATTCCCGTTTCCTTTTTCATGGTTCAGATATCACAATTCAAAAATGAATTTCTCGTTCTGGAAGCCGATAAAAAAACACGCACGCACGCACACCAATGGTGTGTGCGATTTAGGAATCAGGAATGCGACAGAGAGAGTTGGAGCAAGATCGATCGAGAGAGAGACGTGAGGGTCAGTAGAGAAGCAGATTAGGGACCGAGTTCGATCCATATGGTTCGCGACTTTTGTGATTCGGGCAGAAAAGACGGAAATCGACATTGGAAGCCGCTGCCAGCGGCGATGGGGAGGCCGACGGTGGTGGCTGGTGGTCGGGTTTGGTTGCTTGTGGTCCAATTTAAGTTGAAACAACTATTATTCCTCCGATTTTGCTGCTATGGATCGAAATGTTGAAAGGTAAAATCTGATTTCGCCTGGAACCCTAATTTCTAGAAAATTTAAGAACATAAATGGTTGAAGTGTGTGTTGAGTCGTGAATTAGAAGGCTAGAACCTTATGCATGTTGGATTTTTAGAAATTATGATCATTTGTGAAGTTACTTAAATGGTGTATATTGGGAATTTAAATGAGTTCTTAATATATGTTGATCAATGAGCTTAAATACACCAACTTCTAAGCCTTATGTGATGAATTCACCAATGTATGAGGGCTGATTTTCTATTGTTGGTCAAGAAATATGTTGTAAGTCATAAATGATCAAAATGTGAGTTGTTTTCTTAGCTTGTAAGATTATAGAACATGATGAATAACTTGTTGGTACTTTTGAAGTGGTCAAACTCGACTATAAAGTGGGATTTTACAAATATGTTTCATGATGTGATATGTTGACATATTAGGGTTGTTATAAGCATTGGAAACATATTGGAAATAGTAACTCATCTAGAACATGAAACTATGAAATACAAACAAGAGTTATTTTTTTGAAGTTAATGATAAAGTGTTGGAATGGAATTTGGCATTCCAACCCTTTTGGGACAAAATTTGGTATTTGAACAATATGGCACAAATATATCATAGAATTGAATTAAAATGACTTTTATGAAAAATGGTGATATATTGGAGTTAAGCAAATGAGAAATAACATGTTTTTGCAAGAACTTCTATTATTGGAAACTTTAATGGTCGAGATTTGCTAACATGATATAAAAGGGTAAATTGAAGGATGTTTTGACATCTAAACAATTAGTAGTGTTTTATAAGTATGTTAGAATTATAAAATTTAGTTAAATTACATGTTAAACCAAAGAAATTCATAATGAGTCAAAGTGGGACGAAAAAGGGGTAAAAGTGTCCAATATAATTATTATGTCTTATAATTATACTCAATAATTGGAATGGAATTAGATGATGTTATAAAAAGTTTATATATGATTTAACACATATTATTGGTTTAGTTTTGTCATGGGTTCTAACCTCTTAATAAATTAATAGAGGTTGAAAGAGGTTGGAAGCAAGTAGAGTCGAGAGCTAGTGGATTTTTGTAGCCAGACATACCTAGCTACCGAGGTGAGTACATGAGGACTTTTCTGGGTACATAGCAACAAGTTTTGTTTTTTTATGTTAAATGTTTTATGATTAATAGTTTGACAAATTATTTTCAAAAGTTATGGATAAATGTTTCATGAGTAATGGTTTTCAAAGTGGTTTTTAAAGCTTGAATTAGAAAATATTGATTTATGTTAATTGATTGAAATGGTTTACAAATGATTTTTCAAAGTTGAATTAGAAGTACGGTTTTATGTTGAAGAATTAAAAATGAGTTTAGATGTTTTGAATGATGTTTATCTAGAGACCAACTTGTGATAAAATGATAATGGTAAAAATTGAAATATGAACTAAATGCACGTGAGGGGAGGTCAAAAGACACTACCGGGATGGTACCTACCGTCGCAAAGTAGTTGTCTCAGCACGCCCTTATGGATAGATTTGTTCTATTCCATGAAGGGAAAGGGAACTAGGATGCCCTCACGGATAGATTGGTTCTATTTCGGGGAGGGAAAGGGATACGGGGAAACCCGTATAAAGCCAAATGATAATAAATTAATCATGAATTACAGTTGGTCTATGCTTTTTAAGAAAGTACCTGAATTATGTTTTTTATGATGAATTTGCTTACTTGACATTCTAAGTTGAAGTATTTGAAGTTTTAACAATGATCTTTTGTTTGGATGATAAGTAATGATTTCTGTTTTAATGATTATAGCAATGAACTTTTGTTTTATTGTTTTGACAATAAAGTGGAGTTTGCAGGTTTTGGAAAGAAAGGAAAGGTTTTCTTTATTTTTTATTAGCTAATGATATTCAAATTGTTTTAAACTTGTTGGGTCTAAAACCCATGTATCTCACGACACTTTTGTCTTACGTATGTTTGTTTTAAAATGCTATGTACTCAGGAACATGATGTCTAGCATTGGATTAAAGGAGTGAAGAACTTAGAAGCTTGTATGTGGATGGTAGATAGACAAGATGATCAAGAAGATAGAGTTGATTCAAGTGCGGTATAGTTTGTTATGTAGTCGAGAGACATTATATTTATGGTTTAGAAATACCCTTGTAGTTATACTGTAAAGTTGTGTTATGTCCCGTATTATTTTTGGGCTGTTTTGTTGAGTCGAGTCGATATGGATTTGTCCATATTGCCCAAAGGTCATGCCGAATTTTCGGTAGAAATGTTAGTTAATACGGGACATAGCATTAAAGATGTTTTAAGGCTTTACTATGGTTGTTTTGATCTGAGTTTGTAACCCCCATAGTTGCTTAATTATTTCTAAATGCAATTAATTAGGACCAAAAGTTTTTAAATGATATCTTAAATACTAAAAGAAAAGTTTTTGAAAGAACAGAATTTTTACTTCAACATGTTTTACAAACAATTTCACCATTTAAAATGTTTGAAAGATGGGGTGTTACAAGTAAGTTAAAGTACCTAAGTAATATAGAATAACAATATGTGCTGCGGACTGTTAAGCTTCCTTCCTAGTTCCACATACATCTCTAGTGTAAGACACATCACCAATAGTCACAGACGAAATAAAAGCTGGAATCATTGAGCCTAAATTTTCGGTTTTATATGTGGGTCTTTGTAGCTTCATCTTCACAACATATTCCTCCAGTTAGACTTGCACAAAATTTTATCCTAGATGACAAAAAATCAAAAACATTACTTGAAAAGTTGAAGAGTTGTGTATTAGTCCTAGACAATCCTAGATCTACTTGGTATCAATCAAACACACTCGATTGGTGCGGAATCCCAACGAGTTTGAATGGAATCACAAGAATGAAGAACATGAATTACTACAAACCTTCAATGCACACTATATTGATAATAGTCTGGTACATAAGGTTCCTTGATCGAATGAACAAATTCTCTCTAATACTCTAAGCTCCAATTCGGCCAACATGACTAATGACAAAGAAAATGCTATTTATACTTAACCTATGACCTAAGCCCATCCACACCCAAGCCCACCGAAATCGTGACAAGCCCAACCGAAATCTAGAAGGATTTCGGTCATGTCACCACCGAAAACTTGGTAGATTTCGGTCCAGACCAAAATCACCTTTCAGGACCAAATTGTCTTCTTTTCTGCCCAGAAACTCTTGGATTTTGTCTGATTAAATGTAAATCTTAAACCAATCATAATTATGGCCCAACAATCTCCACCTTGGTTTAATGCTTTCATTTAACTTCGAGCTCTGTCTTGAACTTGGCTTCGGTTGAACACTGCAGCAACATTTTAACAATCTCCCCCTTAATGAATGACAGGTGATGATGTTAATAGCCTTCAGCACATTGCAGAGACAACTTCATCTTCGGTATCGGACTGTCTTCAGGTTTGACTTTGAATGCGTATTGGGTGCAGGCTTCATCATAGGTCTTAAATCAGCACCTCCAGCATTTGATTTGACTTTGATTGGTATATGGAGTCTGACTCTTCACATCTTGATCACTAAAGGTATGATTATAGCAACATAGACTGTTTGAGGAGGAATTCAACACAGCTTGTCGCATGAAATTTTGCTTCACCTTTCTCTAGGGTTGAAATGATTGTGTGGAAATCCTGAAACTTCGCTTCTGGCTCCATCACTTGAAAGATTTCATTGGATTGTCTTCGACTATAACCAGTGTGCAATGATGACCAAAAATCTTGTTGGTCACAGAGTCATAAAACTCTCACCACAGTTGTTCAAGGACCCAGCCTTGGCTCAGGATGAGACTTCTCACAGTATCTGTGTGAACCCGGAGGAACGCATTACGATTGTTTGAGTATCGAAGAACTACTCGTGGCCGTTTTGATTTTGGCCCCTGCATATCCTTGATCAAAGATCTCAATGCAGTTATCAAGTCAACAAGTTGACTTGGCTCTTGGCGAGACGTTCAATGGTATCCAAACTCTACGGAGTGTACCATCCTAGTGCCAATTTTGAATCTGGTGAAGTTGTTGAGGTCTCACAGCTATTGTGGTAAACAACAACGATCACTGACCCAGAGTTTCGATGTTTCATCAATGCGAGGTAAAATCACATTGAGTCACGAACATCCATATTAGAAGAAGATTAGGTCAAGAGTGGTGTGATCGTGTAATATGTCTTGGTTGCTAGACATACCCATCGGCTAGACTTTCGAATTGTCATCAGTGTATGGTTTATTACACTGAGTCATCCAACTCTTGAATTAGAAGCTTTGTAGATAAGAATGGTTATTGATGCCTCACATCTACTACTGGTGTTGTAGTAGAGATCACTGGCATAGAATTTTGAAATATCGTCACCACTTGGTTTAGAGTGATGACTCGTCTATTCCTCGTAGTAGAAATATAAAGATGGTTAAGAATTGGTTGGTGTGTGTGATAGATTACGGTATGCAATCTAACCATCGGCACAGACTTTTAACTCTCGACTCTGAGTGGCTTTACTCAATGTTTCTAGAAGTTCGTGTTTGTCACACCCCAGACCGAGGCGGCGGAACATGCCGGGCTGTGCGACTAAGTTCTTGGATCACAGGCAATTGAATATACAGTACAAGTACAACAATAAACCAAAGGATAGTTGTATTTCATCTTGAAGTTTGAATACATGGTTCTTACAAATAATAATAGTATAGTACATTAAATGCCTTAACAGATATAACAAAACTAGGTTGCCTGAAATCCGTGAAGATTTCCATCTTCTGAAAGTCTCATTGATTTCCTGAGAATACATGTAGTTTTGAGGGTCAACACAAGGTTGGTGAAAGTTACAGGTTTTATGCTGAACACAGCACTGATACTTTTAAAATAACTAAAAGTATTCCTTTTGTAAGTATAATCATACTTGTAAATGAGTTTGTAAAGAGTTGCTGAAAATCGTAAGTAATACCATACTTATAAATGAATTGTATAGAGTTTTTGAAAACCATAAGTAATACCATACTTATAAATGATATGTACGTTTATGAGAAAACCATCAATGCTTATAGTTGAGTCCTATAACCGAGCTATTCGACTGAAATGTACCCCCCCTACAACGCTTCATGGACGTTGTAGTAATGAATTAAATAAATATCACCTACATCGATTTGCAAATCGAAGTTGTAGCTAATAACTATAGGTGGGGGTGTCAACCCGTATAGATCTATAGATATGTATCTCGCTATGCTTGATTAACAGTTATAGTAGTGTGGGGTCTAAGTATTTCTACTTAGTTATGAATAGTGTCTCACTATCTAAGCCATTGATAAATGTAGGATAGACAAGTCGAATCGAGTATGTTGATAAGTATATACGTAAAAGAGTACAATACTCGCTTAATGAAAACATTTTATAAAGCTATAATAACATTTATAAAACTTGATATGAAATTGGTAAATGTTTATATTGCACATGTATTCTCCCCCATAATATATAAAAGCATAGACAAAGGGGCCGTAACACTCACTTATTGAAAACATTTTATAAAGCTATAATAACATTTATAAAACTTGATATGAAATTGGTAAATGTTTATATTGCACATGTATTCTCTCCCATAATATATAAAAACATAGACAAAGGGGCCGTAACACTCACTTATTGAAAACATTTTATAAAGCTATAATAACATTTATAAAACTTGATATGAAATTGGTAAATGTTTATATTGCACATGTATTCTCCCCCATAATATATAAAAACATAGACAAAGGGGCCGTAACACTCACATTTGAAGCGTGAATTCAGTTTAGATATAAGAACGATCGTGTTTGAGAAGCACCGCGAAATAACACCACAAAACAACAAGGTTTTGTGCGGCGAAGTGATGGTGCGACGATAGTGGAGCGATGGCCAATGGTGGTTGTGTTCTTGGCCAAAAGGAGAGCAATTGGAGAAAGAAAGAAAAACCTAGAAGCTTTGGTGAATTGGTGAAGAAAAATGAGATGCAAAGCCTCTTATTTATAGTCTCATGGAGTAGTTGGGGTTGGTGAAAGTGATGTCGTGGATGACATAATTCGTGCGCAAGATCCCGATGTATAATAATTTTTTTGAGACCGGAGAATTGTCGAGCCGAGTGCACCGGTTTCAGAAACCCAAACGGATTTATTTTTCGAGTTGTAGAACACTGGGAAAACGTGTTTAAATATGTGCGTTCGATTATCCGTAGCATCCAGCGTTTGACTTTTATAAATATTTTTGCTAAAAATATTTCGAGTATGGAATCCAATAATAGACCATAGTCTGAGTCTAATAATGTTCTCGGAATTTCCATATGAGGTGCGCAAGTGCCTCAACGGATCGAAACGATTTATGTAGTTAAAGAAAATCAGTGTTACACTGGTTTGTTTTGGCTTGTTTTCTTATAACAGTCGTAACTTTTGCATTGAGTGAAATGTATTTTCCATTGGCGACTTCTACGGAAAAGTGTTCATCAAGAATCGTGCGAGGTGTGTGAAGTATGGGTTCAATTTCCAAAGACACAAAACTTTTATCGGCACCTAAATCAAAAGTACTGACGCGTAGCAGTCATTTATGAGAAACGTACAATTTACGACCTTGTTATCGGTCTGTTCTTGGGTTGCGGTAATGACAAATGCTCGGACTTTGGGAGCTGGAACCTGCATTGTTGGATTTGCCTGGGCTTGAGTGTTAATGATATTGACAAGCCTAGGACACGTGTTTCTGAAATGGGTGGGGTCACCACAGTTGAAGCATGTTCCAGTTGGATACCGGGTTTGTGTTTGCTGATTTGAGGGTAGAGCGAATGGTCGCTGAGTTTTTGGTGCACGGCATGTGTCCGCCAAGTAGCCATAGCGACCACAAGTCGTACAAAGGCGACACGGGCTGGTGGACATATGGTGATAGTTACAATGGTTAGAGAGGGGGTCGTAATGCCATCTATGAGAAACATGCATATGGACTTGTGAGTTATTTGTAAATTAATTATAGAAATTAAGTTTATAGACATTGTTGGATAAAATGATTGTAAAACACTTGTTGGGCCATGGTTAGGAGTGTTGGGCACCTTTTGGGCTTTCCATGGGTACTAAATGTGAAGCAAGTAGCAATTGCGTGGGCCCCCACAATACTAAGTTTTCACATGTTTTCCCCACTTCAAGGCCCATTAGGGAACTTAACAGTCCAATGAGTTGGCCATTTTGGAGTGTATCCTTTCGGATACGTTTGATAAGGTCGGGTAGTTTGATGGCTCAAAAGTAATGTGAATGACGCGCTTTGGCCTATAGGTTTGGGAACTCTCGCCTTTGGTCCCCAGGTAAGCAAACTGGTCCCTCGGTTGATTGGGATGTATACGAATGCTTACCTAGTCAGGACTTTCGGTCTACCGGCACCTCCCCCTTCCAGTTACTACGCGTCCATTACTTTGATCCTACCCAACTAGAGTGGATGACTTTTAATTTCCTATGAGCTCTAAGGAATATATATATATATATATATAAATTTTTATTTTGAAATCATTTGAGTATGTATGTGATTTTAAGAGAAAAATGAGAAAATTCACAAGTGTATGCACACATATAAGTGTCGGGAATAATACGTAAGCACATAAGGGAGCAATTAGCACACAAAGGTATTCCTAGGATTTTCTAAGTGCGAGTTGCATGCAGTTGTGTGTGCATTTTATAAACTAGCATACGAGAGGACCCTAGAGGCTATAGACTAGGTCAAGGCAATTAACCTAATTCCCTATAGTCAAGGGCTCTGATACAAATCTGCCACACCCCGATCCTTGGCGGAATCGATCAAGGCGTGATATATATTGTTCAAAGTCTCATGACAACTATGTTATAATATGATTAGATTCAATTAAGTACTAAGTATGCAAACAAGATCCACAACATACAAATACGAATCAAAATACAACAACATTTATTACATCAAATTTAAATAGTCTTGTGGGTTTCTAAGATACACCCTACTTTTCATCAACTTCATACTTCAAATCTGCATCATGGGTAAAAACAGGTCAACTACGAGAGTTGGTGAGTAATCTAGTTTTATTAAAGAAAATTGTGAGTTTGAATAATTTGAAATTTGTTTTCTTTTGAAGTTGGCAAGCAAGTGTTATTGAGATAACAGTTTATAAATCAAAAATTGATTAACAAATGATAACAACAACAATAAGTCCTCACCCTATATATACATATATATGTATATATATATATAGGATGGAGCATCTAATCATCATACACACACAACCACGTGCGATCAATCACCTTAGCGTCCCAAGGCGGGGTGGTTAACCCAATAGCGCTATTATTGTCCATAACGTACCTCAAGAATACGGGCATAGTCATGGAGATTAGACTAAAAATGATAATCCACTACAAGTACATGTAGCGTAAACAAACAATAATTATACAAATAATGATTCAAGTATAAATGTCCCAACAATGTCTCAATTGTGATAAAATAATAAAGTGAAGTTGGAACATATTAGAACCACATGATACACCCCAAAAGTATTGAAAATTATAAAATATAGGATAGATTACTCACATTAGTCCAAACGGAATATGCGTGTTGTACGATAGACGGCTCGGGTCAAAACGACATGGAACCTATTATAATTAATAGTTTTGGTTTAGGAACTACTAAACGGGAATGAAGTATTAATAAAAATAATTAGACACATATTCTTATATTAGATGAATTAACAATAATCAAATTTTGTTTTGAATATTAAAGGTTAGATGAATTTTAAATTGAATTAATTACTTTGCTTAATTAATTTATATTTTCACTTTAGGCAAGATTTTAATAATTTCTTATTAAAATAATAACTTGTCGAATTATAAGTATTTACAGATTTTATATATTATAAACAATTATTTATATGAAATAATCATTAAAAATGCATTTTTACATGCATTATCAGAGAATTATTATTTCATAAAATAGTAATTACTGTAAAATTTTCATATTTTTCTTAACTGCTTTAGTATTTATTTAGTATTTTAATAATTAAACCACAACAAATTCCGGGAAAAATAATAAATGATTCCCACAAAATTCTGGAAAATTAACCATAGTTTTCAAACATTATATTGAGCCTACTGTAAATATTTTGTATATTTTGGACTATGGGAAGTATTTCTTATGTTTTTCATTATTAACTAATCAATAAAATCATAAATAATATAAAAATATTAAGCGAAATTCATTAGACTTTTTATTTATGATTAACATGTTATAAATGATATTCTGATAAGGTTTTATAATTTTTGCACATGTGTAGCTATTTATTATCAATTTAAACCATTAAATAATCATTAAATCAAGAAAAATAAGCAAACATTGTTACAAAAATCTGTAAATTTTTTCATGGAGTCTTTATAATGTTAATAAGGTGCGAAAAATATAAAATATAGTTTTTAACATACATAACTATATTTTGCAATTTATTTATCTAGAACAAAATAAAATACAAACTAAGCATCAAACAGTAATATAAATGCATGAAACTTTATAAATCCAATTTACTCAATATATGGGTTGTTCCAAAATTTTCCCAGAATTTATTGACTGCAAAATGTATTTTATGTGAATTATTGCCCTATTTTATTGCAATAATTATAGTAATTTAATAAAAATAATTTATTTTCTGAAAATTTCCAGAAATTCTTATTTTATTGATGGGATCCTGATAAAAATCAGGTTTACGCATAAAATGAGTTTTAGATAGTTTGATAGATTTAATTTGTTTCATTCATGAATTTGAGACTTTTAACAACATACCTTGATGAATGCTTCAAGAGGGATGAAGATTTAAGTATATTGGAGTGTTTTTGGCTGAAATATGAAGATTTCTAGGAGGAATTTCAAGATTGAGAGTGAGAGAAAGAATAGATTGGTTTGAGTGATGATGAGAATAATGTGTTGGGAGAAAAATGAAAGGAAAGATGATGGGAGGTGTGAGTGGGAGACAATGGGAATAACTTTTACTTTTGGTGGTCTTCATAATTCCCCACTAACACAAGCATCTTAAGAGTTTTATAAAATTTAATATAGTGTTTATAAAAATAGAGTTTTATAAAAAAAAAATAGGTTATTATTTGATTATAACAATCTACTTTGATTTGAAGTTTAATTATAGCATTCAAGTTTGATTTTTTTTAATTTAATTAGAGCATCATACTTTGATTTCATTTTAATATGGTATCATAATTTAATTTGATTATAGTTATAACGTTATACTATGCTATATTGCTCTTAACG
The DNA here is from genome assembly GCA_023525715.1 of Cichorium intybus. NCBI lineage: Eukaryota > Viridiplantae > Streptophyta > Magnoliopsida > Asterales > Asteraceae > Cichorium > Cichorium intybus. The sequence goes on from CM042013.1 coordinate 91,284,711, forward strand.
TCAATTTATATCGTAGTGTAAGGGTTTTGATCCTATTAGCGTCAAGAAATCTTGAGTAGGGTTTATTAAATTTTTCAATTGGGTTGGGTTGACCCGAATCCATTTTAGGCGGATGTCACAGTCTCCCCTACTTTAGGAAATTTCGTCCCGAAATTTAAGAAGATAGTACCTTAAGAGAAAAGTTGCGGGTATTTGGTACGCATTTGATCCTCACGCTCCCATGTATACTCAGGTCCACGTACTGACTGCCACCTGACCTTGACCAGGGGAATGCGACTTCTTTTGAGTTGCTTTTCCTTTCGGTCGGCAATTTCCAAGGGTTTCTCGATAAATTGCATTGTCTCGTCGATTTGGATATCCTCGAGAGGAACATGAAGGTTCTCGTCAGCTAAACACTTCTTGAGGTTGGCTATATGAAATACTGGGTGAACTTTATTAAGCTCTATTGGTAGATCCAACTCGTAGGCTACTGGTCCGATCCTTTTCAGGATTTTGAACAGGCCTACATAGCGTGGTGCCAATTTACCCTTGCGTCCAAATCGAACCACACCTTTCCATGGGGACACTTTTAACATGACCATGTCACCCACGGTAAATTCAAGCGGTTTGCGTCGCTTGTCGGCGTAACTCTTTTGTCGGCTACGAGCTGCGAGAAGGTTACTGCGAATCTGAGTGATTTGTCGGTTGTTTCCTGGATAAGCTTAGGACCAACGATTAGAGAATCCACTGTTGCGCGAATCACGTGGGACTCGCCAATTTCATGCCAGCAAATATGAGATCGGCATTTACGGCCATATAATGCCTCAAATGGTGGCATCCCGATGCTAGAATGATAACTGTTATTATAGGAGAATTCTACCAACGGTAAATGAGAGTCCCAGTTTCCTCCGAAATCTAAGACACACGCCCTCAACATATCTTCGAGTGTTTGAATTGTCCTCTCAGATTGACCATCAGTCTGAGGATGATAGGCGGTACTGAGGTCGAGGCGGGTTCCCATGGCTTCTTGAAGTGATTGCCAGAACCGATAACCGAGAGAGAAATCTCCCATCACGATCTGAAATGATGCTGAGAGGGATGCCATGCCGAATAACTATCTCGTCGATGTAAATTTGAGCAAGTTGTTCGACCTTGAAATGTTCACGGATGGGAAGGAAATGAGCGGATTTGGTCAAACGGTCAATGATTACCCAAATGCTGTCGTGTCCCTTGGTGGTACGGGGAAGTTTGGTTACGAAATCCATGGCGATCGCTTCCCATTTCCACTCGGGGATTACCGGTTGGACCAATAGTCTAGAGGGTCGTTGATGTTCTGCTTTGACCCTGGAACATGTAAGACATTTGGCCACGAATAAAGCAATATCCTTTTTCATTCCCGACCACCAATAATTGGTTCTCAGGCCATGATACATCTTGTCAGCACCAGGATGAATGGAATATCGAGTTTTATGGATTTCTTCCATCAGGAAGGTACGAAGATTGTCGCGATCTGGGATCCCGATGCGATCTTGATAATAGAAAATACCATCAGATTTACTTTCCAACTCCCCATCAATTCCCGTGGGCATGTTATTTTCGGTAATTGCCGAGTGTTGGGCTCCTCGAATTCGGTCACTGAGATTGGACAAGATAGGAGAACATATTAGATGAAATGCTTTGGCATGTTCTTTTCGACTTAACGCGTCGGCTACCACGTTTGCCTTGCCCGGATGATAGCGTATTTCACACTCGTAATCATTTAGGAGTTCAACCCAACGTGTTTGTCTCATGTTGAGTTCCTTTTGATTAAGAATATGTTGCAAGCTCTTGTGGTCGGTGAAAATTACGCATTTAGTGCCGTAAAGGTAATGCCTCCAAATTTTAAGAGCGAAAACCACGGCACCGAGCTCCAAATCATGAGTCGTATAATTCCTTTCCTGGATTTTGAGTTGTCGCGATGCGTAAGCTATAACCTTTCCCCTTTGCATCAAAACACAACCTAGACCGAGATTGGAGGCATCGCAATATACCACGAAATCTTCGGATCCTTCAGGGAGTGTAAGAATCAGAGCGTCACACAATCTTTGTTTAAGGGTTTGGAAAGCGTCTTCTTGCTTGGGTCCCCAATCAAATGGCATACCCTTGCAAGTGAGAAAAGTAAGCGGTAAAGCGATCTTTGAGAAATTTGAAATGAAACGCCGGTAATAGCCAGCTAAACCGAGGAATGACCGAATTTCCTTGGGGGTACGTGGGGTTTCCAATTCTTAACTGCTTCAACTTTTGCGGGATCGACTAAAATACCCTTGTCACTTACAATATGACCGAGGAATTGTACCTCATTTAACCAAAACTCGCATTTCGAAAATTTGGCATAGAGTTGATTTCCTTGCAATGTTTGGAGAGTTAGACGAAGGTGTCTTTCATGGTCTGCCTTTGTCTTTGATTAAATGAGGATGTCATCAATAAAGACGATAACAAAACGGTCGAGATAAGATTTAAATACCCGATTCATCAAGTCCATGAATGCGGCAGGGGCATTCGTTAGGCCAAAAGGCATAACGGTGAACTCGTAATGACCATAGTGGGTTCGGAAAACGGTTTTAGGGATGTCTTCTTCCCGTACTCGAAGTTGGTGATAACCCGAGCGGAGGTCGATTTTTGAGAAGCATGAAGCTCCTTTAAGCTGATCAAAAAGGTCGTCGATCCGAGGTAACGGATATCGGTTCTTGATGGTCAATTTATTTAACTCCCGATAATCGATACACATACGAAACGAACCATCTTTCTTTTTGATGAAGAGAACCGGGGCTCCCCAAGGTGAAGTACTAGGGCGGATAAATCCCTTATCGGTTAATTCTTGGAGCTGACTTGCCAATTCTTGCATCTCGGTTGGAGCCAACCGATATGGAGACTTGGCTATGGGAGCAGCCTCAGGAACGAGATCGATGCGGAACTCTAGCTCACGTACTGGAGGGAGTCCAGATACGTCATCGGGAAAGATGTCGGGAAAGTCTCGTACAATCGGAATATCTTCGATCTTCTTTTCTTTGACCTTTGTTTCCACCACATGGGCTAAGAAAGCCATGTATTCTTTACGTAGATATGATCGAGCTTGAGTACATGACATAAGACTAAGCTTTTTGAACGAGTCTCTCCATAAATACGAAGACTTTGACCGTCGGAAAGAGGAATACGAATAAACTTCCCGTAACATACTATTTCAGCATGGTTTTGGGATAGCCAATCCATTCCCACGATGATGTCGAAGCTACCAAGTTCCATAGGAACTAAATTGACGGAAAATTTATGACCGCAAAAATCGAAAGTGCAATCTTGGATGACTGCATTGAGTGAAATGTATTTTCCATTGGCGACTTCTACGGAAAAGTGTTCATCAAGAATCGTGCGAGGTGTGTGAAGTATGGGTTCAAATTCCAAAGACACAAAACTTTTATCGGCACCTAAATCAAAAGTACTGACGCGTAGCAGTCATTTATGAGAAACGTACAATTTACGACCTTGTTATCGGTCTGTTCTTGGGTTGCGGTAATGACAAATGCTCGGCCTTTGGGAGCTGGAACCTGCATTGTTGGATTTGCCTGGGCTTGAGTGTTAATGATATTGACAAGCCTAGGACACGTGTTTCTGAAATGGGTGGGGTCACCACAGTTCAAGCATGTTCCAGTTGGATACCGGGTTTGTGTTTGCTGATTTGAGGGTAGAGCGAATGGTCGCTGAGTTTTTGGTGCACGGCATGTGTCCGCCAAGTGGCCATAGCGACCACAAGTCGTACAAAGGCGACACGGGCTGGTGGACATATGGTGATAGTTACAATGGTTAGAGAGGGGGTCGTAATGCCATCTATGATAAACATGCATATGGACTTGTGAGTTATTTGTAAATTAATTATGGAAATTAAGTTTATAGACATTGTTGGATAAAATGATTGTAAAACACTTGTTGGGCCATGGTTAGGAGTGTTGGGCACCTTTTGGGCTTTCCATGGGTACTAAATGTGAAGCAAGTAGCAATTGCGTGGGCCCCCACAATACTAAGTTTTCACATGTTTTTCCCACTTCAAGGCCCATTAGGGAACTTAACAGTCCAATGAGTTGGCCATTTTGGAGTGTATCCTTTCGGATACGTTTGATAAGGTCGGGTAGTTTGATGGCTCAAAAGTAATGTGAATGACGCGCTTTGGCCTATAGGTTTGGGAACTCTCGCCTTTGGTCCCCAGGTAAGCAAACTGGTCCCTCGGTTGATTGGGATGTATACGAATGCTTACCTAGTCAGGACTTTCGGTCTACCGGCACCTCCCCCTTCCAGTTACTACGCGTCCATTACTTTGATCCTACCCAACTAGAGTGGATGAGTTTTAATTTCCTATGAGCTCTAAGGAATATATATGTATATAAATTTTTATTTTGAAACCATTTGAGTATGTATGTGATTTTAAGAGAAAAATGAGAAAATTCACAAGTGTATGCACACATATAAGTGTCGGGAATAATACGTAAGCACATAAGGGAGCAATTAGCACACAAAGGTATTCCTAGGATTTTCTAAGTGCGAGTTGCATGCAGTTGTGTGTGCATTTTATAAACTAGCATACGAGAGGACCCTAGAGGCTATAGACTAGGTCAAGGCAATTAACCTAATTCCCTATAGTCAAGGGCTCTGATACAAATCTGCCACACCCCGATCCTTGGCGGAATCGATCAAGGCGTGATATATATTGTTCAAAGTCTCATGACAACTATGTTATAATATGATTAGATTCAATTAAGTACTAAGTATGCAAACAAGATCCACAACATACAAATACGAATCAAAATACAACAACATTTATTACATCAAATTTAAATAGTCTTGTGGGTTTCTAAGATACACCCTACTTTTCATCAACTTCATACTTCAAATCTGCATCATGGGTAAAAACAGGTCAACTACGAGAGTTGGTGAGTAATCTAGTTTTATTAAAGAAAATTGTGAGTTTGAATAATTTGAAATTTGTTTTCTTTTGAAGTTGGCAAGCAAGTGTTATTGAGATAACAGTTTATAAATCAAAAATTGATTAACAAATGATAACAACAACAATAAGTCCTCACCCTATATATACATATATATGTATATATATAGGATGGAGCATCTAATCATCATACACACACAACCACGTGCGATCAATCACCTTAGCGTCCCAAGGCGGGGTGGTTAACCCAATAGCGCTATTATTTTCCATAACGTACTTCAAGAATACGGGCATAGTCATGGAGATTAGACTAAAAATGATAATGCACTACAAGTACATGTAGCGTAAACAAACAATAATTATACAAATAATGATTCAAGTATAAATGTCCCAACAATGTCTCAATTGTGATAAAATAATAAAGCGAAGTTGGAACATATTAGAACCACATGATACACCCCAAAAATATTGAAAATTATAAAATATGGGGTAGATTACTCACATTAGTCCAAACGGAATACGCGTGTTGTACGATAGACGGCTCGGGTCAAAACGACGTGGAACCTATTATAATTAATAGTTTTGGTTTAGGAACTACTAAACGGGAATGAAGTATTAATAAAAATAATTAGACACATATTCTTATATTAGATGAATTAACAATAATCAAATTTTGTTTTGAATATTAAAGGTTAGATGAATTTTAAATTGAATTAATTACTTTGCTTAATTAATTTATATTTTCACTTTAGGCATGATTTTAATAATTTCTTATTAAAATAATAACTTGTCGAATTATAAGTATTTACAGATTTTATATATTATAAACAATTATTTATATGAAATAATCATTAAAAATGCATTTTTACATGCTTAGATACTTAGGAAAATGGTTTTAAATACTAAACTGTAATGAAACATTATGAAATTATCAGAAAATCATTATTTCATAAAATAGTAATTACTGTAAAATTTTCATATTTTTCTTAACTGCTTTAGTATTTATTTAGTATTTTAATAATTAAACCACAACAAATTCCGGGAAAATTAATAAATGATTCCTAGAAATTCTGGAAAATTAACCAAAGTTTTCAAACATTATATTGAGCCTACTGTAAATATTTTGTATATTTTGGACTATGGGAAGTATTTCTTATGTTTTTCATTATTAACTAATCAATAAAATCATAAATAATAGGAAAATATTAATAGAAATTCATTAGACTTTTTATTTATGATTAACATGTTATAAATGATATTCTGATAAGGTTTTATAATTTTTGCACATGTGTAGCTATTTATTATCAATTTAAACCATTAAATAATCATTCTTACAAAAATCTGTATATTTTGTCATGGAGTCTTTATAATGTTAATAAGGTGCGAAAAATATAAAATCTAGTTTTTAACATACATAACTATATTTTGCAATTTATTTATCTACAACAAAATAAAATACAAAATAAGCATCAAACAGTAATATAAATGCATGAAACTTTATAAATCTACTTTACTCAATATATGGGTTGTTCCAAAATTTTCCCAGTATTTATTAACTGCCAAAAGTATTTTATGTGAATTATTGCCCTATTTTATTGCAATAATTATAGTAATTCAATAAAAATAAGTTATTTTCTGAAAATTTCCAGAACTTCTTATTTTATTGATGGGATCCTGATAAAAATCAGGTTTATGCATAAAATGAGTTTTAGATAGTTTGATAGATTTAATTTGTTTCATTCATGAATTTGAGACTTTTAACAACATACCTTGATGAATGCTTCAAGAGGGATGAAGATTTAAGTATATTGGAGTGTTTTTGGCTGAAATATGAAGATTTCTAGGAGGAATTTCGAGATTGAGAGTGAGAGAAAGAATAGATATGGTTTGAGTGGTGATGAGAATAATGTGTTGGGAGAAAAATGAAAGGAAAGATGATGGGAGGTGTGAGTGGGAGACAATGGGAATAACTTTTACTTTTGGTGGTCTTCATAATTCCCCACTAACACAAGCATCTTAAGAGTTTTATAAAATTTAATATAGTGTTTATAAAAATAGAGTTTTATAAAAAAAAAATAGGTTATTATTTGATTATAACAATCTACTTTGATTTGAAGTTTAATTATAGCATTCAAGTTTGATTTTTTTAATTTAATTAGAGCATCATACTTTGATTTCATTTTAATATGGTATCATAATTTAATTTGATTATAGTTATAACGTTATACTATGCTATATTGCTGTTAACGTCAATTTATATCGTAGTGTAAGGGTTTTGATCCTATTAGCGTCAAGAAATCTCGAGTAGGGTTTATTAAATTTTTCAATTGGGTTGCGTTGACCCGAATCCATTTTAGGCGGATGTCACAGATATCTTCATGTGGCGCCGCGGACCTTAAACCTTGATTGATGGACATTGGATTTCATCGCATCTACGCGTCGCGACCTTGACACTTCAGCGTCGCGGAAATGGGGAATCAGCAAGGACAACAACTCGCAATGTATAATCTTCTTTTGTGTTTTGAAACTTTTATTTTTAATATGTCTGTTAGTGTGAATAGTATCTATCCAAACTATGATTGTTGCACCAACCGTTTGGAGTTGCATAACGCAAGTGTGGGTCACCGTACCCCTGCACTTGCATTATGCCGGTGTGTTTACTGTTGCGCCCCGACTCCTGGATTTCGTCAAGAATGGCACAAATGATCAACCATGTTACGTATAATCCCGACAATCAAGCATTTCGCCATTCAAAGGGGTGACTCTTTTCTCCCTTGTTTTGAAATTTTCTATGTACAAAGGGGATGTTGTAACTAGGAAACGAATAGCTTTTGAGTGTTATAACATTATGGTATTTTTCAAGAGATATTGTTTAATCGTTATCAAGCTATTGTTGAGTTAAAATAAGTTGAGTGTTTGGAAGTTAGAAAAACTCTGGATTTAGAGTATCTTATGATTGGTATTCAGGAAGGAAATATGAATCAGTGGCCTTTGTTATTCGAGTCGGTAGGTCCGAAAAGGGTGGCCCTATAGGGCATTTATGCACTACACTACCTAAGATCGTCTGGTCTAGGATAGTGTTTTCGAAAGCTCGTTACACAGACAACATCAAAAGTCATGGATAATTCCTTAACGGCCTTTAGAATCTGAATGAGTACGTGCACTTTTGTGAACTGAAATTTTGTAATCAAAGGTTCTTTAGAAAGTCGTGATTCCTAAAGGGTATTCTGGTCATTTTTTCTCAAAAATCATTTTTCATCTCACTTCTCGAGTACAATAAACTTTGAAACTGAAGGCATTCAAAAATGTTTGAGTTCTTGTTAGAATTTGCTAAAAACTCACTTGCTTGGGGACAAGCAAGGCACAAGTGTGGGGTGTTTGACAACGCCTAGTAATATTAAGTATTCTAGTCGTTATTGAGCACTGTTTTGAGTAAAATATATGTCTTAAATCACGATATTACTCATATTTTGTGCCAAAGTGTTTGGAAATGTTTGTAGTGTAAATACAGGGGGTTTTATGCAAATTTGGAGAAGTTACAGGAGAAAACGGACGAAAAAGCAAAACCAGGCGATATTAGAGGCGCAAACTTTAATGTTAGCAGCGCTATTATCTGGAAAATTCAATTACTTCGTTCTTAAGTTTTAGAGATACGCGTGGAATATTCCAGAAGAAACATTAGCGCCGCTAACTTCTATGATAGCGACGCTAATGTACAAATAAGCCAAAATTCAACGTTTTGAATTTCGAATTTTGAGAAAACGGGTTCTGGATAAGGCCCGAGCCGCGGGAAGAGCCTGCCCACGCCTCGGAACCCCGATTTTCCACCACTATAAATACCAGACCCCGTACGACTTTAGAGGCATCCCGGGACATCAAGGAGGGATCCAGAAGGCTGATTTCGTGATTTTTCTCAGTTGCATCAATACTTTGGTTAGATCTTTGGTATTTTTATCGTTTTATCAACTCGGTATCGAGGTATAATGCAATTGGAATTTTCGTCGGTTACTCGATGTTTGTTTGGATTTGTTAAGTAGTTTCTGATTTCAGTAGCCGAATAGTCGATAGTTTAAATCTGGATTTGATTGTTTGAATATTGGTTTGATGTTTGGTTTTTGATTTTATAAAAGTAATCATTTGGTTTATTATTGTTTTCTCGATCTACAATCATATAGGAGTTTAGTTTTGGGTTTTGGTTAAGTTTGGTTTGTTCCTACGTGTTATGATCTGCCGTCTATAGAGTGACACTATAGATCGATTTATCAACAAAAAGTGTCAACCACGGACTCCCACGGTTCGACCCTTACTTGCCGCTAGCTAGTGAACTATAAGGTTAAATCTAGTATTTTTGACCGCATCGACGACTACGACATGCCAGGTTTTCATTCTTATCTATAAGCAATGGGCTTGAGGTTATGGTCCATTAAGTGATAGTATAAATAATTCTTGTAACCCTAGATGTAAAGTGTGGTTGTCAGAACAGACGTATATTCATTGTAATCGTGTTTATTAAGGTGCTCGTCTGTTTGATTGGGAGCCCTAACTTCATTATAGTGAAAAAATCATTCGACTACTTGAATAATCAATATAGTTGTTCATCTTGTTTGCTTTATTCGTGATTTTATCCTAACACTATTATTCCAAGATTTATTTTAATAATAACTAAATTATAACTATTATATATAAAATATAAATATATAATTGATATAATATATTATAAGTGGTGCGGTTTGGTTTTATCATGCGGTGCGTTTCAGTTGTTTTCGGTTACATTATATAAAAAAATTGTACCGCACCGAAATTTTTGTGGGGTTTGCAAAATTAAAACCACATTGTCGGTTTTGTTTCGTTTTCAGTTTGTGTGGTTTTCTTATATAAATGCTTTTTGTTTTTAACAATCTAATTAGTATTATTATTTTTTCTATAATTTTTAAGAATATGGCAAATTGTTTTATAATAATATAGACAATTTAATTAGATATTTTCATTTCGGTCATGTTGATGTTTTATTACAAATGGATTGCTAGATATTATCTACATAAATAATTATATATATATATATATATATATATATATATATATATATATATATATATATATATATATATATATATATATATATATATATATATATATATATATATATATATATATATATATATATATATATGGTTCCGTTCCGGTGAGAACTCTTTTTTTGGTGAGGACTCGTAAGGACACCTTACAAAAATATAAAAAAATACAAATCATAAAATCGAGAATAGTACTATATCATTATCAAAAAAAATTTGGAAAAAAATTTTGGATCATTGAAAAACAGTAATGATCCAAATTTTTTTTATTTTGTGGATCATTGTTTTATTATAAAAAAAATAATGATCCATAAGTTTTTTTTCGAATTTTTTTTCTCCAATATAGTACTATGATCCATTTTATTATTTATATTTTTTGTTTATTTTTTTCAATTTTTAAGGTGTCCTCACGAGTCCTCACTTTAAGAACAGTCCTCACCCATCGCTTATATATATATATATATATATATATATATATATATATATATATATATATATATATATATATATATATATATATATATATATATATATATATATATATATATATATATATATATAGGGTCCGGATCCGGTGAGGACTCTTTTTTCGGTGAGGACGTGCGAGGACACCTTAAAAAAATTGAAAAAAATATAAAAAAAATACAAATCATAAAATCGAGAATAGTACTATATCATTATAAAAAAATTGGAAAAAAAATTGGATCATTGAAAAACGTGATTATGCAATTTTTCTGTTTTTATTTTGGATCATTATTTCATTATAAAAAAAATAATGATCAAAAAAAAATTGAATCTTTTTTTTCTCCGATATAGTACTATGATTCATTTTATTATTTATATTTTTTATATTTTTTTAAAAAATTTTAAGGTATCCTCGCAAGTCCTCACTTTAAAAAGAGTACTCACCCGATCCTGATTCTATATATATATATATATATATATATATATATATATATATATATATATATATATATATATATATATATATATATATATATATATATATATATATATATATATTATTGCACGTGAAATGAATTTTCTTGTTTAACTATAATAAAAAGTAAGTCTCCTGTCTTGTCTGTATATGTATGAATTTAATAAAAAAAGTTTTATTATCTAGATGTGACATATGTAATATAAAAAAATATATGTTTACTTAGCCCCAATAATGGTATATCTCCGTGTAATATATATATATATATATATATATATATATATATATATATATATATATATATATATATATATATATATATATATTCGATTGAGAATCAGTGAAAGATAGAGAACGTGACTACCAATCTCAACTGTTCAAAATCTATGATCAAAGGTTTAAAATGATTGGCCCAGTTTTGATAATATAGAAAACTATAGGTAGTCTAATGTAATCTTTTATCTCCTAAAGGTGATTATCGGGATTTTATATACACACATTTTTAAGTTTTCCGTATTTTTTGTTTCTCAAAATAAGGAAGTATAATCGGTTTTCAATTTTGATCGTAGCAATAGCTCGTAATCCCTCCAAAAAATCTGATAGTCGAGGGTTTCAATCTTTTTCATATCTTTGTGATTCACATTCTATTCCTAACAATCAATTGCTATCCGGTTGTTTCTACATATAATCAAGCATGGAAGACGAACTACAGAAATAAGAATTGCGAGAATCGTCACTCAAGAAATTTAAAGTAGACGATATCACAAGAGGTAAGTAGTTTTTTTCAACCCATTGAATCAAATTAGTGAAGAGTCAGTTCATCTCATATATTATTAGCAGAAATATTTCAAACGTGTATTATTGTATAGTCAAAGTCAGTTTAGTCTTTCCATAGAAGTAGGAGTATATCTCTCATTTTTCAGTTCATTCCACTGTATAAATACATGTATTGTAAATGGAATACGTAGACAATTTTTATCAATTCTCTATATGGTATCAGAGCTTTATACCTAATAAATCTTCAAATTTTTTTCCGTATTTCCCTTCTACGCCATGGCGACCGGCACTCCACACCTTCTGAATCTTGCGACCACCACTACCTCTTCTCTCAATTTTCAAATACCTTCAATTGCAATCAAACTTGATCGAGGAAATTATTCTCTTTGGCGTACCACCATCATTGTCGCCCTAGAAACCTTCGATCTTGACGCCTTTGTCCTCAATCCGCAACCACCCCCGGCAGAAATTACTATTCCAGCCACAAATGGAACCCCGGCTGCTGCAGATGCTCCAGCAAATCCGGCTACTCCGGCCACCACCGTATCCAACCCGGAGTTTATCGCTTGGAAGAAGCGTGACAGATTTGTTCTCTTATGGCTCCAATCCACCCTCTCTGAGCGTGCCCTAGCTATCGTGACCCGATGTCACTCCTCCCGAATGGCCTGGCAGGCTATTGAAAAGAATTTCCAAGCCCAAACAAGGGCCTGTCGCATGCAGCTAAAAGCCCAACTCCAAACCCTTTCCAAAGGGTCCATGTCTATGGTCGAATACATTGAACGAAAGCGTTCAATTGCAGACTCTTTGGCTGAAAATCTTTCTCCGGTGAATGATGAAGATTTAATTGGATATATTCTCCTTGGCCTCGATTCATCTTACAGTGCTTTCACCACTACATTTATGATGAAAAGTGACACACTGTCCATCGATGATCTTGTAGGCCTTCTCTTCCAAGAAGAAGCTCGCATAGATCAAGAGCACCTTCGACAGATCTCGGTACCACCCACATCCACTGCTCTCTATGTTAATCGATCAACTCAACAACCATCGGTTCAAAAGCAAAACTTTAGCTCTTCTACAGCTCCTCGAAACATGGACTCCAGACGTCGCCGCCCTGTGTGTCAACTATGTACTAAACCCGGTCATGAAGCCATCGATTGCTAGCAGCGGGGAAATCAAACAGATTTCCCGTCTCGACTTCCCAATCCACGCAACCAGTAAAGACAAGCCAATGTGGCTCAATTCAATAGCCCATCAACCGTGATTGATCCAGCATGGTACTTCGATACAGGAGCCACCGATCATGTGTCCCCTGACCTTCAAAAACTCAATCTTGCTGAGGAGTACAAAGGGGATGACAAACTTCAAGTGGGCAATGGTAACCAACTGTCTATTTCTCATGTCGGTTCATCTTTTTTGCATCATCTTAAATTGCCTAATGTGCTTATTTCCTAAACTAACCAAAAATCTTCTCAGTGTTTCAAAGTTAACCCAAGATAATGATGTCTATGTTGAATTTTGGCGTAACCATTGCAATGTTAAGTCTTTTCAGGGGAAAACAATCCTCCGAGGGGACGTCAATGAAGGTCTCTATCGGTTGCCTTACACTAAGAATAAAGTTGCATTCACCGGTGTTCGTACCTCTCTTCATGGATGGCACAGGTGACTTGCACATCCTCATGAACCAGTGTTAAGGCGTTTAGTTTCAACGTTTCATCTTCCTACTTCATCAAATAAATTCCCCAATGTCTGTGACTCATGTCAATTAGGAAAAAGTCATCGGTTTCACTTACCACCCTCTCATGTCACATCTTCCAAACCTTTTGAATTAGTGTACTCAGATGTTTGGGGTCCTTCCCCTGTTTTTTCATTGAATGGATCACGATATTTTGTCTTGTTTATTGATGAATGTACCAAATTTGTATGGGTTTATTTTTTATCTCACAAATCACAAGTCTTCTCTACATTCTTACAATTTCGAACATTGATTAAAAATCAATTTTCTTGTGATATTAAAAGCTTACAAACCGATTGGGGTGGTGAATACCGAAATGTGTCAACTTTTCTTCAAAATAATGGTATTATTCATCGTGTTTCTTGTCCCCACACACCTGAGCAAAATGGTGCTGTCGAACGCAAAAATCGTGTCATAGTTGAAAAAGGTCTAACTCTTTTAGCTCAATCTTCTTTACCTCAAACATTTTGGGAACATGCTTTCAAAACCTCCACATATTTACATAATCGTACAATCACACCTTTGCTAAACTATGAGTCTCCATATCAAAAGTTATATCACAAAATTCCAGACTACAACTTCCTGAAAACTTTTGGCTGCTATGCTACCCTTTCTTGCGCCCCTACAACAACCATAAACTTGATTTTCGGTCTCTTCCTTGTATTTTCATTGGATACAGTGCCTCACACAAGGGTTACCTTTGTTTTCACCAATCTTCCTCTCGCATATACATTTCCCGACATGTAATCTTTGATGAGGACATATTTCCTTATCTTACTCACACACCCGCTACCACTACATCTGTTCCTAATTTACCTTCTACATCTTCTAATATTCTTGAGTGTGCAAATCAAATTCATTCCATCACTCCACCAGCTCCAACTCCTTTTATTCCTCCCAGTCCATTTATTACTCCGTCTCCAGTCAGCCCTTCACCAATCAGTTCTTCACCCACTAGTCCGTCACCAACCAGTCCTCATCCTGATCATCACAGATCTCCTACCTCACCAATTTCACCACCTTCCTCTTCTCATCCGCCATCTCCTATTAGCTCACGGACAAGACAAAACAATCCCATCCCATCTCATTTTCGTCCAGCAGAACAAAATCAGCACCCAATGGTTACTCGTGCCCACACCAACTCTCTAAAACCCAAAGCCTTGACAGCCACCACCTCTTCCAATAAAAATCTTGAACCCCGAACCTTTCTTCAAGCAAATAAGCACAAATCTTGGCAAATTGCGATGAAAACAGAATACGATGCTCTCATGAAAAATAAGACTTGGTCGCTTGTTGATTGTCCCGCTAATGCTAATGTTGTCGGTTGTAAGTGGATTTTCAGGATCAAAAGGCGAGCCGATGGTTCCATAGAACGACACAAAGCAAGGTTGGTCGCTCAACGTTTCAGTCAAGAAGCAGGTGTTGATTTTTTTGACACATTTAGTCCTGTTATAAAACCTACTACTATTCGCCTCGTACTGTCAATTGCACTATCTCAAGGTTGGCGTATAAGGCAACTTGACATCAACAATGCTTTTCTAAATGGTGATCTATCTGAAGTCGTTTATATGAAACAACCAAAGGGTTTTGAAGACTCAACGAAACCAAATCATGTCTGTCGATTGCATAAAGATCTATATGGGCTTAAACAAGCACCAAGAGCTTGGTTTACCAAGCTCAAACACTACCTAGTTACCAATGGCTTTCGTGCGTGTCAATCGGACACTTCTCTATTTGTTCACGTTTCCCCCTCATCAACTATATATGTGCTTGTATATGTTGATGATCTAATTGTCACAGGTACCAATGATGCTCATCTCCAACAGTTCATAACTGCTTTGGATCGTGTTTTTTCATTAAAAGACCTTGGCAACTTGCATTTTTTCCTTGGTCTTCAGATTACCAGAAATGCAAATGGGCTGACTTTGTCACAACAGGCCTACATTCAAGATGTACATGATCGCAGCAACATGTCCAAAGCAACTTCGATTACTACACCGGCTGATCCACAATGTCGTCTTCATCGAAATGGGGATCCCTTTCCTGATCCTACTCTCTACAAACAAGTGGTTGGGTCTCTCCAGTATGCTACTATTGCACTGGACATTGCATACTCTGTCAATCGTGTATGTCAATTCATGCATTCTCCAACAAATCAACATTGGCAAGCTGTAAAAAGAATACTTCGCTATTTAAACGGGACGATTACGCACTGCCTACACTTCAAACCAACCACTGCTAAGTCCTTGCATGCGTTTTCTGATGCCGGGTGGAACTCTGATCGTGATGACAGTCGCTCACAGTATGGGTTTGCTGTTTTTCACGGATCAAATCTTATCAGTTGGACATCTAGAAAACAAAAAGTGGTAGCTAGGTCAAGCACCGAAGCCGAATATCGTTCGTTGGCTTATACTACAGCAGAACTAATGTGGATCAAACAATTACTATCTGATCTTCAAGCACCGATCAGTCATCCACCCTTAATTCTATGTGACAACGTAGGAGCCATATTCATGAGCAAGAATCCGATAATCAGCACACGTTCAAAGCACATTGCTCTTGATTTTCATTTCATCCGTGAGCAAGTCGAGTCTGGTCAACTCAAGATCGGCTATGTCTCCTCTGTTGACCAATTGGCGGACATCTTCACAAAACCATTGGCCAAAAGTCGTGTTCTTCTTCTTCGTTCCAAGCTGCAAGTCCGTCCCGCCCTTGAGCTTGTCGGAGGGTATTAGCAGAAATATTTCAAACGTGTATTATTGTATAGTCAAAGTCAGTTTAGTCTTTCCATAGAAGTAGGAGTATATCTCTCATTTTTCAGTTCATTCCTCTATATAAATAATGTATTGTAAATGGAATACGTAGACAATTTTTATCAATTCTCTATATATATCGATGATGAGATTTTTTTCCTTATTGTATAAAGTAATGTTTAATACTTTGATTATGTCGAACTTATGGTTTGAAAAAATCATAAAAGAAAGTAGAATGTCTGTTCTGTTACATACTTGATTCCTCAATTTGTTTATGGATATTCATCTGTGATTATGAAGTTTTTAGGGTTGTTTCTAAGTGTTTTGTGTTGTTAATCATATTAGATTTTATTTGGTTGTTACGATATTAACTCAATTAGGGTTTTTATAAGATGGTTAGTGTATATGGGTTCATCATTAATTGTGTTTTTAACTAAAGAACATGAATACTCTAAATGTATTTTTTTATCGATGATTGTAAGCCTTTGAAATGATTGTGTCTTAATTATACACAGTAATCATGACTGATTTTGTTTTTATACGGTCATTCATTAGTTATTACTGATTTTGGGCTAATTATGAATTATTAAAGGACATCTTTTTCATGTATGGTTATCCACATATTCATTCATGAATTATTATCACATGGTTAGAAGATTAATGCATATATTATGGGACAAGTTCGTTCATTATTTGGAAGATTCACACCTCTAAAAGCGTAGTTTTCAAAAGTTGTCTTCATTGCAATGTGAAGCCCCTACATGGCAAGAATAAAAAGAGAAATAGATAGTAGATCATCTTACCTAACTCCACTTCTATATCTCAATTTCTTTTTGTAGGGGACGTTGACTAAATTAGATGCTCTACCGAAGGAAGTGCAACCGCTAATCCATCTTCTCCATTTTCTCCCATACTCCATTTGCTCCATTATTGTATCTAAGAACCCCCAATTTAAAAAATCAAATGTCTTGTCTTGAAGACTATGACTTAATATTCACTTTTTTGGCTGAGGGGTATAGCTCCCTAGTAACTAAATCAAGTATCCTTCCACATACACGGATTGTTTAGGACTAACAACTTTTGCAATCGCCTTTTTGAGGCGATTAGCTAATAAATTAGAATGCACTTTGCAAGTACATTAGATTTACTAGTCGATAGTCATTTAGGGTCAAATGAAGAATGCATTGCATCCTCTTTTACAATGAAGTCAAACCTTCAAGATCTCTAGTGAATTCATGAAAATCGGTTGCAATTAACTTCGAAAAATCTTTGAGAATATAGAATGTTAAGCCCATCTGGGCCCGATGTCTTCCCTTTGTCACACAACCACACCACCTCTTTGTTTTCCTATTGAGAAAAAGATTCTTTCAGAAATAATCTATGTCTCAATAATTTATTAAAGCCATCATATGATGGCCAGGCATATAAGATCGTATTTTACAAACTAATATCACAAACATGTTTCACCACGTCGAGAAAAAAAGCTTATGTGAAAAACTAGTATAAGTCTTAGGGATGAGCACAGGTCCAGAACCGGACCGACCGTAACCAAACCCGAAAGAACCGATGACCGAACTTGACCAGTGAAGGAACCGAAGACCAAATCGATGGGTAAGTTGGCTTACCAGAAGTTTAAGCTGAGTTGGGGAAGTTCCTGAAATTCTTAATTCGGTTACTCATTTGGTTTGGGTGTAGAACCGGGAAAAAAAACAAAAATGAGATTTGATACATTGTCTTCTGAAGCTTGTAACTCAGTAAATATCCATCCAAATACAGTGTTTTTATAGTCTAAAATTAACCATAAACTATAAATTAAATGACGGAAAAAGAATCATGAAATCCTTAAATCATATGAACAAGTTATAAACTTTCAAGGTTCAAGACAGAATAAGATTAAATGCTAATTCAAGAAAAAAAATCAAATTTGATACCCTATCCTCCAAGGCTTGTAACTCAATGAATAAAATACAGTGTTTTTATAGTCTAAAATCAACTACAAACTCTAAACTAAATGATGGGGAAAAAATCATGAAATTATGAAGTCGTACGATTAAATTATGCAATTTCAAAATTCCGAACAGAATAGGATTAAGTGCTGAATCAGAAAAAAAATCAAATTTGTTATTCTATCTTCAAGGGCTTATAACTCGATGGATATCGATCCAAATACAATGTTTTTATAGTCTAAAATTAACTAGAAACTCTAAACTAAATAATGTAAAAAAATCATGAAATTCTAAAATCAGTTTCTATAAAATTTGAAGGGTACGTTTGGTACGGAGAAATAGAATTGAAGCAGAGAATGGAAACGGAGAGAAATAGAATTAAACTGAAGAAAGAGAATTGATTCCACTGTTTGGTATCATAGAGAATTCACCGGAGAAATATGTTTGAGAATCAATGTTCTTATGGTGATGCTGGCAGTAGCGATGATGGAGGGTGGTGGCGGTGACGGTGAGTGGTGGTGGATGATGGGTGGAGGTGGTGGTTATGGGTGGTGGCGGTGGTGGTGGAGGGTGGCTGTGGTAAATGGTAGTAGTGTAGGTGGTACCGACGGCGGTACAAGTGGTAGTGGTGGTGGAGGCGGTGGTGGGTGATGTTAGTGGTGGGTGATGGTGGTGGGTAATGGTATAAGTGGTAGGTGTGGCAATGGAGGTGGTGGTGGTGAGTAATAGTGGTGGTGGTGGTGGTGGTGGTGGTGGTGGTGGTGGTGGTAGGTAGGGGATAATGATGGTGGTGGTGGTGGTGGTGGGGGTGAGTGGTAGTGAGGGTAAAGGTTGAGGTGGAGGAGGTGGGCAATAGTGGTGGTGCTAGCGGTAGAGGTGGTGGCGATAGAGGTGGTGGGTAACAATGGTGGTGGTGGCGGTGAATGGTTGTGGGTGGTGGCGGTAGAGGTGGAGGTGATGGTAATAGGTGATGGTGGTGGCGGCGGTAGAGATGGTGGTGGTAGAGTTGGTGGTAGTTGGTGATGGTGGCAGTGGGTTAGAGTCGTGGGTGGTGGTAATGGTGGGTAACAGTGTAAGTGATGGGAGGCTGCAGTGAGTAGTGGTGGTGGTGGTGGTGATGGGTGGCGGTAGCGGTGGAGGTGGTGGCGATGGAGGTGGTGGTGGTGGGTGATTATGATGGTGGTAGTTGTGGGTAACATTGTAGGTGAAGTGGTGGCAGTAGAGGTGGTGGTGGTGGGTGATGGTGATGGTGGTAGTTGTGGGTAACATTGTTGGTGAAGTGGTGGCAGTAGAGGTGGTGGTGGTGGGTGATGATGGTGGTGGTGGTGATGGGTGGCGATGAGGTGGCAGTGGAGGTGCCGACGATAGAGGTGGTGGGTGATGGTGACGGTGATGGTGGATGGTAGGCTCAGGAAAGATAATCATATTTCTCACATTTTCTTTACTAAAAGTAAAGAACTAAAAGTAGGAAAAGGAAATCAAATTATTTATCTATTTCTTATTCTCAGGATTAAACAAACAATGAGAAATTGAATCAATTCCATTTCTCTGATTTCATTTCTCTGTAACAAACATACCCTAAACTTCCACAAGTCTCTAACAATTTCAAAATTTGAGAGATCATGCTCCTCAACTCCTTTGATGTAAATCTACACAAACTTTACTTAAGTTGCATTTGTTACACAAGACACAGAACTAGAGAACTGGACAGGGCAAGCTTCGTAGGGTATTTTGTGGATGAGTATGAGGATAATCATGTATTTTGTGAGGACTAAAGATAGAAAGTGGTCCGAAATTCTAACTTTTTTGTTAGATTTTTTTTTTTTTTTTTTTTTTTTTTTTTGCAATTTTGGTCACAATCACATTAGTCTTGATCTTAATTTGCACGCCAGACACAGTTTATCATCTTAAGACAGTAACAAATTGGAACGATCAGAAATTGGCACAACTAATATAAATTTACGCTTTACAATTAAGGAGTATATTGTTAATAAGAAAAAGTTTTAACAAATAAAGAAAAGAGAAAAAAGGTATCCTATACATGAGAAACAAGAGATTCGATCTCAAATTTCAGGCCAAGTAATTGTATATTTGGGGATTGTTTTTGTCTCTCTCCAAGTATTCTCGGTCAATGAGGCTTTCAATCCTCTTCTTCAAGTCCGATGGTTTTATAGGAAACTTGAGCTGTTGCCAGGATGAGACAAAATGCTATTAAGGCACAAAGTTGTACTAACTTCGGCATGCATTAGATTGCAATTTTCGATCTCTGATTTGCGCAAAATACATGATTGCCCTCATCAAGGAAAGTCGCCATGTCCAATCACAAGTCGTCACAGAAGAAGGTGAGATTGGACAAGCTTTCAGTGCGGCTATTTCCGATGAGGGCAATTCACGCGTTTTGCACAAACTTGAAGCCTTTTTGGGTGGGACAAAAAATTGTAATTTTTGACCATTTGATACCCGCCAATTCGTTTATGTCCTTACAAACTTTTGTAATTTACATATATATCCTTGTAAAATTTGAAATTACGTATATATTCTTACAAATCTTAAAAAATCACATATATACCCAAAAGATTAATTTGATAATAATTAATCTTTAGAAAAAATTAAAAAACAATTTTTAAATTAGATTATACCCAGGTTACTAAAATACCCCTATGAAATCCTTCTATAATCCACAATTTCTTCACGTTTAAACAACTGATCACGACATATTCAACTATGATCGCATATTCCATATCGAATAATAAGAAATTGTAACAACTGATATGTTTGGAAAATTTGGGACAAGGGTAGTAGGTAATGTTACAATTTAATTAGTTTTTAAAACTATAAAAAATAGAATTAAAAATAGTTTTTTTATTTTTAAAATGATTAACTGTTATTAAATTAATCTTTTGGATATATATATATATATATATGTAAATTTTTAGGGTTTGTAAGGATATATACGTAATTTCAAATTTTATAAGGATATATAAGTAATTATAGAGATTTGTAAGGACGTAAACGAAATTCTCCCTAAAAAGAATATGCTTAGATTTTGAAACTGCACATTCTTGAAAAAATGCAACTCCGCAAGAAAAGTAATATAGTGTATTCACGTTTCCACCAACCATCCAAAATACCTCATCTTTGTCCATTTTTTTTTTCTAATTTTCCTCTTTGCATTTTTCTGCCAAGGGTTAAATGCAACCTACTTCCATTGATTTGTTTATTATAGCATCCTACTTTCAATTTTTCCAATTATAGCAACTTGAAAAGACTACCCAGTTATAGCAATGTCATCCAAGTACAAAGAAATCTTTACAGCTACAATTCAAAATAATTAGAAAAAATAATCTAAACTACAATGCTATAATTAGGTAGACTTTTCAAAGTATATTGCCTTAATAAGATAAAATTTGAAAGTGCAACATTGTAATAGAAAGAAATGCAAGTAATATGTTGAATTTCACCCTTTTAGAAACCACTGGTTTGTTTGCAAAAACAAAAAAATGGTAATATGGATGCAAAAGTATTAAGGTCACATTTTGATTAGTGTTACCTGCTCAAAGAGTTGGGTTATTAGAAGTGTGTGACTCAGCACCTTCCTGGTTTTCATAATCCTAACAATAGCAGCATCAACCTGCAATATATAAAACAAGGATCAATGCACATACTTTCATTTATTTATTTGTTTAATAGCATTATACCTTGAAAAATCTACATTCACTGCAATAATCGAGTAGATTTCTCAAAGTACAATGTCCTAATAAGTAAAAGTTTGAAAGTATAATTCAAATCGGACCTGATATTGACGATCTTGGAATACTCTCTCTGTGGTGCTTGTATTTTCTTCAACAGTTTCTTTCAACTGGATGGCGTTAACCTGTGCCCACAATGGTTACTTGGTTAGGATTGGAGAAGCTTCGTAGGGTTATTTTTGAAGATGACGACGAGGAGGGGCATTTGCGTCTTTTGCACAGAATAGAGACCAAGAGTGGAATTATTTTAATTTTGCTCTCACCTTTATACGATATAAAGGAGCTGTAAAGCCATCGTTGAACGTGAAAGAGTCACTGTCAGCAACTTCCCGACCTTTTGGAATCTAGATAAAAGATAAACTTGTTCTCTTTAAGGAAAGCAACAAAAAGAGAAATAAACAGAATATACGAGTGTTTCTTTTTGACTTCATGCAGAAATAAAACGTTGCCCTATCTTTTAACAAATTGTCCCTCATTTATCCTTTTCGTCCATTTTTCTCAAAAAATAAATAAATAAACAATTACACATCATTTATGTAGATGGCACTCAGACTTATTGACTTAGCTTAATGAAATAAGTTAAATATTAAATCCAATAAGCTAATATAAGGGAGTTTCTTTTTACTTAACGAATAAATATAGAGTTATGGAAAGGAGGTTAAGTCTTCATTTTTTTAAACATAACAGCAGTTTGTGGAGATAGCAGTTAATTAAGTCTAAGATGAGGTGGCACCTTTTGAAGGACACGAACTTTTCCACAAGCAAGGGACTGCAGAGTTCTGCGCAGTTCTTTGTCCTCGATGTTGGTAGCGTCCCTGATATCTTGAAAACTAAGCTTTTGTGCATCGTTGAAAAGCATCAAAACAACAGTCTGCCATTATAAATCAATCCAACATCAACAATAACAACACAACACTTTCTTTGGTTTCATGGAATGGAACGAATGATTACATGGAATAGAACGATGGAATGGAATGAAGTATTCCGTTATTCCATGAGACGAAAAGATAGATGTTAAAAAGAAGAGGGGACGGACCTGAAACAAAGAAACAGCTAGCTCCTTTTTACCTTTAGCAAACTCGGCTTTCAACACACAATGACCTAACGAATTTTGCCACATCAATCGCCTACCACTGTATTTGCTCAAGTAGAACTCTTTAAAAATATCCTGATACACATTTAATTCATGGGGAAGACGAACATCCATTGGTGGATATGTAGGCCAGTACCTGAAAACATTCATAACATTTGAATAAAAATAACAAAACAAGAATTTTAATTACATCAAATTTCTGTATCGAACCCTGTTGTTAAAACATGAACACTCATCTCGATTCCTGATGGGAGTTTGCTCCTGGCTTGTGATGATTGCTTGAAAGATTCATTGATCTCTTTCGACAACTCAATGTCCTACACAACTCAATTTAGATACCTACTTACACTTCTTTACAGATAATAGCAACCTACTTACAATTCCTACCCACAATAGCAATCTACTTACATCTATTTACCATTAATAGCAATACGTAACAGTTAAAGGACATTGCCTATATTGGTAGTGAAATGTAAGTAGATTGCTATTATGGGTAGAAAATATAAGTACATCGCTATGATTGGTTAAAAAACAAAGTATCACTGAACTTTGCTATTTCTTGTAGTTTGCCCTTTTGAAGAAAAATACAGCATATTGAATAATTATGATATAAACCTTAAACATTCCTTCAAGCTTGTTGGTGAACTGGCTACCACATTCTGTTTTCAGCTGTGAAAACAATAAAAGTAATTAAAATATAATTTACAAAAAGGAATGGACTGTCTATGTATATTAGAAATTTACAAAGGTAAAATGTAAGTTTGAACCTTGGAAATCATGGACTTTTCAGCATCAATAGATGCACTCTTTCCTAATAGCAGCCTTTTTGCAAGATCCTTCTTATAGAATGCTTCAAATACATCCTTACCCTACAGCAATCATCAATCAGAAATGTAACTGAGAAGATGTCAAGTATTAGAAGCAAAATATAATTAAAAGTTGATGCATTTTTTCCAAAAAGTGGAAAAGTTGGGTGCTATTTCATATAAACAGTTGAATTTTGTGCATCACCTGAATAAATCTGAACAAAACTAAGACTCTATCAAAAGTGCCCTCCAATTCTTCCTCTGATGTACCCTTATTTCCAGCACGAAGCTTCTCATCCACAAACTTTGCAATCAACTCAGCAGGGCGATTCTGTCAAAGACCATAATTAAATAGATATAAATACACTATCATTATTATTATTATTATTATTAACCAAAACTATGTAAAGAAATTCATGAAATTAAGATTTTAACACCACTCATGTGTTGTGTATCGTTTCTTAGGTTATGAACCCTAAGGGCGTGTTTGTTTCAAGTATTTTAATGGACTTTAAAGGAATTGGAAAGAGAAATTCCGTTCAAAATGTGTTTGGTTGAAAAATTGATGGAATTGAATTGTATAAGATTCCATCATGTATAATTGAATTCATCATTCCTTTGGTTAATGTCGAATAATTCAAATTCCATTGGTTAGTTTTTCTTATCTCCGATTAAAATGACATATTTAACCTTATAATGGGTAGTTTAGTCATTTTATATACTTTACATTCCAATTCCTTGGATAAAATTTGCAAACTAAGCAGAAATCAAAAAATAATTCCATTCCATTATTTGTCAACCAAACACGTTGGAGATTCCAATTCCTTCAAATTCTTATTCATCCAAAAGATTTCAATTCATTTCTAAACATTCTGTGAACCAAACACGACCCATGTGTGATTCCTAGGTGAAAAAAAATGTAACATTTCCCTTTCTTTTCCAAATTTACCTATCAGCAATCGTTTGACTTAGGCTGTGTTTGGTAGCATCTGAACCATTCAGATCTAAACCATTCAGAGGTCTGAATCATTTAGATGCTCTTACTCATTCAGACTTGTCCCTGACCCTTAATGGTTCAGAGGCCATGAAGAGGCTCTTACTCATTCAGATGTGATAAATTTACGAATCAAACGCTCTTATTCATTCAGAGTCTCTTAATCATTCAGATTAAGAGGCTATCAAACACAACCTTAATACTGAAAAAGAGGCGAAAATGGTTATGTTTTAGGATGGACACCTGGCGAAGATTGATGAGATGCTGAAATGCATCTTTGATTGTGTTGGAGAAGGGTTCATTCTTGGAAAAGCTACGGTCCCATATTGTATCAAGACAAGACTTGAAGTGTAAGAGAGAGGAGACCATATCTTTGTCTTTCTCTTCATCTTGTACAATCGCGTGCCCTGTTTTGCGGATATATGAGCCGAGGGCCTGTCGTAACGATTCAACCCCACTCACTCTGCAAAACAGTGCGTACATCCTTCCAACATCTTCAATCCGATTCCCATCCATCAACATCATGAATCCCTGCACATTCAATTCCAATGCTTTGTTTTGCATCAAGCTATGCAGTTATGGCGGTCAAAACTGTAATCGCGGTAACCGACCGCTATTTACATTTGCGGTTCTCACGGTGGTATAGCGGCTTTTAGTAATATGTAGAATTTATATATTATACTATTACTAGTAGAATTAATATGTAATCGTGGTGGTTTTGCGGTTCTCGCGGTGGTTCGCGCTAAATAGCGGAACCGCGATAACTAACCGCTATTATAAAAAGCAGCGCGAACCGCGATACCGGCGCGATTAACTGCCAAGGCATCAAGGAATGGAATGGAAATATGGAATGCCAAATTGAAGAGGGAGGAGGGAAAGGATTTATTCATGCCTTATCAAGAATTGCAGAAATATGCTGCTTAAGGAGCTGCTTTTCAGCAGTCTCTACCAGCAGTTTTCTTGTGATACCATCCAGATACATTACACATCTCTCGTGTTCTTCCTGCAATCTTATCTGGCAACAAAACAGTCTCTAGTAATTACATAATCCATTTTATTTTAAGAGAAAACAACAATCCAAATTCATGCCATTATCAGGCTTTCACCTTATTAAGACACAACATCAATATCAGTAATAAAATTACAAGCCAATGGAACAATTCTACAACTCCGTAGTGACATTGTCATTTTAACCTGAAACTTGGTTACTATTTAATGAAATTATTTCAAAATTCAAATATTGTCGTTCTTTAGTTTTTGGAACCGGTTCCAATTTCGGTTTATTAAAAGAAAGTTCTTGATCACACTAACAACCAAATATATGTTGGAATCCAGAAACTTCAAAATTTACACTTTTGCTTTACCAATGTTCATTTGCATTAAACTTTCAATACTCTAACGTTTAGATCAATTGTTGATACTCCAATATAGCATGTGACATCACTCATGTTATGCACAAAACATGAATTCAATTTTCTTTTATGACAACAAATATACCATCAGATGGGCTAACTGAAAGCTCAAGATCCCTGAACCTAAATGAAGAATTATCAAAAATACCTGAACATGGTCTCATATGCAAGATGAATGTAGTTCCTCACAAAATTTAAAAAGTTCAAAAGAGGAAACTAAGGTTGCGTTTAGTTGCGGAAAACTGTTTTCCGTTTTCCATTTTTCATTTTCAGAAAAACGAAATGAGTTTTCATTTTCAGTTTTCTATTGAAAATTTAGAAAACGCGTTTAGATAAAACCGATTCCGTTTTCATTTTCTATTTTAGAAAAACAAAAAACGTGTTTAGATATCTATTTTCTATCAATTTTCATTTTCCAATTTTTGATTTGGGGTGGGTGGCGTGGGTGGGGTGCGGGTAGGTGGAGTGGGGGTAGGGGGTGGGTGGTGGGTAGGGTGGTTTTATGGGTGGGATGGGGTGGAGTGGGGGTAATGGGGTGGGTGGTGGGTAGGTGGGTGCGGGTGGGTTTATGGGGTGGGGTAGGGGTAGGTGGAGGTGGAGGTGGAAGTGGAGTGAGGTGGGGGTGGGAGGTGGTGGGTGAGGTTGGGTGGGGTGGGGTGGGGTAGAGGTGGGTGGGGTTGGGGGTAGGTGAAGGTGGAGTGAGTTGGGGGTGGGTGGGGATTGGGTGGGTGGTAGGGTGGGGAGGGGTAGGGTTGGTGGGTGGTGGGTGGAATGGGGTGGGGTGGGGTGGGGTGGGGGTAGGGTGGGTGGGTGGGGTAGGTGGGGTGGGTGGGTGGTGGGGGCCGGTGGGTGGGGGTAGGTAGGGTGGGTGTAGATGTAATTTTGGGAGTGTAGGTGAGAATGAGTGTGTGTCTGTGTGTGTGTGTTTTTGTATATTTTAGAAAAATTTTGGAAATAGAAAAATTTAGAAAACAATAATTTTGGGTTTTCCAAAATTTTCCAAATTCTTTGTAATTTTGGAAAAATGGAAAATTTTCATTTTCTTGGAAAACTTTGGAAAAATTGACGAACTAAATGCGTTTTCCAAATTCTCATTTTTCTTGGAAATTTTTTCCAGAAAACGGAGCAGTTTTCCGCAACTAAACGCACCCTAAATTACTCCAGAATGAGTTATTTGTATTTTGTAATTTATACATACATGTTTCCCTTTGTTAACATGAGGACCGACTGCATCAGCAACAATTGACGGAAAATTCATATAAAGCTTGATTGCAGGTAGCGTAAATATCAAACCAATTTAAATAAATAAAACAATAACTTGTCGTATACTCTAACCGTTATTTGTCATTTATGCCTGTTTCCCTTTATTTCACAGCACATAAGTAAAAAAAATAAAAAATCCATCTCTCTAGTCTCCATAAGTTGGAAACAAACCAATTTTTAGGAACTAATGATCTTAGTGATGGCTGCAAAAAGAAAAGTAGGAAATCCCTAGACAAACAAATACAATTTAATAACTCAAGTTATTTTACTTTCTTACATCAAAACTAAAGACTATTTTATTAAAAAAATAATCGTACCTCCACATGCTTTAAATAATCTGCAACATCCGAGTGTTGCATGTATTTTACTCCCTCAGCAGCATAAAACTCTGATGTACATTCGAGGAATGGCTTCTCAAAACTCTCCGAGTAAATCCCCAATGCAGTGAACATCTTCAAAACATGGTTAATCAGTGTCCTATCTATTGCTTCACCTAGCCTGCCAAATCATAAACACGTTATTAGTGACTATTCGTTATATAAATACAATGATGATTAATGTATCTTTATAAAAACATACTTGTACTTTCACCATTTTATCATTTCACTATTTTCTTTACTGATTAAATTTTTTGAAAAACACAACATACTTTCACCATTTACCGATTTAGCCTCTCAACCATTATTATAATAATCATTGAAAAATTGAATACTTGAGTTGCTAAAATCAATTGTGCTTTTCTGTATTCAAAGCCGGATAACCGTAAAAATTGGTTTTTTTAAGCGGTCAAAAAGGTATAATGGTTTAATCGTTACAGAAAATAGTTAAACGGCTAAATCGATAAAATGCTGAACATTTGAGTGGTTTTTTGTATTTTTCCGTAAAAAGTTTCCCAAGAAAAATTTCTAAGCAAAATGAAAAGTTAGAAAACGCGTTTGGTTAATCAAATTTTCCAAAATTTTTCTAGAAAATGAAATTTTTCTGATTTCCCAAATTACAAAGAACTTGGAAAACTCAAAATTGTTGTTTTCCACAGTTTTCTAATTTTCTAAAACGCGTTTTCTAATGTTCTAAAACGGAAAATGAAAACTCAATTAGTTTAACCAAACGCGCTTTCTACTGAAAATGAAAATGAAACTTCACTCCATTTTCCGAAAATGTTTTCTAAAAAACTGAAGACAGTTTTCCACAACCAAACGCACCCTAAGCTTACAAACTGAAATAGAATAATTGACACTGTTTACTGTTAGTCCAAAAAGATGGTAATGACCTCTCACTCTCTATCATTTTGAGAAGGGCAAATACTGTTTTGTGCTCGACTTCTGAAGCTAGTGATAAATGCTTCCGAAAAAGTTGCAGGCCCATGTCCCACAATGATCGAACGCTTGGAGTTTGTTTGACAAATGTACGGTCAAGATACAACGCGATACCACGGATCATCAACATCTGATGACAAAAATCTTGCCAGGTTTTCTCAACAAGTGATAAGAAAACCACAAGATCTTCACTTTGGCCTGCTAAAGATAGTAAAATAGCACCCACGTGGCCTTCACATTCCCTTTCAATCCGTTTGTAAAGACTTCCCCCCAACTTATGCAGGCACAGATCATTCACCGCCTAATGTGATTGATCATCATAAAAATCGAGTTAACTGACACTAATAAAGCAACATACTTTCAGTATTTGTTAATTATAGCATCCTATTTTTCTTATTAGAATTTTGAAAAATATGCCCAATCATGATATTGGTATAATCCGGTACAATGTCACAAATGAAAGTAGGAATGCTGTAATAAACAAAGCAATGAGAATATGTTTGCATTTAAAGTTTTAAACCTCTAAGAAGCGGTGAAGAATGTAGTAGTAAAACTGACTTGATAAAGTTTCTCCAAATCGCAGGGATCTGGCTGCTTCAAGAATATGGCATTAATGGCTGACTTCAAAACCGCCCATGTATTCTCCTCAAAGTCTTTCGGCAAGGTTGGCTTAGCTTCAAGCAGAAAATACAAGAAAGAAAATCACTTTCTAAAAATAATCGAACAACAGACTCAAAACATTTAAACCTCTGTTGTTTGTTTTAGGCCAATTTTCAACTACCATGATGTTTATTGTTTAAGATTAAGGTGTTGTTTCTTGTTTACTTTGGTAACCTATATATGGGAATTAAAGGAGATGAACGAATCGATCAAGTCAGGATGACTAAAATGGACAGATAAAGGCACCTTGATCAATTGCCTAAAGCTATGTCTTTCTAGAATTATGAGACAACAGCTAACATCCCGAAAATTAAAGAAAACAAATGGCAATTCAATTCCATCTTAAACCCCACAGAGTCCAAGCGAGAAGAAACATAAACATATCAAAACACTATATATGCAATTCGGTAAAAACCAAAAGGTTGGAGCAAACTCTTAAGACTGCTACGAAGAAGTATATATGACAAAATATGTGAGACTGACTTAAGCTTAAGAGATCAAATTGAGAACCTTTTAGCAGCTTGATGACAAGCTTCTTAGCAGGTTGCGGAGGCGTTGCCTTTTTACGGGACAAATTGGCGGTGAATCCGGCAATACTGGCATCAACGACTTCGTTTCCGGTGGGATCCTCGAATATCGAAGAACAACTGATGGAAGAATCGTTATTGAAACGGTGCTGTTGGAGGCCATTTTTGTTATCAACATGGCAAGCGGCAGGCTGGGACCTAGCCTTCTTCATTGCCGGGAACCCTCCTCCGCCGGTTGAGGTAGTGGGTTGTATAGACGTAGAGGTGGCAGAGGAGCGCCTGCGGGGGTTATTAATGTGGGCGTTGGAGGTAGTAGTGTTGGGTTGAGACATGAAATTAAATCAGAAGCTCATTGCATTGCAAGGGAGAGACGTCGGCATCTACAGCAAAAACCCTAATTTCCATGAAATCATCAACTTTCACCCATTAATGGAAAGAATCACGACATTGTAATATTTAAAATCATCAAAAAATTCTATAAATTCCTACATTATTGTTACCTTTTAACACAAATATCTAAAGGGTGTTTGGAATACTTTTTGAACTCACGACATTGTAATATTTAAAATCATCAAAAAATTCTATAAATTCCTACATTATTGTTACCTTTTAACACAAATATCTAAAGGGTGTTTGGAATACTTTTTGAACTCACAAAAGTTTTTATTTTAAAGTGTTTATCGACTTTTGGTATTAACTAGTGGGCAACCCGTGCATATATACAGGTCGGGATGAAAACTTGCATTTTTTAAACAGGTTATATTATAGCATAGTACTTTTAATTTTATTCAATTATAGCATTGTACATCATGCATCGAATCAGAATTTTAACAACATACTTTCATACATTTGTTTAATATAGCATCCTACTTTCATTAGTTTCTATTAAAACATTGTACGTTGTTATAATAAACAAACTAACGAAGGTAGGTTGTTGTTTTTTGTAATATTCTTAAAGTGAATGGGCTTGTGGCGGGAGTTGGGGAACTTCCACTGAAAGAAATAGCAATGTACTTTCATTAATTTGTTTAGTACGGGCTAAATGCAAGAAATAGTAACGCACCTATGAATGTAATGATATTGAAATGCAATTGGAAAACAGTGTACACGTACAAATCTCCGGAAGAGCCGGATGCAATTTTTTTCTCCAATCTTTAATGATGTTCTATCTATCTCTACATCTACAAAATGGGCTTGAGTGGCTAAAGCTTTCTGTAAAGCAGATACAGAATGTGAAGAAGAACCAGACCATGAACCCTACAAGTTAGACAGTAATTTAGTATTTGGTCCCCATTCTTAAAATTTTAGCTCCAAAAAAGAAGCTTAATGGTGAAATGTTTGTAAGATAAAGGAGTACCTCGCTTCCAGAAATTGCTTTCTCCATGGCTTCATGTAAAGCAATTGTTTCCTAACCACAACATAAAAAAATTGGGACAAAATTCATATAAGTGTTATGATCTGAAAAGGCCATCCATCCACCACAAATACATGTATCAATTGTAATGCGAGTGTTGAACGAACTCCTTCATCGTGGTGGCCTGATACTTGGCATGAATCAATGAAATTTTCTCTTCTATTGTAGCGATACGAACTCCTGTTTCTTTACCAATGTAACACCCTGTATACAATTATCATGAACAATAAAACATGATTTCAATCAAAATATATTAAATAAAAAATAAAAATGGGTTATATTAAAAAATGACAATAATATAAACCACACAGCCACAAAATTTGTCAATACAACAATTTTTTTATAAAGAGAGCAAAACATGACTTGAAAAATCAAACAATATTTCGGATGAAATTTATTGGCAATTCAGCTTGGCATTACATTGAGCACCTGATGGACAAAATTTTTAGGGAAGCTTCATAGAACTCCATTCTTTATCTTGCTAATTATTGAACATCAGGAAGAATTCCAAATTTCTAAATTCTACACCTCGTTACTTATTTTTGGCAGTGACTTTATAGATTAGTGATGTGGTTAATTAGAAGAGAGAGGTAATAGAGAGAAAAGGTTGACCTACAATAGTTGACAACATGATCAAAGAATAGTCGGACAAAAAACTAATTATTAATGATTAATCAGGAACTATACCCATCTAAATTGAATCATAGATATGGTGTCGAATCAAAACCACAGTGGGCTTTGTTGGTTCTATGATGAGGAAAGCAAATTGAAAACGTGGAAAGTTGAAGAAGTAGATGATTTATATCGTAGTTGCAGTGCTTAAAGACGTAACGTTCCATATAGAACACCACCCTGTGTTCTGCACTCATGAACTTGTCGTTCGATATCAGCTGCAATTCGTTCATCAATTTGTTAGACTGATACAAAGTTCATAAAAATACGATGATTTCTTTTTCTTACCTGCAGAAGATCTCCGCTGTTGACCACAAGAGCTCCGGGAACAAACGGAACATTAACCCATTGATTTTTGTGAAGGAACTGGAGGCGGCCGATACTTCCAAGCCCCAATTATTATTTCCGGCTGTGGAAACGGTGGATAGTAATGGCAGATGGTGGCGAGTCCATCCGCACAGCCAATGTCTTTGAGGTAACTCGAAGCAGGGCTCACAATACCTGGAGAAGACGGAGAAGATGCAAAAGATGGCATCGATTGCAAGAAAGAAGATGAAGGCGAAGTGAGATGATGAAGATGATGCGATGGGAGAAGCATCTGGAATATTAGATAGCGGTGGGAGAAATCGAGGAATGAAGCAGTGGAATGAAGCGGTGGGAGGAAAGGAAAACATATGTAATCCGGAAGGGAAAAAAAAGAAGCGTGACAACAAAAAACGTTACACATCCGCCAAAAATCACGGGAATTAAATAAATATATAAATATATGAAGTTTTAAAAAAAGTGTTTTTATTCTTTTTTGGGGTGTAAAAGTTAATAACTTGATAAATCGTTCTTTTTAAAAATGTTTGATTTACTTATATACGTAAAATGAATAGAAATGACTTTTTGACATCAAGAAGTTCAAAGCCTTTTTAAAAAGTCTTACTTCTTAAAATGAGTTTTTGAAAAGTTATAAAAAGTTGTTTTAAAAAACATTTTTTATTACACAAACACTATTTCTAATTTATTGGCTTTTTGAAAATTCAATAAGTTAATAAGCCTTTTGAAAAGTCAATTAGTAACCAGGAGTTGTAAAACAACTGTGGAAAGCATGGATAAGATTAAATGAAAAATAACAAATTACTTTTGGATCGATGTTACAACATTTTGCAGTATGGGATTAAATGAAAAATAACAATTTACTTTTGGATTGATGTTAAAACATTGGTTTGAGATGGATTTGGGGATATAAGATTATTTTATTAGTTTATCATATTACAAACCCTTGTTATACGGTTGGCGATCAAAAAACTTATATAATAATAAAAATATTTTATTTAACTGTACAGTTTCATATAATGAATATCACAACAACAATGATACATGATAGTAAGATGTAGCTGTTATAAAAAATCGAAACAAATAAGATAATATAACAATATTATATGTAAACAAACAGAAAAAATAAATCGCAAGTAAAAAATATAGAATACTTTTGTATTCTAAGTTAAGAACTAATATCATAAGTAAAAAAATAATACTTTTTATTTCTCAGACTACCATCATTTATGGAGTCAATAGTTTGAATACAACATAATTACCAATTCTGGAGTAATATTGTTAGCCAAATTCTAGGACTTCCAGTTGTACTTTGAAGAAGAATTTGTCCTTTCATGTTAGGATGAGCTTTTTTTAGTCTGTATTATAACTATAAACATATAAATTTGAGTTATCTTGAACATTTGGATTTTATTAAGGCAAATGAAAAGAAAAACACTCAAATAGGTTTTGTATGGGAAGTAAAAGGGAAATGGGAAACATATGACATCATAATACGAGTAAGGCAAGACAACCCCACTATTAGGTCACACAATATTTATTTGGATTAGTAATTTTCACATGAAATTTCAAGAACATAAAGAAAACAAGAATATAAACCTAATTTGCTTTAAGGTGTGTGAGTGTGTGTGTGTCTATATATATATATATATATATATATATATATATATATATATATATATATATATATATATATATATATATATATATATATATATATATATATATATATATATATATATATATATATATATATATATATATATATAGGGTCGAGATCATGAGAGAACCTAAAAAAATCCTAGGAACCTAGAAACTTTTTTCTACACAATATTTTTCAAAAAAAAAAAGCACCCAATTTTTTTTAAAATATGGGATTAAGAGGTTTAATAAATTTTCAAAAAAATCAATATTTTTTATATTTATATGCATATGCGTATAAAATTCACATGTATATGCATATGTATAAACTTTTTTTTCAAATTTTTTTTCAAAGTGACGTATTGCACCGTCTAAGATATTTTAGAAAAATTTCAAAAAAAATCATTTTTTTTTCATATGCATATTTTATGCATATGTATGTATGTATGTATGTATGTATGTATGTGTGTGTGTGTATGTATGTATGTATGTATGTATGTATGTGTATATATATATATATATATATATATATATATATATATATATATATATATATATATATATATATATAACCTTTTTTCAATTTTTTTAAAATGATGTATTGACACCGTCTAAGAGATTTTAAAAAATATTCAAAAAATTATTTTTTTTCATATTCATATTTATATGCATATGCATATGATAAAAATGATTTTTAAAAAAGATTAAATCTTCTAATCGCATCATATAAAAAATTCGGGTATATATTTTTTTTGAAAAATATTGTGTAAAAAAAGTTCATAAAATAGGTTCTTAGGTTCCTAGGTTTTTTTAGGTTTCCAATTGAACTTTACTCTCTCTCTCTCTCTCTCTCTCTATATATATATATATATATATATATATATATATATATATATATATATATATATATATATATATATATATATATATAGGTGCGTCTTGAACTGCAACTATAATTGAAATGGCAAAACGCATCGCATAGTGCGGTTTAGCAAAACTATAAACCGCAAACCGCACAAGAAAGTTATAATTTGTATTATGTTGTGCGGTACAGAAAGTTTTTAATATTTTATGAACATTCTTAAGTTATACGACTTAAATAATTAATATAAAAAATGTTTTTGAATTCGAAATTTGGTGACAAATACCTAAATTGGATGATTGAAATAAATTCTCAGATATAAAATATGAATCAACTTATATAATATTGACAGATGCAAAATTTTAGTTCAATATAACATTCATTAATGAAAATTTGCATCTAACTTTTGTGCATACGTTTATACTTATAAAAAATCAACATGAACCGATAGAAATACTACCACATATGAAAAAAAAAAAGCTTTTCCACAAAATGATCAGGCTAATATAAATAGTCTATGTATGGATATTAGAAAAAATTACTTTATGCATGATCATACTGATGCTTGTAAAAAATTTATGAAAAAACAAAAATAAGCAAACAGTTTATTTTATGCAAAATTATATTTGATGGTTGGTACCATTAGAGATGCAACATATATGGGTTTAGGAACCGGGATATGTAATACATATACTTCTTTGAAGAACAACCTAATAAAGAAGATGAATGAAAGCTGACTTTTTCTGAATTGGTCAAACTTAACCACAAAGGGACTTTGCAAATATGCTTGATGTTGAGATATGTTAGTTTGTTTGTAACAAAAGAATGTGTAAAACCCATTATGAGAACATGCTTTGCAAGCAAAGAACAAATGATAAAATGAATTGCATATTTAAAAAGAAAGAATACTAGAACCATGCCCGTTAGTTTACATTATGGAAAAGATAATGGAAACTTGCAAAAATGTGACAAGACTTGATAAATTTGAAGTTGAAATATATATCATGCATTATATTTATGGTTATTTGACATGTAAATATGACTTCAAGTTTATGATAGATGTTATAAATCTTGAGATGAATTTGTAATGTTGATTAATTAAATAGAATGTATTTTATATATATATATATATATATATATATATATATATATATATATATATGTGTGTGTGTGTGTGTGTGTGTGTGTGTGTGTGTGATGTGTAACTGTAACTCGAGATTCATGACTCTAAACTTAAGCGTAGTGTGACCAAAGTAGGCACTCCGGTCTTGACCTAGGTGCACCCTGATGGTTGCGGTCAAGATGGGACATCAATCAAATCAGTAGAAGCGCTTTATGGTCGTGGTTGCAACTCCGGTCGATCTAATGTATTGTCTAAAGGCTTGGATCGAGGAGGCTGTGAAACGTAGGTTGTCTTTAAGAGTGTGTATTAAATATAGTAACAAGATTGATTAAAGGAAATTGTTAATGGAAGATATAGCAGTTGAAGTGGTGTAGTCATACATATCAGGAGTTGTTGTGCACTAGCGAGTGGAGTGAACCGATGAGGTCCTAATCGAGGAAGTTTACAACCGCATAGTTCCCCTCGTCCGAGGCAACTCGTATCCGGAGAGGTTTCTGTCGGAGGATGTCACTGACCGAAGAAGTCTTGGACTGGTCTTTGCAGGTCCGGCCTAGATGGTGGATGACCCGGGCGACAGCTAGGGCCTATGTCTTTAGGGAGCCCAAAATTTGTGGGATATATATATATATATATATATACATACATACATACATACGTACGTACGTACGTACGTACGTACGTACGTACGTATATATATATATATATATATATATATATATATATATATATATATATATATATATATACATATATATATACACACACACTAGGTGTGTACCCGTGCAATGCAGCGGGCGTCAATTAATTTCATTCACATGAAGTGTTTCCCCTGCGGCGATTAGTTTCTTTTTGTCAGATGTCGAATAGTGAATTTCGATCAATAGTTTCTTGTTATAACACCATTATAATTTCATTGATAACATATGTATTTGTCTTGCTGGTTTCAATGAAATATAAATTCTAGAATTCAAAATTTTAATAGTGGTTTTGCTTGGATTTAGGTTGGTGTCATCAACATGTATTGTTTTTGGGTTGAAACATGTCTTATTTCGAAGAATTCGTTTCGACAAGCAATTTTGAAGCAAACCATTAGTTACTTTTTTTAGAGTTATTTTGGATTCAAAATAAATGTATGCAACGGCAAACAGAGAATGAAATTCTTTCAAGAGTTAGTTTGTGGCCTACGGTTTGGGGATAGGTATAGGTGAATATTTTGCATGCAATACGACAAAAGTGATTTGATAAAAGAATTGCAACATACACATATTAAGGATGTTTAGAATTTCCGAAATCAAGAAAATCTACAAACTTTACTCATGGTACATTTCAGGTGACTAAACCAGTATTCATATTTTTTAGGATTCATAAATTTGTCCGGTAAAAATTTATGATTTTTTTTCATTAAAGTGACACTCTCAGTTTTATTTAAGTTTTGATGTGTTCGGATTTTTTCCGACAGTATCAAATAAGGAATTTTCAATTGTGGCGATTATTAACAAAGATAAATTTAGAGTAAATTACACGAATGGTCCCTATGGTTTGTGGTAACTTACGCGTTTGGTTCCTAACTCTTTTCTTAACTCGGACGGTCCCTATTATTTTGTTTTGTTACACGTTTGATCCCTGACTGACTTAAAATGACTACATTACCCTTATTAATTTCTTTTTTTAAATTTTCATTATTTATTATTTATTATTTATTTTTAGTTAAAAAAAAGAAAAAACCGTAACCCACCTTCATTTAAATCAATAGGTCTCTCTTTCTCTCTCGTTTCAACCAGCGATGTCCTTATCTTTTCCGGCTAAAGAGCATGGAGGTAAAGATTTTTTGTCAGAGCTGCAAACTAGAGATGGAGGTAAAGAGCATGGAGATGGTGGATCAACAAGATTTATCAGGATCTACAAGATTTATCAGATCTGCAAACCGCTGCATCCACCGGTGGTGTCTGCTTTCATTCTGTTTAGCGGCAACTCCTCGAAGACTAGGATTGCTTCGTCCTCACCACCAACAAAATCCCAATCCCCACCGTTCTGGTAACCAAAACTGAAAAAATATATGCGTGATTTTATTCGCGACCTCTGTTCATCAAATAATGCCTTCAAAAAACAGATCCAACCCGCAGACACTCTATTAACGAACCATCTTCTCCAATCGAGAATCGCATCCGCGAACCATTGCTTTAGAGAAGCAACATGGCGGCAGCATATTCACCGGCAGTCACTGGAGGCGGCGGAGATCAGAGATTCGAGCCAGAAAGGAAAGGTTGTTATGAGGGGAAGACAACAACTGACCGATTTGCTTGATCCAGAGGTGAAATTGCCGGCATCGAGATACGGAAAGTTATGGCATGTCCAATTTCTCCGGTTGCCGGAATCAAGATGTGTATTGCATGGTGCGACGGTTGTGGTGATCAGGCGTACTGATGAGAATGAGGTAGAGCATAAGGATGTTGGGGCGAAGCATTTGATGAAGAAGGGGTATGAACAACTTTTGTGGGAAGTTATCACACATATTTTTGAAAACAATGCGCCTTCACGGAGTCTTGATGTAAAGAGTAAATTAAACGCCGATTGGATTTTTTAATTTAAAAATAATAAACAAAATAATGAAAATTTAAAAAAAAAAAGAAATTAATAAGGGCAATATAGTCATTTTAAGTCGGTTAAGGACCAATGACGTAACAAAACAAAATGATAAGGACCGTCCGAGTTAAAAAAAAAAGTTAGAGACCAAACACGCAATTTACCCCAAACTACAGAGACCATTCGTGTAATTTACTCTAAAATTTAAATTAAACTTTTGTTAACTAAAATGTTTATATTTAAGGATTATTTGTCTTCTAAAAACATGCTTTTTATGTACATTGTTTTTGGGTTAAAATAAAAATATATTAATGTTTTCGATTAAGAATAAAAGTACATTTAGCATTTTAGATTAAAATAGAAATGTGTTGTTTTCTTATTAAAAGACTAAACTTCATAAATGGTCCGTGTGGTTTCACAGGATATCGACTTTAGTCCTTAACTTTCAAAAACCTCAATGATAGTCCCTATGGTTTAAAAACTTTTCATAAATGGTCCATCCATCATCTTTTGACTGTTAAGTAGATAACGGATGGGGGCAAATTGATCTTTTCCATAGCAGGGACCATTTGTGAACATTACACTTTTAATTTCTTTTTCTTTTTTATTTTTTTTAACATTTTGTATTAAAATAAAAAAAACCCTAACTCATCCCCCATCTCACCCTCTCTCTCATCAACCCCTACCCTTTTCACTCACCCTCTCTCTTTAATTCTATATATTTTAGCAGATATTCTTCAATTCATTGTACGAACTTCCTTATCGAAAGTCCAATTTTCTTTTCCGGTGAAATGGGGGATACCCATCGGCCGGAGATCCAACTCAAGGTTCATTCAAGGCGAGGTCTCGATGCTGGAAATGTGATCCAACCTGTAGGCGAGGTCTCGATGCTGGAAATGTGATCCAACCTGTTGAAGTTGAGTTATCACCGACACCTTTGTTGGGAGCAGTACACGCGGGATACCATAGTCAACCCACTTCTCCTTTGTTGGGGGTAGTACACGTCGTATACCAAAGTCTCATGGTTGATTCCTAGTTGCCCAAAAAACTTTGTTTCCTGCTACCTTCTTGAGGAGGCTTTCCTTTCAGCCGTTCAAAGAGAATCCGCTCCTCAGCTTCGATGGTGTAGTGAAAGCATTGTTGGGTGAAAAACATGGGAAGCTGGAGGCTCGCCTGAATAGATCAGATGGTGTAGTGAAAGCTTCGATGTCGTTTACGAAGGCAGAAGATGATCCACCGGAAGGTGTAAACTCGAGTGTGAATCATTGGTAAGATCCAATCGGGATTATGAAGGCGCACCATCACGAATTGGAAAGTTAGAATTCATTAGAGGAGGGGGGAAAGATGAAGGCGTACCATCACGAAAGTTCGTTTTCATCTTCTTCGAGTTCATACCCTAATTTCTACAGGAGGCGTGCCGGTTGCTGGGTTGCTGTCTGCGTACATGATCGAAATCAACTTACAATCCAATTCTTCACACGCCTTATCCCTCTCACGATTTCGAATCCGGCAACAACCCTTGATTGCTGCGATCCAATTGAAGAGATGATTTCGCATATGCATACATATATATATATATATATATATATATATATATATATATATATATATATATATATATATATATATATATATATATATATATATATATATATATATATATATAGAGAGAGAGAGAGAGAGAGAGAGAGTGAGTGAGTAAAATTCAAATGAGAACCCTTTTTTCGTGAGAACGTAGGAACCTTTTACTGAAATATATATTTTTTAAAATGACTTAATACACCAAGTCGCTTATATTTAAGATCTTTTGTCAAAAAGAACTTTGAAAACAAATATGCATATACGAAATGTGCACATATGCATTTTTTCGTAAATGTATATATGTTCACGTTTTGTGCATATCTGCACATTGCGTATATGCATATTTGGAAAAAAGGGTTCCTAGGTTTTGACAAAATTTCTTAAATATAAGCGACTTAGTGTATTAAATCATTTTTTTTGGAAAAAAAACTTCAGTAAAAAGGTTCCTAGGTTCCCATGATAAAAAGGGTTCTCATTTGATCCGGACCATATATATATATATATATATATATATATATATATATATATATATATATATATATATATATATATATATATACTAGCGGCATACCCGCGCGATGCGGCGGCGGCGAATAGTTTCATTCGGCGTACCCGCAAACTCACGATGCACAATGCGGGGGTGATGATAGTTCGTTTCAATGTATAGTTTAAGGGAGTAGTTAGTTATCCTTCGGCCATTTTTTAGTTAAAAAATAAAAGTATATTGTTGTTTTTGGTTAAAAATAAACGTAAGTTATTATTTAAATAAAAGCTTGCTGTTCTTTTAATTTAATAATAGGGGTAGTTTACTCTTGTTGGTTAAAATTAAAGTATATTGTTACTTTTAGTTAAAAATATGAAAACATTATCTATTTTGGTTAACAATAAAAGTAGGTTGGTGTTGGGTAATCGTTTATTTTACTTTGCCACATTTTAAATGGTAAAAACTATATAAATAATAGAAATAATAACCTTCAATAAGATATTGATATAGCATCAGTTAAATAGATATAGCTAAATCGTCTCATGTAACCTTATGTATAATATGTTAATATAAGATATAAATATAGTTTAAATTAAATGAATATGACATGAATAATATTTAATAAAAAACAATGAACATAAAAATTTATAGCATCAAAATGAAGTGTTGAAAGACTATATACTAAACGTGTGTTATATAAACCATGACTCAACTTACTATGCAGCTAATGTAATACCACATTTTTTTTTCTTTTTGTTACCGGAGACATAGTAGACTCAAGGCCCAAATTTCACATATACTACCTAGTCTTAGCCCAAAACATATATACCTACAATATTTAACCCTAACCCTAAAATCACATTTCCAGTTAGCCGCTATAGACTCTCTTCCCGACTTTTCCACTTGGCCAGTTCGATCTCCACACCGATGATTCCCTCCGGCCTCTAATCAGCATACCCGCGCTGTAACGACCCAAAAATCTTGAATTTATATTCGAGATAATGCTCAAGGTAAAGACCAAAAATTTTGAAAGTTAATACTAGTAAAAGGATAATTTGGTCATTTTACCATAAAAGGGTAATTTGGTCATTTGACCATGTGAAGGACCAAATATGTAAAAATATTGTTTACTTGTGGTAAAAATATAAGAAAAGAAGGTTTGATGTGATAAAACTTGATTTAAGGTGGTCAAAGTTCAAGGAAGTAAACTAGGGGGACTAAAGCTGTAAATATGGAAGTATAAAAGGAAGAGAGTTCTCCCCACATGTCTAGAAACTTGCAGAAGATACGGGAGAGACTCTTGTGTGCGATTTCTGCAGATTGTTTGAAGATTGAAGGTGGACATCGAGTTTTACCTTGAAAGAATTGAAGATTCAAGTAATTAAGGTTAGTAATCAAGGTTCTAATTTCATTTCTTGAGTTGGATGTTCACGGGATGAACTGAAATATCATTTCAGTCATGATTCCAAGTGATTAACATGGTTCTTATGTTCTACACATAATGGTGTGTTAAGAACATACCAAATAATTCAAGAGTTTTGTGAATTTGGGGATTCTTGGTTCAAGAACCCTAATTTTTACATTTTTAAGGTTTGGAATGATTTCATGGATTAAAACTTGTTACAAATTGAAGGTTTTAGTCATGGAATGATTCCATATGTATTAAGCCAAGTATTAGGTTCTTAATAAGTCAAAACAGCAAGAGATAGGGTAAAAATCGGACTGCTACAGTGCAAAATCGGACTGAAATCGGACTGAAATGAATCTGCCCAGAAAGAGCACGGGTCGTGCTCATTATGCACGACTCGTGCTCCCCCTGCACTTCAAAATATGTTGTTATTTAAAGCAAACACGGGTCGTGCTCTTTTAGGCATGAATTTTGCACGGGTCGTGTGTTTCAAACATGGGGTTTTGGACTCCGAAACTTGCTAGACATGTCCAAATGATCCCAAACTTTAAGCACATGTCCAAAATGGTTTAAAAGTGGTGGAATAAATTTTTAATGTGGAATACGACCCCTCGAGGGTACTATTGCAGTGTACGTATTGAATACGACTCATCTAAAGTTAAATACTCAAAAGATATACACTCGTTCCGACCTCTAATGGTATAATAAGGACTCTAATATGTTATAGAGTCAATTATAATGTAAATTAATGTATCATATACTACATATAGGTGCAAGTCAAGTAATTGGGAGTTGAAAGAGTATAAATACAAGGAACGAGTAGTCAATCCACTAGCAATATATGAGGTGAGTACATGCGGTATTTTTACCCATTTTGGGGTACATGGCAAGTAAGTATATTTAAGATTTCTTATAAAATCTCTTTATGTGACATCATATGCAAGAGTATTATAATAAACTTGTTTATGAAAGTATATTGCTATTTTTGAAGTTATGTTTTGAACTACAAGTCAAGTTAAATAATAGTATGTTGGTCTATGAACCAATTATGTGAAAGTATATTTTGATTACAAATGATACATGTTTTCAAATATGAATGGCATATAGCCACAAGATGTTTAAGAAGTATGTTTTGGTTACAAACTGTATATATTTTTGAGTATGAATGGCATATAGCCATAAGATGTGAAAAGTATGTTTTGGCATAAAACTTAGTGTGTTAGAAAGATATGTTTTAACCATATGATTATTATAAGATGGAAGCTATACTTGGCATCTAGCCAAAAAGACATAAAATGATGAAGTTTGGC
This sequence comes from Cichorium intybus, assembly GCA_023525715.1. Lineage (NCBI taxonomy): Eukaryota > Viridiplantae > Streptophyta > Magnoliopsida > Asterales > Asteraceae > Cichorium > Cichorium intybus. The sequence continues at coordinate 91,328,101 of CM042013.1, forward strand.
ACCTAGCCACAAGTTATGTATATGAGAAATGTTTAAGCAAGTAGCAAGTATTTTGTATGACTGGTAATTGTAGCAAGCAGCGTTAATAAGGGAACTATGTTCCAACCTACCCGGGTTAGGTAAGGGATCTACTGGGGGCAAGCCCCATCGCGAAGTAGATTGCCTCAGCACTTCTATGGTGAGGATTGATCCGTTCTTTCTAGCCATAGAGACTTGGGGTATCACTTATGGTGATTAAAGCCCTAAGTATAAAAATCCAGCAAGCTTATAAAACCAGTCAAAGGAAGTAAGAAAGAAGTTATTTTTGTAAAGTATGCTATGAAATGATTTTGGAAAGTAAAAGAGTTATAGTATGTTACTACTATAAGTTTTGAAAGGTATAATTTTGTAAAGCATATTATGAAATGATTTCAAGAAATAAAAAGTTATAGTATGTTATTACTAAAAAGTTTTGACAAAAGTTTTATGTTACAAATTTTATAAAAAGTTGGAAGAAATAAGTTAATGGTTTGACTCTAAAACTCATGTAACTCACGAGACATTATTGTCTTACGTATTCTATTTTTATGCCATGTATCCCAGGTTAAAATTTCTAAAGTATAATTGGTTGGAGTAAAGCTAGAGTGGAGCCCGAGTTAGCTCCTATCTTGGACTAAAGGTTTAATCCTTTCTTGCTTACTATGGTTAGTTTTGGTATGGATTTGTAACACCCACTATTTTGAAACATGTAAATGATCAGTTTTTGATAAACCGTATTTTTGTATTTCTAAATTATCACAGTATTTGCAAGCAGTGAAAATGGGGTGTCACAAGTTGGTATCAGAGCCATAGTTTAAGCGAATTAGGATTGGCTTGTTCCACTCCTAGGCTTAAACTCATGCTATAAGAAAGTCTGTTTATGAAAGTATATTATATGATGTCTTAAATGATTAAGACATTATGCATTATGAAAAATATGCAGATATATAACACTAATAAGTGTTAAATTAACATTTAAAGTGAGCAAAAATTTGACCGTCAGGAAAATTATATGAAATTTTCCGTAATCGTCTAAATTTATTAAAGGCTATGTTTATAAAGTAGTAAGATTTCTATTAGTGATCACCATGTATTTATAACGGTATTTTATGTTAAAGGAACCAGTGTCCCGTGAAACTTTGTGGTAACAGCAGAATCAATATGTATAGGTGATTATGGTAATATGGGCCCGTATTATCATAATCACAGGATATGTATTGAGACTGGTGGAATCACAAAGGAATAATGGTATTCTGGTGGGTAAAGTTTTAAAGAGAGTAATAAGTAAAACATAGGAATTATATGCCTATGTAATAACAACCAGTAAGGTTATGAGTATTAAAGGTTAATATAGTGGATATATACCACTTAGTATGGTAAAGTAAAAGAAATAATGTGATAATTAATATTTTAGACAGATTGAAAAACATTAAAGTATGTGCCTATAGAGGCGATAGGAGATATGACTAAGAGTGGTATGGAGAAGAAACATGGGTATTGATTACCCATACGAGAGTTGTAAGACTCTTACATAAAGAATGAAAATTACCAGCAGAATATATTAATAATATATAAATTTCTATAAAAAAAATGTCCAAATATTGGACAAGTGAACAAGTTGTAAATTTAGTGGTGAGTCACGTAATGTGACAAGCAGCAAGATAAGTGAAGAGTAAATGAAGATGAAGAATGAGGAACGATCGGTACAGAAGTCCAATAGCTTCGTTGTGCATAGTCGAAAAGAAAGAAATTCAAGTAAAGCAAGGATATTATGCCTTGTTTATTACATCATAAGAATGTGAAAACCATATTGAGGTGGTAAGTCGAATGCTATATTTACATATAGACTTGGAAGTTGTTGGCGTGAATCGGCCTGTAAAAGGAGTGGTATTCAAATGAAGATGCATGCATATGATGTACCCGAATAGAAGTAACGTCACGATAAGTAAATGTGGATCGATATCCGCAAAGAATATTACTTAATATAAATCAGTGGCAGATTGTAACCATTTGTAGGTTATGCGAGGCATAACAACATGAAAGGTGATTAAGAAGATCCTTGGTTGTCTTCAAGAAACTCTTTCATAACCGAGGTTAGAATTTAGTCAAAGACAAGAGTTAATAAACCTAAAGCTTGAAAGTAGAGCATGCTTACTTGACAAGTATGAGAAAGCAGTTCGAATTGTAAATTGATAATTTATTTTTTAAAAGAAGAATATTAAAAGTTGTCCCAGGACAAATAAAATATAAGATAAGTTGTATCAGGTCTAGTACCTGATGATGAGAACTTGAAAATAATAATAATAATAATAATAATAATGAGAAGAAGTTGGTTATTAGGAATTTAAATTCCGTAACCAAATGAAAGAAGTATAAGAAGAAAAACTAAAAGCATGTAAGGAAAATGACTAAAAGTCATAATTAGTATGAAGAAAGGAACAAGAGTAAATGTCTAAATAATTATTAGACGAAGAATTAAAGATAAAAAAAAACTAAAACAAACAGACAGGAAGTTACTATTTCCGAAAGTGAATGATGGATAAAAGTATCCAAAGATTGTGAGAAAGGTTTAGTACATAGCTAGTAACCATGAAATACAAAGAAGTATATATATGTTTATACGTGCTTATAAATATAAAAAAAAGCATGAGAAAGTTTTGAGATATATGTATATATGATGTATAGAAAGTATAAAGGTGTTTATGAAATAAGTATTCTAATTAGGATACTGCAAGGTATGAAGTAAAAGAGTAAAATAAGGTATTGGGCATATTGCCTCGAAATCCAAAAGAATGAAAAATGATGAGAAAATAAATGGCAATTGTGTATCGCCTAGAGATACATAAGAAGGAAGTTTTATAAGAAATATGAAATATATAATGTTATAAAGAACTATATAGTGTAAAGAAGTGGAGTATAAACGAAAGAACAACGTAATGTGTTAGGCATGTAGCCTTATAACACATAACGGAAATGGTAAAAGATGTAACGCTAAAAAAAATATTTTGTTGGCATTAATTACAACAAGTAAAGAGTAACGAGTGATAAAGGTGATTGAAGGTTGTGTCAAGAAATTGTCATGGAACGAAAATGACTAAAGTGTTAGTTTGAATTCTTATACCAAAAGAGAATCAAGTATCATACATTAAGAACTTGTACGTATGTATTAAGAAGTTATTTGAGACAATGAGTTATATCATAATGTCAAGTTGGAATCATGTTATGACTAAAAGTATACAAAGTTGGTAAATAAATTTTTGACAGCTTTAACTTTTATAAGAGTCAAACTGAGAATATGTGTATAAAAAAAAATTTGGAGCATGTATGAATTATATTGAAATTGAGATTAGAATAATGAAATACTAGATGGAATGAATTGGAAACACCAAAGAATCCGCATGGTAATGTCGAGAAGCTAAGCAGTAATCAAGAGATAGCATTTATTTATAAAAGTCTAAGGTGAGACAAGAAATTGAAAATTTATATTTGAAATCAAGAAATTAACAGATATGATTGTGAAACCTAATTACACCACAGGATGGTAATATCATGAAAAGTAAAATAAGTATAGAATGATACGGGATATGTAAAGAAAGTGGTACATGTAATGTACAAGAAATGATTAAGAGGAATGTGAAAATGTAAATTCATAATTTGGGTCATTAACAAATAATATGATGTAAAAGTAGAAAGATTCAAGACATGTATGAATAGATACATGTAAAATGAGAGTAGAAAATAATTATATTAATAATTTATCGTAAACGTATGAAAGTTAGTAAGGAGAAAAATGGAGTATATGAATTCATATATGAATGACAAGAGTAGAAAAATTTCACGAGTTTAAAAAGGTTAAATATTGTGTATGGTACATAGAAGGAAAGCTAAAAATGTCTAATTGTTAAAATAAAAAGCAGTGTTTTCAGAACGAGAAATGCAAATTCTCGTGAACAACATGATGGTTCGACAGATTCTGTCCCAAACAGAAAAGTAAGGATGTGAAGTGAAACGAAAAAAAAAGAATGCATTTCTTAAAAAAAATGGTAACCAACTGAGAATTGCTAATAGATGCAAAGAATAATAAAGTGAAGTCTAAAAGATCTAAAGAACACCTATGTAAAGATAAGAAGTTGTAAAACTTCCAAAAAAAAGAAAAGAAGAAGTTATGTTCGAGTAATATGACCATTAAGGGACAAAATTTATACAAAGAAAAGATTTTGTGTATCTACGAAATCGTATAAATACGAATTATATATAATTATGTTTAATGGTATTTTTAAAATTTTATAAGTAGAGAATACGAAGAGTATAACCTCACATGTATTAATAAAGATGTGAGAAGAATCATAAAGTAGACTGTTATATTTGATAGAAGTATGAAGTATGAAAGAATGACTAAAAGGCTTAAGTGAGATGCAGAAACAATTCAGATACAGTATAACGAATCCTATATGTTGAGCTGGGAAATGTCCTAATCCTAATAAAAAGTTGAAGGATGCTAAGATGCGAGTAAAATCCAGAAAATAGTAAAAGTCATGATATGTTCCATGTGTAATATTGAAAGAATTGTAAGTAGGAATCACTAAAAGTTGATTAAAGAACTAAAAGCGATTATAGAAGGAAAGATTGAAAGATAAAAGAATGAAGAATACGATTATGTGTTAGGAAAAAAAAAAAGAAAAAAAGAAAGAAAGTATCTACTAGGAACCCAACTTAGTTTGTGAGCCTTGGATAAGGAGGAAGAAACGATCCCTTAACTTAGTAGTTGTGTGATGATTCCGAGGACGGAATCCCAATAAGGGGGAGGTAGTTGTAACGACCCAAAAATCTTGAATTTATATTCGAGATAATGCTCAAGGTAAAGACCAAAAATTTTGAAAGTTAATACTAGTAAAAGGATAATTTGGTCATTTTACCATAAAAGGGTAATTTGGTCATTTGACCATGTGAAGGACCAAATATGTAAAAATATTGTTTACTTGTGGTAAAAATATAAGAAAAGAAGGTTTGATGTGATAAAACTTGATTTAAGGTGGTCAAAGTTCAAGGAAGTAAACTAGGGGGACTAAAGCTGTAAATATGGAAGTATAAAAGGAAGAGAGTTCTCCCCACATGTCTAGAAACTTGCAGAAGATACGGGAGAGACTCTTGTGTGCGATTTCTGCAGATTGTTTGAAGATTGAAGGTGGACATCGAGTTTTACCTTGAAAGAATTGAAGATTCAAGTAATTAAGGTTAGTAATCAAGGTTCTAATTTCATTTCTTGAGTTGGATGTTCACGGGATGAACTGAAATATCATTTCAGTCATGATTCCAAGTGATTAACATGGTTCTTATGTTCTACACATAATGGTGTGTTAAGAACATACCAAATAATTCAAGAGTTTTGTGAATTTGGGGATTCTTGGTTCAAGAACCCTAATTTTTACATTTTTAAGGTTTGGAATGATTTCATGGATTAAAACTTGTTACAAATTGAAGGTTTTAGTCATGGAATGATTCCATATGTATTAAGCCAAGTATTAGGTTCTTAATAAGTCAAAACAGCAAGAGATAGGGTAAAAATCGGACTGCTACAGTGCAAAATCGGACTGAAATCGGACTGAAATGAATTTGCCCAGAAAGAGCACGGGTCGTGCTCATTATGCACGACTCGTGCTCCCCCTGCACCTCAAAATATGTTGTTATTTAAAGAAAACACGGGTCGTGCTCTTTTAGGCATGAATTTTGCACGGGTCGTGTGTTTCAAACAGGGGGTTTTGGACTCTGAAACTTGCTAGACATGTCCAAATGATCCCAAACTTTAAGCACATGTCCAAAATGGTTTAAAAGTGGTGGAATAAATTTTTAATGTGGAATACGACCCCTCGAGGGTACTATTGCAGTGTACGTATTGAATACGACTCATCTAAAGTTAAATACTCAAAAGATATACACTCGTTCCGACCTCTAATGGTATAATAAGGACTCTAATATGTTATAGAGTCAATTATAATGTAAATTAATGTATCATATACTACATATAGGTGCAAGTCAAGTAATTGGGAGTTGAAAGAGTATAAATACAAGGAATGAGTAGTCAATCCACTAGCAATATATGAGGTGAGTACATGCGATATTTTTACCCATTTTGGGGTACATGGCAAGTAAGTATATTTAAGATTTCTTATAAAATCTCTTTATGTGACATCATATGCAAGAGTATTATAATCAACTTGTTTATGAAAGTATATTGCTATTTTTGAAGTTATGTTTTGAACTACAAGTCAAGTTAAATAATAGTATGTTGGTCTATGAACCAATTATGTGAAAGTATATTTTGATTACAAATGATACATGTTTTCAAATATGAATGGCATATAGCCACAAGATGTTTAAGAAGTATGTTTTGGTTACAAACTGTATATATTTTTGAGTATGAATGGCATATAGCCATAAGATGTGAAAAGTATGTTTTGGCATAAAACTTAGTGTGTTAGAAAGATATGTTTTAACCATATGATTATTATAAGATGGAAGCTATACTTGGCATCTAGCCAAAAAGACATAAAATGATGAAGTTTGGCACCTAGCCACAAGTTATGTATATGAGAAATGTTTAAGCAAGTAGCAAGTATTTTGTATGACTGGTAATTGTAGCAAGCAGCGTTAATAAGGGAACTATGTTCCAACCTACCCGGGTTAGGTAAGGGATCTACTGGGGGCAAGCCCCATCGCGAAGTAGATTGCCTCAGCACTTTTATGGTGAGGATTGATCCGTTCTTTCTAGCCATAGAGACTTGGGGTATCACTTATGGTGATTAAAGCCCTAAGTATAAAAATCCAGCAAGCTTATAAAACCAATCAAAGGAAGTAAGAAAGAAGTTATTTTTGTAAAGTATGCTATGAAATGATTTTGGAAAGTAAAATAGTTATAGTATGTTACTACTATAAGTTTTGAAAGGTATTATTTTGTAAAGCATATTATGAAATGATTTCAAGAAATAAAAAGTTATAGTATGTTATTACTAAAAAGTTTTGACAAAAGTTTTATGTTACAAATTTTATAAAAAGTTGGAAGAAATAAGTTAATGGTTTGAGTCTAAAACTCATGTAACTCACGAGACATTATTGTCTTACGTATTCTATTTTTATGCCATGTATCCCAGGTTAAAATTTCTAAAGTATAATTGGTTGGAGTAAAGCTGGAGTGGAGCCCGAGTTAGCTCCTATCTTGGACTAAAGGTTTAATCCTTTCTTGCTTACTATGGTTAGTTTTGGTATGGATTTGTAACACCCACTATTTTGAAACATGTAAATGATCAGTTTTTGATAAACCGTATTTTTGTATTTCTAAATTATCACAGTATTTGCAAACAGTGAAAATGGGGTGTCACACGCGCCGAATCAAACCTGCAAATGGAAATAAGTTTAATAGAGTTCGATCTCCAAATGGAAATGAGTTCGATCTCCACTCCGTTGATTCATAATCTCTTAAACAGGTTCGATCTCCACACCGATGATCGACGCCACCTTCTCCTCCTGTCTCCATCCCGAGCACATGCTACCACTACAGACCACATGACCATCTGCATGCCAGTCGACATACGCCTACAACAGCCGTCTCCTTCACCTCCTTCCCTCCCATCAAGCTTGCCTCTCACTCCTCCGGCCGATACCACCTCGTCTGACCACCGATCTCGTCTGAGTTGCAGACCACCGATACCATCTATCTTATACACACATCCGATTTTCCTTTCACTCCTCCGCTCCTAATCACCACCGCTCCGGCCGATCTCGTCTGAGTTGCATCCCACACCGATCTTTGCTCCCGGTTCCATCACATCCCTCCCAACCTACGCCTCCCCTCCGACACTAAGCATGAATCCGACAAAACCAGCAGCGTAAATCTGATCCGATCTCGATGCTAGTGTTACACATGGGAGCTGCAACTCACCGATCTCGTCTGAGATTTTGTATAAACATGGGAGCAGCAACTCACCTGGACCAAAAAAGACGAAGGGAACAATTCTTGAATCAGATAATGGTAAGAACATGAAACATTTTCTGTATTTTTTATTTTTTAAGAATTTCAAACCAGATCTTACATTTTATTGTTTTGCAATCCATCGTGAGATCTGTATTTTTTTCTTATGATATCTATGTGTATGTTCATTTGCACAGCTTTAAATCTATAAATTGTGAGAATAAGACTAAATCCCGTATAAGAACTGTATGTTTCTTTTCTGATTTTGATTTTCCTTTTTGTTTTAGTTATGGTTCTAATTTTGGTTTTCTGATTACGATTTTGTATTTCTTTTAGGTTTCAGATGCTTCTGTCAGATTCTGGTCATGAGGGTCTGATTACGATTTTGGATTCTTTTTAGATATGGTACTCGGTATATTTAATTTTCCTTAACATGTTTTAGATTCTCCAGATCAGGTTTGTAGACCTTTAGTTATCTGTAAATTATTAGACTTTAAACATATTTATAGTTTTTGAAACAAAAATGGAGATCGAGAATTCTCAAGTTTATTGCACTTGATAATGTTGCATTCAAATATGCTTGCTCCTTTCTGTATGTTCATAAATAGTAAATTTATTGCATAGTAGAATATAATTATTATAAACCAAAACATTCATGCATAAGATTGATAACAAAATCAAACAAAATCAAAATAAATGACAATTGTATGCTAAACCAAAACATTCATGCATGAGATTGATAACAAAATCAAAATAAATGACAAAATTGTATGCTTTTGGAATATTACATGACTGAATTTCATACAAAAAAATGCAAGCTGTGATGTTTCAAATGAAAAACAATGAAGAGATGAAGACAAAGAAGGCTGGTAACTCATGGGATTCCAGATCTTGCAGTTCATTAGCATAGAGGGAAAAATTAAATGTAGGGATGAGGTTTCAGAAATGTTTAAATGAAAGAATGGTGGGAGTGGATGTCTTTTATACTCATAATCCTGCAATCTGATTGGTTCTTTTTGGGTTAGATGGATTAGTATTAGATGAATGGGTTAGATTCATCTAAAGAATTTAAAGGTCTCGATTGAATATAAAGGACATATGACACTGTACACAGGTTACTTTATGACAGCTGTTTTTTAAAGGTCTCTGGTCTCGTTTTTGTGACAGATTGTAATTCAATTTTTAAATAAATACCCTCCAAATTTGAGTATAATGTCAAAAGTGATGTCATTTGTGCTTCAAAAGATAGTACCTCTTAAAAGATTAAGATATTATGCATAAAAGTCTTGTACATATTATATATATATATATATATATATATATATATATATATATATATATATATATATATATATATATATATATATATATATATATATATATATATATATATATATATATATATATATATATATATATATACTAGGTGCGTATCCGCGCGATGCGGCGGCGTCAAATAGTTTGCGGGCAGCGGCAAATAGTTTGTTTAGGTGAATAGTCCGTTTCGATTAATAACAGTGAGGCAGATGGTAAATATCGGGGTAGAGGGTGGGGGAGAATAGTTTTATTTCAATGATTTTATTCCAGGGATGAATAGTTTTATTTCGATGAGTAATTTTGTTGGTTAACATACATCAAATAGGGAAATAACATTACTTTTAAAATAAATATAAAATATATGGAATCGTATAAAATGATGACGATTGTGATTATTTTCCTTCTGCATGTAGTTTCAGTTTTAAATTTAAGGTATGCTGCTAATTTGTATTGAATATAAAAATACGTTTTAATTTTGTGTTAAAAAATAAAAGTACATGTTTTAGGTTACAAATTAAAATATGTTTCTATTTTGCGTTAATTATAAAAGTATGTTGTTATTTTACGCTAAATGATGTTGACGTTGAATACTACGGGGACAGAGGGGGGGACAATTTTTTTTTTTTTTTTTTTTGGGGAAACATGTCATATTTCTATTAGTTTTGGGGTAGGGGGGGGGGGGGGGGGGTAAACCACGCAATACGACGGGCGATGAAAAGTTTCCTATTGGCAGGGTGTGCCCAATTTCATTTGGGCAGTTTAATTGTAATTGATATTACATTGAAAATTTTTATAATAATAACATGTATGATGATGGATTTATAAATCACAGGTATTTATGGAATAAAGATATTGCTGTATGTTAACATATTTAAGAAAAACTTATATTATCAAACTAATTATAACTTTGATCAACAAAATATTGCATATTAAATACCGATTCATCTTTCTTGAAATTGTTAACTTTAAATATAACAATAAAAGACTTAATTGGTTCTTCGAACCCTTAAACGACATCCTCAACCACCAAACCAAAGCTTTACTTCCGGATTCTTGGGTCCATCATTTCATGCATGCGTGCTTGGGAATATAATGTGCCCATTGTCCTATTGCACCTCTACTTTTGGCCTATAAACGACATCATCAACCACCAACCCTCTAATTCTTGGGAATGTAACTGAGGGTATTTTTTAATAAGTTATAAATGCTTGTTTAAGATTAAGAGTTAGGGTAACCTTTTATTATTATTTCTATATTACAATATAAATATGGATGATTGTTTAAACTTTGCCCATCTGATGTACAAATTACACTTTTTTTACATTATGACAAATTCGGTATTTAATTTACAATAAACACATAAACATGGTTATTGAAAATAAAGTTATGTCTAGCAAGTTCTTATAAAATCAAGAATTCGAGGGTTTTTACTGGTTCTAGCCATTTCCAATAATTAAAAACAGCAAAAACACGCTTATGCCTTGACATTTCGAGTTGCTTCTTGAGCTCAGATGCCTCAAGTCCATGCCGTGTTTCTACATCACCACAATAAGGAACTTGAAACAAAAGTTGAAGTAAATATTTATCATTTCAAATGCAAAAAACAATTACTGAACCAAATCTCAGGTTTACAAAAACGGGATCGTCCACTTATTCTTGATAAAACCGATTACTATTACAATAAAATATTTGAATTATTTTCCAACTTTGTAACTTCATCAAGAATTCATGGAGAGCTTTCTAAGATTTGGTTTTGAAAAGTAAGTGCATTCTACTGTAACTTCAAAACCCCCTGTATTAAGATCACAACCATATCTATCGATGATCCATGTAGCAAATGATTCTCGAGGCTTATGTGGTACCTGTAAACCCACAATGACGTTTGTGCTGATGTCTCCAAGATGTTCTTAATTTTTCAATAAAAGATTATTACAACTCTGATGCTCATTTGAAATAAAAGGGTCTCAATATCAAAAACTACTTACCAGAATATTATGTGTCCCAATAATCCCCTCCTTGCTGGGATCTGATTGTGTAATACAACTTTTTTGCCTTATCTGCTCTCAACATCAACGAAAAACATAAACGATCTTTTCAGATCTTCTCTCAACATCTGCTTAACCAGGAAAAAAACATAAATAGGATGTGGGTGTACTGGTGCAATGAAAATAATAAAGAAAAACACATGAATACTTGATGTGGGGTTTTTTGTGGTTTCAGTTGTGGCAAATCCATACAAAAATGTTAAAAGACGGAAAATAATTAGATGTTAAAGCGAAATAGGGAGAATGGAAGATGATACCTTCAGATGCCTTTCCAACCTTGTGATTCAGGCGTGCTTATGGCATTTATATGCTCGTCGAGTCTGCAGAATCGGAAGCAAGGGGAGGGACAAAATCAACAAAAATATCAGTCAACAAAAAATTGGATGTCGAAAAAAATAAACATACAAAAACCAAATCCAGGTTTTCGTTGAAGCATATAACCAATAGATGTGTCTAGTTATCCAAATGCTGACCCGATAGGACACATTCCTTTTTCATTCACAGAGATGTTCACCCTATAAAAGACATACCAAGGGTAAGAATGTAGTTATAGAAAGAGAAGAAGGTGGAAGAGCAGTGGCGATGTGAGGGTCAGTGGCCGTGTTTTACAGTTATAGAAAGAGAAGAAGGTGGAAGAGCAGCGACGATGTGAGGGTCAGCGGCCGTGTTTTACCGCTTTCTTACATAGATGGTGGCGATTTAGGGTACACCTTATGGTGTGAGAGGGAGAGAAACAGAGAAACAATAGATTGTGATGGCGTGAGTGTAATACGATGAGTTAGGTGAAGGTAGCGGTTTACTGGTGCTGTTTTGGAGAAGGCAAAGAGACTATCGGTGGTGACGGCTAGGGTTTCTGAGAGAGAAATGATCGTGCTTAAGATTGAGATTGTGAAGACAAACCCTAACATTTTAGCACCGGCGGACGACGACTTTAGAGAGAAAGGAAGGTTGAGATCGGCGGTGTGATTGTGACAGATGAGGGAAGTGATGATGGGTTTTTATTATATGCTAGTGGAAGAGAGGAGATGGATGGGTTTTTTAGACGGTGGTGATGATATAATCGTACGTATGAAAAGCTGCCATGTTGGCAATCCAGGCTCACTACTATGCAATCCGTGTGGGTTGTGTTTTCAGCCAAAGAAGCATATCAACTATACATTGAAAGCTTGTACTATCTTAAAAATTAAGACATTATGCATTAAGATGCTTGTAACTTATGTATGTATTATATATGGTATATATATATATATATATATATATATATATATATATATATATATATATATATATATATATATATATATATATATATATATAGGGTTAGGTTCTATTGAGAATTCAAATATTCATGAGATCTTGAGAACTCATTCTGATTGGTTAGATCATAAAAGGGCATGATAGTTATTTACCAAAAATCTCATTTAATTATGATTTTTTTTTATTTTTGGCAACAATAATGTCCATTCCTAAAAATAAGCCTAATCAAATTCAAATTTCAAAATTTAAAAATAATAAGATTTCGTCTTATTAATATCAGAATTTTACAGATTTTCGTTTTTTTAAATATCAGAATTTTTGAGATTTCTTTGAATAGATTTTTGGAATTTAAAAGGCACACATTTTTTTTCGTAATTGCAGGTGCATATATACATATTCGTAGGTGCATATATGCATATTTTCTGAATTTGTATATATACATTCTTATATTTAATATATTAATGCAAATAATAAAAAATCGATTTATTAAAAACAATAATATCCAACCGTTTTCAACGATACATACAAATTTATTAGAAACTATGACGATACATACAAAAAAAATATAAAAACAACAAAAATACTAGATATCTTCATTTTTCAGTTTGTCACTTTTCACTTCATCAATTTGTTGGATAAATTTCTTCAAAATCTGCAAGAACATTAATAAAAATTAATATAAACGTATATCTGGAAACATTAAAATAAATACGTACATGCATATATGTGCACATATGTACCTACATACACACAAATGTGCATATATGCACCTACATATATACACACATATGTGCACATATGCACCTACATATATACATGGGTATATGTGCACATATGCACCTACATATATACACACATATATGCACATAGGCACCTACAAATACATGAAAAGTACACATATGTGCACATATGCACCTATACATATACACATGTAGTAATTCAGAAAAAAAATTCACATACATATATACACATATATGTTGCAACTTTTCATTCTAGAAAAAATACATGTTCGAATAAGATGACTTCATTAGTAAAATAAGATAGTAAAAAGTTGTGATTTTTTAAGTAGGATGCTATTATAACCAAATAAATGGAAGTACAATGTTATTATAGCAATAACTATAGCACATATAACACAAAGAAAAATACCACATAGATACCAGAAAGTTTATCAATATTCAGAACCATTTGTGCATAATTTCTTATGACTGTCAATTTGCCTTGCGATATTCGTCTCGTTGACATTTTCTCGTTGACATGTACATATGCACATGTGCATATGTACATGTGCATATGTGCATATGCACATGTACATATGCACATGTGCATATCAGCACATACATTTATGCACATATGCAAGTATGTATAGATATTTTTATTTGCATAACCACGTATGTGCACATATATACATTTAAACTATCATTCCAAAAAACATAGATATAAACAATTGAAAAATATACACATACTATTGCTAGAAAATCAACAAAAAACTAGGAAAAACAGAGGATATTCCGGTTAGTAATCTCCATACCTTCTCTTTGTTTCGAATTTCTGTTTCAGTCTGAAAAAATACATGTCTATAAACGAAAATCACAAACCTAATTTCATTTATAAGAACCACTTACAGAAATAAGAAACGATATAGTGGAATACCGATAATTGAACGCGATAGTAAACATGACCCCGCGAGATACAGTTGCACCACAACTTTGTAATGGATCTGATATTAACAACCAGTTAATCCAAAAGACTCTCAAAAGAAAATGCTTATAGATTGAAACAGAAATACCTGCGGACAATAGCAATATTATGTTCCTCAAAATTTCGCACCACTTCTGCTGCCATACACACACGCATCCCTAAAGAAAGTGGTGAAGATAAGAGATTCAAGGCAGCTACGAAAGGAAGGGGTCAAGCGAAATTGAAAACGACAAGAAACAAGAACGATAAAAAAAATCTGGTTTTAACAACCGTTCATCCAACAGTTCACCTGAGAAATTGGATCGGCAGTCATCCTTGGCCACCTGCCGCCGCCCTCCAAAAACCTCCACACATCGGAACCCTAGAATCGCGAACTACAGGGACCAAGATCGTCTCTCCCGACTCTCTGATCAATCCATTTCTCCTTCTTTCTTGCTTTCTACAGGTTGTGTCGATTTGGAGAGACTGTACACAAAAGAGAGAAAGCCCTACGTGAGGGAGGAGGCGGCGTAGGGATGAGCAACAGGGGAGGAGCAGGGGAGGACGGCGCCGGTGGTGCAGTAAGCCTCAGTAGAGGGTGACGGCAGCGAGGGAGGCTGAAAATTGGTTTACGGGATCAACACTTTGGTTCTTGCCGATCGAAATCATTGAAGACGTGGTGGGGATGACGAAGAGAGAGAGAGAGAGAGAGTACCGATGTTGAAGGGAAACGACGAGTATAGAGATCTGATGAGAGGAGAGATACGAGAGAGAGAGTGTGTGTGTGTGTGATAGAGGGAGTGATATTTACCTAAAATAAATAGCTAATTTCTAGGGATATCCTATTATGGTTCTTTTTTAATTCCAATAGTACCCTTGACAGCTTATTATAAATTACAAAAATATCATTGAATTGTTAATAATTACAGGATTGCAACGTTTCATCACAGCCTTCCAATTTTTTGATCTTGTGGTCTAGATGAAGTTCTCAAGATCTCAAGAGAGAGAAAGATTCTGAACTATAGATCGAGAAAGTCACATTAGCTACACCAGACCAGACAGACTTTCTTTTTTTTTTTACTATTTTTTGACTGACCGGATCGATCACTTCTCAACCAACTAAGACATTTCTGAGCAGTTCCCCTCACGCCTTATCCCTCTCACGATTTCGAATTTGGCAACAACCCTTGATTGCTGCGATCCAATTGAAGATATGATTTCGGATATATATATATATATATATATATATATATATATATATATATATATATATATATATATATATATATATATATATATATATATATATATATATATATATATATATATATATATAATAGAAACACTAAAAGAGAAATCTTCATAGATAGTCCCTGTTATGGAAAAGATTGTTTTGCCTCAGTTATCTACTTGACAGCCAAAAAGTGATGGAGGGACCATTTACGAAAAGTTTTCAAACCACAGGGACTATCTTTGAGGTTTTAAAAGTTAGGGACTAAATTCGATATCTTTTGAAACCACATGACCATTTTTGAAGTTTTGTCTTATTAAAATAAAAATGTGTCGTTTAGGCTGAATAGTTTTGACAAATAATGTTTCTTGATAATTAGTTTTGTCTGTGGCTATTAATTTATTTTTAGTAATTCATTTTTTCTTTTGAAAACAAATATATATATATATATATATATATATATATATATATATATATATTCCAAAACAGATGTAACATTCAACATACAATATAACATGTTTTATTTAAAACTAGTGTGCGACCCGTGCTATGCACGGGTTAAGGAGGATGGCGTTGGGAATCAGAGACTGCAAATGGATTCACATTATAACCTAATGAAAAATGTGGCTACTAATCCTAGTTTAAGGAGCTGTATTGAAAGCATGATGCAATAAATGGTTAGATCATGTCTGAATAAGAAAAAAATGAAAGTATAATGCTATAATAGACAAATAAATAAAAATCATTGCTATTTCAAATCTACATTTAGTGATGATAGTCAACCTTATCAATCTACTTACCAGTTAACTGTTGTCACCACAATTCACCGAGACCATAAAGCAAAATGGAACATGAGCCTTTCTGAACAAAATCATAGATGTTGCACCACAAACAGGGGCTATAAGTTGCATCAAATAGCAACGAACTTTGAATTTCTTTATGCTTAACCGTTGCATTAGTTCAAGACAAGTTATATACACCAGCTAAGAAATTTAAAACTTTTTGCAAGTTTAATGTTCATGGTCTTCGTGGTGTCGCTGTAAATGACAGAGCAACAAACCAGAACACTGGATAGAGGAACAATGCAGCCTCCTTGGCAATCCTAGTAGCAATCTCATCAAAAATATACTTTGGTTTGATGTGTAGGCCCTTACTTTTTCAAATCCTACAGCAGTTGCACGAGCCTTTCCTGCGTGCCACAAAATAGAGGTTATAATGCTTAATTATATCTACATAAGTCCACGATTAGTCTATGTTTAGATATCCAACATATGCTTCAAAATGGAACTTCTTATGTAGGAAAACCTATTATAACTTTTTTATAGCTAATGACCCATTATTAATACTTAGTAATTCTTTAATGTCGTATAAAACCCTCCAAGATCAAGTGGAATACTTGAGTCATGTAAAATTTACTAAATCATACATTATTTATCAGAGTAAAATATGGCCCAATAAACCAAGTTAATCCTATCTCAAATGCCACGCTCCTTTATGATTTACTGCATAAGAACAATAACAACAAAGAGAACAAAAAGAAAATTTTTTAGAAACTTGCAATTTTGAAATCACACCTACCATTTTCCAGAAGTGGTTCTAATAAAAGCAAACTGGAAATGAATCCATATGTACTTCATGACACCGTACAAAGCCCTTACTGATTAAATAATTATATATCAATTCTTAATTAAACAACCACTCGAGGAAAACCAATAAACTTGAAAAAGAAAGAGAGTTTGACTGAAAGGTTTTAATAATTTTTTACCTCAACATAGAACTGTTGTTCAACATCAATAATCATTCTACCCATTTTTCCCATCAACGAAATTATTTAACTTAATTTGT
This sequence comes from Cichorium intybus, assembly GCA_023525715.1. Classification (NCBI taxonomy): domain Eukaryota; kingdom Viridiplantae; phylum Streptophyta; class Magnoliopsida; order Asterales; family Asteraceae; genus Cichorium; species Cichorium intybus. The sequence goes on from CM042013.1 coordinate 91,345,460, forward strand.
GAAGTTCTTTGAATGAAAACGACATGAAAAATCCAAGAATAAATTATTAACAAAATGGAGTTTAGAAATAACACTAACCAGGCATACCAATTAAGAGAAAAGTTGTAAGAAGAGAGTGCCCGGTGGTTCAATTCAGACATAATGTTCAGATTAGGGCAAAAACAAACCCAATAGGAGGTATCCACTGGCCACCCGTATTCTTTACTTTAGCAGACAATAACAAATCAAAATCATTAGGGCAAAAATACAAAAAATAAAAACACAAAAAATTAGGAAGAGTGAAAGAAACTTCGAACCCAATGCTTCTCTTTGCCATTCCAGTTCCACTTCGATGAAAGAGGAAGAGAATCGCCAAAAATATTTTTCCTTTTTCAGCCACATAATGAGCTAGAGAAAGAGAGGTATATTGGGGCAGAAGCTGGGTAGATGGAACCAGAAAGTCGCAAAGCTTGGATGATGACTGACCACAAACCCTCAACAACGTCCACGAAATTCAAAAATGACCTGAAGTTATCGGCTTTTCCTGCTTCTGCTTCCAGCCGGGGGAGAGGGGGATCGATCACGAAATTGGTATCGGAGAGAACGTTAGCAACTTCTATAAAAATCAAATATCACTCTATTTGAAGTCCATTACAATGGAAGCATATGACTTCTTTGTAACTTCCTCAATTTTGGTGTTGGATTCAACCACCAGTTGTGATGCCTCCTGCACTTCATCAACCACTTCCGCCACTGGCTCCAGCTCCGGCTCCTCCGCCGCCGCCGCCACATCAGCAACCTCCACATTTTCCGGCGGACTGAACACCACCTCCCTTTCAGATTCCTCCGGCAACACAGCCGCCTGTTCAGGGACAGGCTCCACACGAACACTTTTGGAAACTGAACATAAAAAGGTTTCAATAGGTATCATGACAAAAGAAGCTTAAAGAATCTATTTTTTGTCACCTTGTTCAGGAATTGCAAGTGTCTCAACATCCTCAGTAGTAACTCCTGGCACATACAACCCCGATTTTCATGGAGGGTTAGAGAATTGGTTACACTCCAAGCACATACAACCCCGATTTTCATTATTGTTCTATAACTCCTGGCAAGTAACAAAGAATATCGTCAGCACGGATTTCATAAGAAACTTCAAATAAACATATATATTTAACAACAAAATCAAGCAATAGTTACCTAAAACACACAATTAGAAATACTACAAACGATCAACATTGACACATACGAAACCTGCAAAATTGAACAACGTCAAATGTAAAAAATCAGAAATAAAAGAAATTAAATCATGGAATTTGTTACCTTGCGGATAGACACTTTTTTTTTAACGTGCTTTCTTCTGTACTATTTATCTAAAATCTTTAAACCCCGTCTCAATAAAAAGCTAAGTGAATAAGACCAGAATTCGCATTTTTATTCATCTTTTGTCGTGGAAAGTTAAAAAGATTAAATTATTGGATATAATTTTGTCAAAATTGTAACAAAAGCTTGCAAACTTTTACGGAATACCTGAGGAAAAATGTTTGTTTTTTAAGTGACGATTGCCAATTAATAGAAATATACAACTCAGATCAAACTATATATGATCAAACTATATATGAAAGGTGATATTTCTCCTAATATCTTTAGTACTAAAAACTACAAATAACTGAAAAGTGAAAATAGCAAATGGGAGAAAAAAAATGAAACCTTTGTTTGTTTCAGAAAACTAATGTCTGTACTGCTTCAACCAGTCATAAGCTTTCAAGTGCATCAACAACGTTGCTGAGAACAGTCAGTCTTGGATGATCTGCGTTGAAACCATCTTCTTTAAGCATATGCCTGAAATCACGATGAAAAGGGTTCAAATCTTTAATCTATTATGAATTATCACATCAATGCATGGGATAAAATTTAAGAAATAATTGGGGTTACGTTACAACTCTCAATTTCATTTGGATCTATCATCCTCTTGATGTACATCTTTCAGCTAAACATCAACAGGATCAATTGTATATATCGATATTTGCTAATTTTAAAGCCATGTAATGCTAAAATACGGATGTTGCATCTTTTAACTTGATTGAAAAAGAGACTCGATACTGCTTAGGTGGTAGGAAACATTTCAAAGCCGATCAAATTGGTTACCAAAATACGCATCAATCAACAATATTGATGTACATACCGTTTGCATATCAGGTTGATTTTATTAATTTAATAGGTTAGTACAAACTTAATTCCAATATGGACGAACCTGATAAAATGATTCAAACTCTGATAATTCTAGAACGTGATTCAAACTCCGGTAAATTAACGCAGGGGTTGAAAAGGAACATAAAATTTCACTCAGAAAGCTTTAGTTTCTTCACAAATACTTCAATTGAAGTCCAATATAGTTGACAAAACTAAATAGAATGAAGAAATTTGGGGTTTTTTTGTTAGAAACCCCTTTTTAATTTCAAAATGAAAAACTATGCAAAACCCTAAGAAAAGATCCTTACCTGCCACCAATAGAAGAAACCGGCGGTGGACCGATCCCAAATGCGCCAAAAAATAGCCTGTTGGTGATGGCTTCCAGTCTGTTTTACTGATGTATGCGGCGAACTAACTCACACAGTGGACTCAAGTGGTTCTCTTCTTTCGTCTACGCATTTGAATAGTGGCAAACAGGTAGCGGTTTGGGAATCAGGACTTTCAGTTTTGCTTCTCCATCTGCTCGATCCCCTCTCACCGCCGTAATTCCCGCAGTTGTACCAATCGCAAGCCCAAATTGCATGTGCTGCTGAGGCATGAGTTGAAACGAACCTCAAAAACCGACATGGAAACATATAATCGTATCGATTGGAAGAGAAGAGTGGAGATCGAAGAAAATAAAAAGAAGAATGAAATCGAACTCGGGTGAAGCGACACAACGGAATAGAGCGGTGGGGATGGTGGGTTTGTGCGATGCAAACCGCCGCCGGAGATCTGCAACACACTGAAATCGAACTCGGGTGAAGCTTTGGCGGTGCTGTGATAAGGACAGGATGAAGCGGTGAGGGTGGGAGAAGCGTCTGGAAACGAAAAGATGGAAAATCACCACAGTACCCATGGAGAAATCGAGAAGAATCGCAACACAAAAAAAAAGACCCGAAATCCAGATCCGACCGGACCCGCGTGACAACCCGGAAAAGGAAAAAACCCATGTAACGTTAGTAAAAATGACGTTTTTTAATTAATAGAATAATATAATATAATAACACGCCATTGTATGCACAAATATTATTATTTTTCAAATATATCTATAATATACTTTGTATTTTAGTAAAAATAATTTGGCTTTGGTGATTGGGTTTAAAAAAACATTTTTATTTTGGTTCCATAATATGGTATGGACCAAGCACAATGGCTTTTTACAGAAATAATTAAGAAAATAGTTTTAATTATATGATGTTGTATGAACTACTCTTATTTATAAAATTAATGTGTACTAAAGATATCAATTCATCACCATCACGTAAGTGATGGACTTGGTAACACAAAAGATATATGTTGTAGTAAAAAAATAAACAAAAATCACATAACTGTTAAAAAATAAAAATGAGAGCAAGAGGGTACAAAAGATCTAAACTAATGTGGTGTTAAAGTTGTACCAAATCCAAAAGTTACACAACCAAAAAATTAAGACAGTAGCAGTTCTGGAAATATGAAGACCACAAATAGCTTCTTCTTCCAACTTTCCAAAGCACATATTCCTGAAATAAAAGAAAACCTTTTGAAGTTATAGAAATTTTTATTAAATTTTCAAAAAACATACTGCAAAACTATTTTTATTTTCAATCATTTTCCAAATAAACCGCATAAGTAGTTAAAAATAGAATAACAGTTTTACACAATTTAATGTTAGAAATTGGGTAGGGTTTGAGTGGAAATCTGGATACCCCTTGGATCGTTTGAACACTTTACCCTATGCCCGGGTTACAAGAAATTCAGCCTAGGATAATCTCAAGGGGACAATTACGAATCTAGGCACATAAAACGTAACCCAAATTGCTATAGAATCTGAGTTCGTATGAGAAAATGAGAGCTAAAAGGTGTGTCTGACCTCAAAGAGGAGAGCCGTATTTATAATAAACGAGTGATAGGTTTTGTCTAGGGTTAGCCGTCATGGGCTTTAGGGTTGCCGTCATCGGTTTCTTTGGGAACAAGTAACGAATTAATGAGAAATCGATGCTTTCCAAAACTGACGAAATTAATCAGTTTTACCATAATCACCCTCAGCGGGACCCAGCCAGGGGCTCTGCCACTGGAACGCCTCTAGGGGCGATGCCCCTTTGGAAACCCCGAACCCGGGGGCGCTGCCCCCGGACCCCCGGCTCGTCGTCGAACCGACTATTTATTCGATCTTATACATGCGTGCACTCCGCACATACCCGAACATATATTAGAGTACAAACTAAATAGTCCCTTAACTCAAATGTTAGTTCCAATTACATAAAATGACTTAGTGACACTAAAAACACCAACAATCCTCCCCCATTTTAGTGTAACCCTCAAACAAACATAACTTTATAAAAAACAAACCAAACCAGTACATAAATGAACATAAATGAAAATGTCGAAACGATTAAATTTCTACTTAGTATAATACACTTACAAATACTCGAGAATCAGGGTGTTCTAAGAATTGAACCCATCAACCCATTTGAATACCAGAAGGTAAAATACATACTAGTTTCTTGATCTTTCTAGCAAAATACAATTTGACACTATTATAAAGTCGTGTATCCTAATCCTCTCATGATTGTATCAAGGCCAATTCCACAACCTCTTGAAGTGCGGCTACACTCACAATCACGTAGGTAACTCCTTTCCATGTAACTGCACATACATTTAATCAAAGGAATTATTAAGAAGTTAAACTTCAACCTGGTCAACTGTAGAACCGAACACATTACCTGGGATGAATACTTCATGTGTTCCAATCTATAAGTGTGAGCTTTACACATTGAATTCAGCTCTTAATGTCATTTAGAAGGGAATTGGGTGTCTCACCATTACAGAATTAGATGGACTTTAATCCCATCCCAATCGCAAACTTGTGCACTAAGTCTCTTGGCAATCCCTTAGTTAAATGATCTGCCAAATTGTGTTGTGATTTCACATACTCAATCGAAATTACACCATTCATGATTAGATCTCTAACCATACTGTGTCGGAAACCTAAGTGTCGACACTTGTCATTACACACTTGAGTATAAGCCCTGCCTAGAGCGGCAACATTATCACAATGGTTAGAAATAGGTGCTATAGGTTTAGACCACAAAGGAATCTCATAAACCAAATTCCTTAACCATTCAGCTTCTTTAGCAGCAAAACTTAATGCAACAAACTCAGATTTCATTGATGAGTTTGCAATGCAAGTTTACTTCAAGAAGCCCAGGAGATAGCACCTCCCCCAATCAAGAATACCCAACCAGTTGTTGAGGAATGATCCTCCGGGTTGGTTATCCAACTTGCATCTGAATGTCCTTCCAAAACTGAAGAATATCCCAGGTAACTCAATCCATAATCCATGGTTCTCTTGAGATACTCAAATACTCTATTCATTGCTTGCCAATGTTGATCATTAGGATTCTTAGTGTACCTGCTCAATTTTCCCACAACAAAAGTAATACCAGGCATGGTACTTGTCATAGCATACATCAAGCTACCAATGCCTATAGAGTATTCCAATTGTGAAGTAGGAGTTCCTTTGTTGTCCATCAATTTCACACTTGGATCCATAGGAGTGCTCACCGACGAACAACCGGTAAAATTAAACCGCTTGAGATTTTTCTCAATATAACGAGTTTGAGTCATTACCAATCCTTTGTTCATCCTCTTAATTCTTATTCCAAGAATCACATCAGCCTCTCCCAGGTCTTTCATGGAAAACTTGGATGAAAACAATTTCTTTGTTTCATCTACTTGATTTTGGTCAGTACCGGAAATCAACATCTCATCTACATATAAGCAAATGATCACTCCAGCACCAGTAGCATCATCAAATCTACTGTAAACATATTTATCACTTTGGTTTAACTTAAAACCAGAGGACAAAATAACCTCATTAAACTTTTGATGCCATTGCTTGGGCACTTGTTTCAGCCCGTATAAGGATTACACTAGTTTACATACCATATGCTCTTTACCGGGCATAACAAAACCTTCCGGTTGTTTCATGTAAATTCCTCATCGAGTTCACCATTCAAAAAGGCTGTTTTCACATCCATTTGATGAATAATCAGATTATGGATGCTTGCCAAGGCAATCAACAATCTAATAGTAGAGATACGTGCAACCAGAGCATACGTATCGAAATTATCAATACCGGGTTTTTGTCTAAAACCTTAAATGACTAATCGGGCTTTGAACTTGTCAATAGTCCCATTAACATTCATTTTCTTTTCGAAAATCCATTTGCAATCAAGTGGTTTAGAACCTGGAGGCAAATCAGACAACACCTAAGTGTTATTCTCAAGAATTGACGACATTTCATCATCAATTGCTTCCTTCCAAAAATTATATCTCAAGAGTGCATGGCCTCTTGAAATGTTTTTGGATCATCCTCAATACTGTAACAATACGAGTATTGAAGAACCTCATCATTCCTTGGTCCTTCCACCAAATACATTTGGAAGTCGGAATCGAAATTTTTCGAAATTTTGTCTCTTTTGCTCGTTCGAAGCTCTTGTGTTTCCAGTTCAACAAAATCATTTACACCATCTGAACTTTCTGGATTTTTCACTTCATTAGAGCCAAAATTCAGATCCTTAGGCCTTTGAATAAATGAGAAATGCATCTCATCAAAAATTGCATCTCGTGACTCGATAATGGTGTAAACCGATACCGAATCATTAGGATCAATCACATAGAACCTATATGCCTTGGAATGTTTCGCATATCTAATGAATATACAATCTATTCCATGTTCTCCCAAATTTGTCCTTTTGGGCTCGGTTAGTTTTACAACTGCCCGACATCCCCAAACCCGAAAATAACTCAAATTAGGCTTTTTCCAGAACCAAAGTTCATATGAGACTGTTTTGTTCTTTTTATTTGGAACCCTATTTAGTAAATAGTAGGCCGTTAACATGGCCTTTCGCCAGAATCCATCTAACGCCCAGTTTCTTATCTCCGAAATACACCAATAATTACTCAAAATAACCACAAGGGTTTATGGCGTAATCAAAGTTAAGCAACAGAAGCACAAGTAGTTATCAAAAGAACAAGTATTTATACAACATGTCCCAAAAACTGGGTTACAAAAGACCATTTTTACATAACTATACATAAGTTTCAAAAGAGCGTGTTATAAATCACAAAAGAAAAACCAAATAGTTTAGTCCCAAAGTCAAGTCAATCTATCATTCTGCAACTTTCTTGCGCCTGTCACCTATAACACAAACAACATAACCATTTTTATGAGCTAATTAAGCTTAGTGAGAAATATTTAAGACTTAAGAATAATTTCATCATTTCTCAACAATTACAATTATATAGAATCATTAATCTCAATCTCTTTGACTAACTAAGTCATTTAGTGTGTTCAATCACACCAAGTACTCGTTTATATCAAGGAATTCTCAACCTTGTATAACTCATACAAATTGATTATCTCAACCAATTAGAATTAGCAATTAATATAATTTATCAAATTCTAATCATAAGTAATGAATTAGAACCACTCACCTGATGTTTGCTCAGCTCGTGATCCACCCGTGCCTCGTGTATCTCCTTCCCTCCTATGTGTATCAACTGTAAAATTTGCACCACATATCATATCTCAAACATCATCAAATATCTCAATAACATCTAACTCAATGAACCAAAGAATCAATAGATAGCAAAGGTCAAAAACAATGGATGACAATTGTTATCAAATCGCAACCCTCAAATTTCCATGTTTTTTTCATTTAGTGGTCACAAAATACAATCAATTTCACATCCATAGCTAAAGAAGCTTATATCAACAACCTAATAACATCTTATGTAACAAATTACAACAATTTCACAACTTAGCAATTAGGGTTTAAAACCTTAAAACCCAAAATCAACTCACCTAGAGACTAAGAACATGTTCACGATGTTAGACTCGACTCCTTTATGCTTTTCCATAACAACTCTTGGCTCAATTTAAAGTAAACTTACTCAAATCACACTAGTTGCCGGTTTTCATCCATAACACCCACAACTAACTTGAACCCAACAATAATCGACAAGAAATTCGAAGCTAGTACATAAGAGATTACCTTTTAACCGTAAGGTATTGAATTCTAACTTCAATTCCCGAATTATGGGCTTCAAAATCGAGTTTAGAGGTTTGGAAGTAAGTTTCTAGGGTTTTTGGGAGTGTTTTTACGAAATGGGTTTTCCCCAAAATGAAGAAAAGTCGACTTTAAAAAGTGGGTCTGCGTGCGTAACACGACCCCTGTTAATAAAACACGGCCCCTGTAAGTTACTGAATGCTTGTGGAATTGGTATGCAGAAAAACACGCCCCATGTAAGTAACCGGATGCCCAAATAGTCCTAAAAGGTCTCCTACACGACCCCTGTGACTCCAACACGACCAGTGTAACCTCTTTTTGACATTTTTAAAGGTTCAAACTTCTCCTAATTGGTTTCTAATCATCCTAACTCATATAACAACCTAGATATTCTTAATTATACTAAGAATAACTTAAACTTACTTACCGAAAATATTACAACATTACAATCCATTACTCAATCCCGAGTATGACAACATCGAGTTTACCATTTCCTTGGAAACTCGTTTTTTGCGTTCAACAATTCCATTCTGTGGAGGCGAGTAAAGTGCTATGGTCTCATGAATGATACCTATTGATTGGAAGTATATGGGATCCATATATTTGTTGGATTAGGTGTCTAAGCCATGACTAATAATTAGTATTTACCTAATTAATAAAAGCACAGTCCATTTGGGTTGCCCTCATAGCTGGAGGTTTGGTAGAAAATTCGGTAGAGAGAAAGGTTGATTTATTATGGAATTAATAAATCAACAGGAATTAAATATATGGTTTATTAATATATTAAAGTCATAATATATTAATTAGAAACTATAGTAATTAATTAGAAATTAATATGAAATTAATTGGATTTAATTTGGTGATTAATTTGATTAATTGAAAGTGCAGGGGCTGAATTGTAATTATTCAATAGTTGAGTAAGTGACAATTTTAGAAAGGACAATAACCACGAAATTTATATATTAAATATATATAATTTTGATGATAATAAGTTAGGATAAATAGATTTGAATTGTAAGATAAAGGTTTATCTTATTTGAATTCAAAAAGGTTTATCTCTAAAGGCTTATCTGGTTATCTGTTGGAACCTATAAATAGGGAGCTCTAGGCACACCATTTGGCACGCCATTTTACTCATTCTCTCTCAAGATTTTCGTGACTCTCTCCTCTAGCTTGGGTGTGATCTCATTTGAGGCAGGATATTTTTGCTGCTCAGCTTCCAGAAAATTCTAAAAGGTTGGTTTTCTAATTTTATTCTTTTAGTTAATTTTCTTATGGCCTTTAGGTTTTGTTATATGTTCAATTAGAAGAAAACATAGATCCACATAGGTTGCATGTGAACTTAGGTTATTTAGTTCATGGTTTACAGAAAACCTTTCAGTGGTATCAGAGCCTGTTTTGTTTTCTTGTTGAATTGCTATAACTGTTTTAGGGTTTTAAGCCTATAAACCCTAATTATAATGTGGATCGATTTCTAGGATTAGGGTTTTGGAAACCCTAATCCCCCCTTTGCTATTTTCGAAAATTCCCATTAGGGTTTTAGGAGGTTTTCTATTTTTGGTAACTTTATTTATTAATTAAATAGATAACCTTAAACCACATTATTTGAATTCGAAATCTAGGGGGTTTAGGATAGGTTTTCATTAATTTGATTAATTTGGATAAACCTATCTTCATTGAATTAATTTAATTAATTGTTAATTAAAAGATAATTCAAAAGGGATTTAATTAATTTTAAATTATCGAAAATTAATGGAAAAATCCGGAAAATTATTTTAAAATGTTTAAAATATTTAGATTTAATTAATTTAATTAATTGGTAATTAAAATTGATTAAATCGACTTTAAAGTTTAATTTAATTTAAAATTTAATTGTTAAATTTGGTAAAATTAAAAGATAAACCTTAAATATTTTAAAGGGTTTTAAAATACATCTTATATATGTAATTAAAAGTTAATACTATATAAATTTGGTTAGTCAAATCAATAGTAGGTCTCATTCACGAAGCTGGTCTATAAAGTGGGTATAAGGAGACTGCCTATAAAATGGTAGTCTAATGGGTGAACACTCTCACCCACCGCTCGCCTGATCAGTGGAGGGTCGTTAGCCGAACGGGTTTGACAGAACCGCTTAATCGTTAAAAGTATAATGATCAAAGTACTAGAACTATTTACAAATATCCCAATCTAGTTACTTTAGGGAAAAATGTGAATTTGATGCTAACCCATGAAATTGCACATTGCACTTTATGAAACGTTGGTGGAGCGTGTGTGGTTTACCGGCACACCAATGGGGGTTAATAAAGAGTGGCAATGGGTGTCTCGGGTGTTATCATTGTTGATGGAGCGTGTGTGATTTACCGGCACATCAATTTGAGATGATAATGGACCCCGAGAGTACCAAGCTAATTTGTATGGTTATTCACACCCGGTTTGTGATCCTCGGCATCCCAGTCACAAACGGTGGGGCATATCCGAGATTAAACATGCTATTGAACAGTTCAATAAATCTCAAAAGAAACTAGGAATTCCATTTATAATAAGATTATTTTCCGCGGTGGAATTGGCTGAATCGTCATTCGCCTACCTTTATAAAATTTGCTTATAGATTACGGCATCCCTCTTCTATGTTGCAAATTGTTATAGTTGGATCCTAGCCTTATTTTATATTGGGTTATTATAAGGACCGACATGTATCTAATTAAACTTACCTTCTTTTATAGATGTCTTCTGCTGATCAATCCGCTCCCCACTCAAACTCCAGTGTTCCCTCTATCCTCTCACTGTGTTCCAAGGTTCAATTGAACGTGACAAACTACAATGACTGGATTAGAAATATCAAGATGGCTCTGAGGTACGAGAACAAATAGTATGTCCTCGAAACCGAGCTTGTCGACATTGACCCTGAAACTGCTACTCCCGAGGAGATTGCCTCATACCAAAAGCATTCCGATGATGCGACCAAAGTGGCCGCCTGTATCATGATCGCCATAATGAACCCCGAATTGCAAAGGATATACGAAGACTACTGGCCCTTCGAGATGCACAAGGAGCTCGCGGAAAAGTTCCGCAAGCAAGAGCGCATCGAGAGGTGCGAGGTGGTCAAAGACTTCACGAACACCAAACCTAAAGATGGAGAGTCCATCTGCGCTCATGTGCAAAGAATGCAAGGTTACGTGGAGCGGCTTAGAAAGCTTGCGATGTCTGTACCTGAGGAGTTGGCCGTTGACATAGTGCTTAACTCTTTACCGAGTTCTTATGACCAGTTCAGGCTGGCTTATCATTTGAACAACAATCAGGCTAACCTGACTGAGTTGCATTGTATGCTTCGGGTTGCTGAGGACGTGATGAAGGGTAAAAGTGTACCCTCGGTCAATCAGCCCGTCTTAGCCATTGGAAGTGGCAAAGGAAAGAAAAGGAAGGGCCCTCCTAAACAAAATTGAAGGGAAAAGGTTCAGGTCGGGTCGTCCAGCAATGTCTCGAGAACCAAGTCTTCTCACATTCCTTGTGTGGCCAACCCCAATGAAGCCGACTGTTTCTACTGCAAAGAGAAGGGCCATTGGAAGAGAAGCTGCCCCAAATACTTGCAGGATGTCAAGGATGGGAAAGTAAAGCCATCGACAGCAGGTATATACACTATCTCTAAAAACTCACCATCTTCTAATTCTTGGGTCCTTGATATAGGATGTGGTTTTCACATTTGTTCTGATCTACAGGGCCTAAAGGAAAGCAGGGAGGTGGAGCACGGTAGACTGAACTTTATCATGGGCAATAGGAGATCGTCCCCTGTTACCAAGATCAACATTTACAGTTTAGTGCTTAGTAGTGATGTTAGTATAGAGTTATTTAATTGTTGCTATTCGCCAGAAATGGCAAGAAACATTATTTCATTTCACGCATTGTTCAGACAAGGATTTCAATTTTCTTTTGACAATAAAATTGGCTCGATTTCTGTTTTCAAAAATGGTATTTTGATTTTTACTGCTTATCCTTGTGATGGTGTGTATGAAACTGTTGAATGTGTTGACAATTTAGGACATAGTGTAAATTATATTGATTCTACTAGTGGTGTAGAAAAGGCATGTCTGTGGCATAGTCGGCTCGGGCATATCAGCAAGAAACGCATCGCCCAACTCCAAAAGGATGGAGTGTTGGAATCATTCGACCTCAGGTCAGATGATGTATGTGAATCTTGTCTGTTGAGCAAGATGACTAAATCACCTTTCAAAGGGTCTTTTGAAAGAGGTGAGGGTCTGCTGGACATCATTCACACTGATGTGTGTGGTCCATTCAGATCAACCACAAAGGATGGCACGCGGTTCTACGTGACCTTTACCGACGATTTTAGAAGATACGGTTATATCTACTTATCAAGCACAAGTCGGACACCTTTGAAAAGTTCAAAGAGTTTAAGAACGAGGTAGAGAATCAATTAGGCAGGAAGATAAAGATGCTCAGGTCCGACAGAGGCGGAGAGTATCCAAGTATCGAGTTCCTAGACTATCTAAAAGAATGCGGAATAGTTTCGCAGTTGACACCTCCCAGGACACCACAGTTGAACGGTGTTGCAGAGAGGCGCAACCGAACCCTGTTGGACATGGTTCGTTCTATGATGAGTCGAGCTTCACTTCCCATTCACTTCTGGGGGTATGCCTTAGAGACTGCCGCCCATATCCTCAATCTTGTCCCAACTAAGAAGGTTGCTAAAACACCTCATGAGATGTGGACGGGGAAAGTTCCCTCGTTAGCATATCAAGGTCTGGGGTTGTGAGGCTTTCGTTAGACGAGAGACTTAAGACAAACTCGCAGAAAGAAGCGAAAGGTGTTTCTCCCTTGGTTATCCCAAACAGTCCTTTGGATATCTATTCTACAGACCGAGCGAGGACGTGGTCTTTGTAGCTAGACGAGCGGTCTTTCGAGAGAGAGAGCTCATATTCAAAGAGGACAGTGGGAGTACCATTGATCTGGAAGAAATTCAAGAGTCATCAGATGACGCAACCTTAGGAGAAACTAGCAACCAACATGAGGAAGAAGTTCCTGTTGGTCCGACAGATGTATCCTTACCTCTTAGGCGTTCCGGTAGGGTTAGCATGCCACCCGAATTTTATGGGTTCCATATAACTTCGGATGGGGACACGTTTGTCAGTGATAGGACACTGATAAATTTGGATGAACCAGCTAACTACCAGGAAGCAGTGGCGGGCCCTGAGTCTGCCAAGTGGAAAGAGGCAATGGATAGCGAGATCAAGTCCATGTATGACAATCACATTTGGAACTTGGTTGACAACGTACCGGGTCGAAAGACAGTCGGGTGCAAATAGATCTTCAAGAAGAAGACCGACATGGACGGAAAAGTACACACTTTCAAGGCAAGACTGGTTGCGAAGGGCTTTACTCAAACCCCAGGGGTTGACTATGACGAGACCTTCTCACCAGTAGCCAAGATAAAGTCTATTAGGATTATGCTGGCCATAGCTGCATTTCATGACTATGAAATTTGGCAGATGGACGTCAAAACCGCTTTCCTTAATGGGAAGTTGACTGAGGATGTTTACATGAATCAGCCAGAGGGTTTTGTCGATGCAAAGTATCCTAATAAGGTGTGTAAGCTTAAGAGATCAATCTACGGATTGAAGCAAGCTTCTCGCAGCTGGAATCTTTGTTTCCATGAGAAAGTCAAAGAGTTTGGCTTCTCTAGGAGCGAGGATGAGTCCTACGTATATGTCAAGGCTAGTGGGAGTATAGTCACCTTTCTGGTGCTGTATGTCGATGACATACTGCTCATGGGAAACGATATTCCAACCTTGCAAGATGTCAAGGCTTGGCTTGGGAAATGTTTCGCCATGAAGGACCTAGGAGAGGCTGCCTATATTCTCGGGATAAGAATATTGAGAGATAGGAAGAAGAGACTAATTGGACTTAGTCAGGGTACATACTTGGAAAAGGTACTGAAAAGGTTTAGTATGGAAAATTCCAAGAAGGGAGAGCTGCCTATCCAAAGTAATGCAAAATTGAGTAAGACTCAAAGTCCGAGTACAGACGAAGAAATAGCTGAAATGAGTCGGGTACCTTACGCTTCGGCTGTAGGATCGATCATGTACGCTATGACGTGTACTCGCCCTGACGTGGCCTTTGCTTTAAGCATGGTCAGTCGGTACCAGGGTAACCCTGGAAGGGCGCATTGGATAGCTGTGAAAAATATACTCAAGTATCTGTGAAGGACCAAGAACATGGTGTTAGTCCTCGATGGCAGTGATACCTTGAGAGTTGAAGGATATACAGATGTCAGTTTTCAGACAGATAGAGACAGTGGTCGGTCTCAGTCGGCCTGGGTATTCCTTTTGAACGGTGGAGCAGTTACTTGGAAAAGTTCCAAGCAAGAAACAGTGGCTGATTCTACGTGCGAATCAGAGTACATAGCAGCAAGTGAAGCGTCAAAGGAAGCGGCTTGGCTGAAGAACTTCATAGGTGACCTTGGAGTGGTCCCGAGTATTCAGGAGCCAGTGGAACTGTTCTGCGATAACGAAGGTGCGGTCGCCTTGACAAAGGAACCGCGAGATCATGGAAAGTCCAGACATATCGACTGAAAGTACCACTACATCAGAAGTAGGGTAGAAGAAGGTCACCTCCTTATAAAGAGGGTATCATCGGAAGATAATCCTGCAGATCCCTTGACAAAGGCTCTGAGTAGGATTAAGCATAATCAGCATGCTAGGAGCATTGGATTAAGAGATGATATAAGTTTTTATAAATAGATAGGTTTTGAAACTTGTAACAATGTTATTGTATTTGACTTTTGTGATTTAATAATGGAGATTTATTAATGAGTAATGGTTTACTAATTTTGTCAATAATATATCATTGTGTTTCATTTTGCATGTTTTACTTCCTGAATAATTGGATTATTCAAATATCCACAGTCGCTCATGCTTTTAGGGAGTAAGTATGAAGCAAGGCTGTCATGAATTAGTTGTAGATTGTCTAAGGAGTTAGACATTGCAATAAGATTGCTACAACACTCATGAGTACTTGGAAATAGAGATTTGAGTATTGGATAAACCCGCGCTCAATGGATTGCTTCATGGATTATATCACGAGCAATATTGAGACGATAATATCTTTTGATCTTTAAGCTAAGACATATGAGTTATGATTTGCTAGACGGTTGTTCATTGATAATACGAAAACGCATCGGTAACTCGGTGTTATAAAACGTATTGTTGTGAGTAATTTGTCTGGTAAAAGACATAAGTATATGAGTCAAAGTTTATTTGTCCCTTGACCCTAATGGGGAACAGATATCTGTAGGCCTCTCGATGATTTTGAAGTTGACTAAAATGGTTGGCCAACCGGGACTAAATTGGTAGTCTAAGAGTCATATGCAAATCGGAAATCGAGGAACAGTGAATCAGACCAGATTGATTTTATCCATGTCTTGAGTCTGAAAAATATCTAGTTGGACGGAGGATCATCTGATCACTTATCTTTGGACAGAACTGACTAGTTCAGAGTTTCGTAGTAGTTTCTAGGAAGCTTAAGATGCTGGTTAATTAGAGGCTAAATTGGTAATTATAGTCATAGACTTATCCAAGTGGGAGACTGTTGGATTAGGTGTCTAAGCCATGACTAATAATTAGTATTTACCTAATTAATAGAAGCACAGTCCATTTGGGTTGCCCTCATAGCTGGAGGTTTGGTAGAAAATTCGGTAGAGAGAAAGGTTGATTTATTATGGAATTAATAAATCAACAGGAATTAAATATATGGTTTATTAATATATTAAAGTCATAATATATTAATTAGAAACTATAGTAATTAATTAGAAATTAATATGGAATTAATTGGATTTAATTTGGTGATTAATTTGATTAATTGAAAGTACAGGGGCTGAATTGTAATTATTCAATAGTTGAGTAAGTGACAATTTTAGAAAGGACAATAACCACGAAATTTATATATTAAATATATATAATTTTGTTGATAATAAGTTAGGATAAATAGATTTGAATTGTAAGATAAAGGTTTATCTTATTTGAATTCAAAAAGGTTTATCTCTAAAGGCTTATCTGGTTATCTGTTGAAACCTATAAATAGGGAGCCCTAGGCACACCATTTGGCACGCCATTTTACTCATTCTCTCTCAAGATTTTCGTGACTCTCTCCTCTAGCTTGGGTGTGATCTTTTTTGAGGCAGGATATTTTTGCTGCTCAGCTTCCAGAAAATTCTAAAAGGTTGGTTTTCTAATTTTATTCTTTTAGTTAATTTTCTTATGGCCTTTAGGTTTTGTTATATGTTCAATTAGAAGAAAACATAGATCCTCATAGGTTGCATGTGAACTTAGGTTATTTAGTTCATGGTTTGCAGAAAACCTTTCAATATTCACCTCCCCTACCAGTCCGAAGATGTTTAACCAAATTGCCCAATTGCAATTCCACCTCGGTTTTGAATATTTTGAACTTTTCTAGTGCTTCACTTTTAGCATTAAGCAAATACACATAGCAAAACTAGGTACAGTTATCAATAAATGTGACAACATTCGTTTACTACCCAAGGAAGGAGTAGAGTGAAAATCACACAGGTCACTGTGTACAAGTTCCAAAACAGTCGAATTTCTAGTGACACTACGAAAGGGCCGTTTGTCACTTTTGTAAGCATGCATGTTTTACATTTATTAGAAGTCATGTCAAAGGATAGAATTAATCCATCTTTTGACATCTCATGCATCCTTCTAAAATTGAAATGACCTAATCTTACATGCCATAGCATAGATTTTTCAATATTAGAAGCAGAAGATAGAAATGCAGAATTTTGAACATGTAATAATTTGTCAAGAAGATTCAAACGAAATATTCTATTATTCAAATATCCAAAACCAATAAACATTCCACCTCGAGATAAGAGAAACTTATTCGACTCAATAACTTGTTTAAAACCATCAGAATTCAAACAACTAGAACTAACAAGATTCTTTCGAATCTTAGGAACAAACATAACATCAAAAAGCATAATAGTCTTTCCAGAAGTAAATTCAAGACACACGACACTAAAACCACAAATAGGAATAAAAGAATCGTCTCCCATCCTCAGCACCGATCCATCTTCAAGCGGTGTTAATGTTTCAAACATCCGTTTATCCTTGCATACATGGTTCGTTGCCTCGGTGTCGATCCATCAAGCAACATCATCATCCTGTACATAGAATGATTCAGGAATAAGTGAAACATAATAAACATAATTCTGATTAGAATTATCAAAGTTAGTCAAAAAATGACCTCCTTTAACTTGGCCCGAAGACCCGTTCACACTTCCATTGGCTCCACTGTTTCCAGCACCATTATTGTTGCTTAAGTTCACACGACAATCACGCTTGCAATGTCCCACCTTATTGCACCTCCAACAAACCAGATCCTTTTTCTTTTTGTTGGAGTTATTTGGGACATGTTCCTGCTTACGTTTGCCATGTCCTTTGTTGTTCGGGTTCCTTGGTTTGTTTTCAACCATATGAATAGAGGGCTGTCTAGGTTCAACCTTCCCTTTAGATTTGTTAACATCCTTTGCACGAAAAGATTCTTCAATGCGAATATGAGGAGAAAGTTGAACCATTGACAATTCTCCTTTTGATGTTTCAAGTTATGTTTAAAATCCTTCCAGTATGGTGGAAGTTTCTCAATCACACTTGACACAGCAATGGATTCATCCATATTCATTTTGTGCAATTTAAATTGACAATAAATGCCAAGCAGTTCATTGAATTGTTTAGTGACAGACCTTGAATCAACCGTTTTATAACTATTAAAGTCACTAACCAGGAACTTCTCACTAAAAGCGTCCTTCGTGATGTATTTCAATTCAAGAGTGTCCCACAATTCCTTGGCAGTTAAAGCATCACCTTGTATATCAAATAGAGCATCAAACATACCGTTCAGAATGTGACATTTGCAGATGTAGTCATCGTTGTTCCACTTTTGCCTCTTCCTGGTCTCTTCAAGAGACTCTTCAGTAACTTCCTCATGCATGGCTGGTCTTGGAGTAGTCAACATGTATGCTCCTTTTAGAGTGGTCAGCATGAAGTGCATCTTCTTCTTCCAGCGCCTGAAATCAACGCCTTCAAACTTCTCCAGTTTTGCAAACTTCGTGGTCATCTCGCGGATTGTTTCAGCCACCTTCAGAAACAGTAAATATCACTTTGATTGTTAGAAATTTGGTTAGGTTTGAGTGGAGATCTGGATACCCCTTGGATCGTGTGAACACTTTCCGAACTGATATTTCTACCCTATGCCCGGGTTACAAGAAATTCAGCCTAGGATAATCCCAAGGGGACACTTACGAATCTAGGCACAAAAAACGTAAGCCAAACTGCTATAGAATCTGAGTTCGTATGAGAAAACGAGAGCTAAAAGGTGTGTCTGACCACAAAGAGTAGAGCCGTATATATAATAAACAAGTGATAGGGTTTTGTCTAGGGTTTGCCGTCATGGGCTTTAGGGTTGCCGTCATCGGTTTCTTTAGGAACAAGTCACGAATTAATGAGAAATCGATGGTTTCCAAAACTAACGAAATTAGTCAATTTTACCATAATCACCCTTAGCGGGACCTCAGACAGGGGCTCTGCCACTAGAACCCCGCCTAGGGGCGCTGCCCCTAGACCCTGCCAAAGGGGCGCTGCCCCTTTAGAAACCCCGAAACCGTGGGCGCTGCCCCCGGACCCCCGACTTGTCATCGAACCGGCTATTTATTCAATCTTATACATGCGTGCACTCCGCACATACCCGAACATATATTAGAGTACAAACCAATAGCCCCTTAGCTCACATGTGAGTTCCAATTACATAAAATGACTTGGTGACACTAAAATCACCAACAATCCTCCCCCATTTTAGTGTAACCCTCAAACAAACATAACCTTATCAAAACAAACCAAACCAGTACATAAATGAAAATGTCGAAACGATTGAATTTCTACTTAGTATAATACACTTACAAATACTCGAGAATCATGGTGTTCTAAGAATTGAACCTATCAACCCATTTGAATACCAAAAGGTAAAATACATACTAGTTTCTTGATCTTTCTAGCAAAATATAATTTGACACTATTATAAAGTCGTGTGTCCTAATCCTCTCATGATCGTATCTGGGCCAAGTCCACAACCTCTTGAAGTACGGCTACACTCACAATCACGTAGGTAACTCCTTTCCATGTAACTGCACGTACATTTAATCAAAGGAATTATTAAGAAGTTAAACTTCAACCTGGTCAACTACAGAACCGAACACATTACCTGCGATGAATTCTTCATGTGTTCCAATCTATAAGTGTGAGCTTTCCACATTGAATTCAACTCCTAATCTCATACCTATTTATTCAAAAAAGAACCAAAACTAAACGATGGTTTCTATATTAGAGTACAAACTAATAGCCCCTTAGCTCACATGTGAGTTCAAATTACATAAAATGACTTGGTGACACTAAAATCACCAACAATCCTCCCCCACTTTAGTGTAACCGTCAAACAAACATAACCTTATCAAAACAAACCAAACCAGTACATAAATGAAAATGTCGAAACGATTGAATTTCTACTTAGTATAATACACTTACAAATACTCGAGAATCAGGGTGTTCTAAGAATTGAACCCATCAAACCATTTGAATACCAAAAGGTAAAATACATACTAGTTTCTTGATCTTTCTAGCAAAATACAATTTGACACTATTATAAATTCGTGTGTCCTAATCCTCTCATGATCGTATCTGGGCCAAGTCCACAACCTCTTGAAGTACGGCTACACTCACAATCATGTAGGTAACTCCTTTCCATGTAACTGCACGTACATTTAATCAAAGGAATTATTAAGAAGTTAAACTTCAACCTGGTCAACTGCAAAACCGAACACATTACCTGGGATGAATTCTTCATGTGTTCCAATCTATAAGTGTGAGCTTTCCACATTGAATTCAACTCCTAATCTCATACCTATTTGTTCAAAAAAGAACCAAAACTAAACGATGATTTCTATTTATCTATGATTGAAAACCAGAAAAAAAGACAAAGAGATGAGAAATAATGGAAAAGGCAGAGCATGAGAAGAAAGAGATGGTGGGTACAAACCTAATTCGAAGAAAAAATCGACTAGGGAGCACTTCTTCCATCCATTTTTCCTTCACGTATGTAATCGGCTGTAGCAAACAAAAAACATCAAAATTACAAAAATAACTGGGGATAAATGAAATTAGTAAGCATATATAAAAAACATACTTAGGGTTATAATAATCAGCGGAATTCTAGTCGCCAATTCGAGTTTTGTCGCTGGTGGCAGAAATGAAAGTGATTAGGGTTAGAGAGAGATATGCAGTAAAGGATGAGGCGAGATACAAAATAATGGTATGATGTCGAGATAGGAGGCGCAATACAAAATACTTTGCCATACTTTTTCATTTGCAGCACGAAACAAATTTCCAACTTAGATCAGTTGCTTTATTTTGCGATTCTAGCTTAAAACAAACACAGCTGGTTCAATTTCCACTCCTGGCTTTTCCCTTCGATTTTTGGTGGTATCAGAACGATTTTAGGTGGTATCAGAAAGACCAACAACCTTAAGATTTAGAACCAACCTTAATATTTTGTTTAATGTGGTTCTACTACGTGAATTCCAAACCGAATATGTGAAGTTTTTGATAGTACCTAAATAAGAAACAAATAGTATGTAAACAATGAAAAGCACAAAAATGTAGTCGATTGAAAAGTTGACATACCTACATAGAGATCCGCCATTTTCATGTTTTTGTTTGACCTACAAAGAAATCGAAACCTCATATGTGAATTGTGACAGCCACAAAAGTCCGATGGTGCAAAAATCAGAAGAATTTGTCGATCGACCCATACCTTTCAGATCCAGGTAGAGTTGAAGAGAATATCAAAATCTTCCTTGGAGACAACTTCAAAATCGGATAGGAAGGTTGTGCAAGAAACTAAAAATGACCCTTCAGATCCATTATCGGTGACCGATGAAAAAGATGAACGAAATAATTTATTTTCTACTGAAAATCAATGAAGAAGATGATGACTCAAAGTTCAATTCTCATCACTGATAGGCTCAGAGTTCGATTATCATCACCCACAGGCTCACAAATGATCTAGAGAGAGTGTGTGTGGTTTGTTGAATTCAAGTTGCAACTGATGGAGGAGAAGGGTTACTTGTAGGTCCGATATTGGTGTAGGCGATCGAATGCAGATCTAAGGCAAATATGTAGTCGACGAAAGTGCAAAGGTGTTCAGCTATATATGGTGTTGAGATTAGGTTTTGGGAGAGAGAAAGAAGGAGGAGAGGAATGACTCTACAACAAAAAGAAAACCATAACTTGACATTATAAACAATATGATCGGAAAGAGATTTCAAATTTTAAGTTTGATTTCATATATTGAATCCCTTAATTTACCGGATCTGCTTGCAATCAAAAAGATCCCCGTCTAAAGGTGATTATGGTTTTCTGTCAAAAGACAAATGCGTTCAAATTCTTTTCCAAATAGAATACCCGCCCAAACCCTTAAGCATCAAACACCACTACAAGAAAAAGGCATTTAATGACACGCATTGCGTGTCATTAAAGGGTACAAATGACACGCAAATGTATGTCAATGAAGCCTTGTCATAAATGACAGATGACACACATTTGTGTGTCGTAAATTTACGATATACATTAATGACACACGTTTACGACATACAGTTATGACACGCAGTTACGACATACATTTACGACTCACAATGTAAGTCGTAAAATATTCTACATTTACGTCATATATATATATATATATATATATATATATATATATATATATATATATATATATATATATATATATATATATATATATATATATATATGACGTAAATTACGCTTTGATAATATTAAAATTAAATCACACATAACATTTAATGTCATACAAAACAAAATATAATTAATACATATACCATGGTTACATCATAACAATGTCATACAAAATAATAGTCCTTGTTTGTCAAGCATAAAATACTACAAAATAATAAGCATTGTTTGTCAAACATAAAATACCATACATTGCCACATCTTCACCGGAAAATAAAATTTGTTAAAAAGATGCCCATTCCTCACGAACATCAACAATATCATCATTTGTATATATTCACTCTTGCGGCTCCCAAACTGAAAAATATATTCACTCAAGCAATAAAACAAAGGAAATCCTTCAAATCGGTAGCATAGTTTCATGCCGTGTTGTTTAAGTCAGCCTTCAAATCATCTTCCAAGCAATAAATGACATTCTTATCCTCGATCTCGCTGAAATGTATCCATGTCTTAATCTTCCCTCTGTACTTTTGATGTTTATTAATCTCTTTCTTCAAGTCGGCCTCAAACTTCTCCTTGTGGTTGGCATCGTCAGTATCGTAAACCTAAAGTACGAGATTTGAAGATACGAATTAAATTAAACCTTCAAAATTTATATTAATTACATAAAAACCAGTACCGCCAATAATTCAAAGACGATAAAAAAGATTAATACATACATTGTTCCATATACGGAGGCACGGGCCATAGGCGGGATGAATTCAGAGGTGTAGACAAGATGGTTGTGGAGGAGTATCGCATGATGATCTCGACAATAATGGAGGCGTCATAAGTCGGCAACAAGAAGAAAAATGATGGAGGCGTCGTAAGCCGACGACAATAAGAAAGACGATGGAGACGTCGTTAGCCGGCGGCTAGAAGAAAGACGAACCAAAAACCCTAATAAGTTCAATACGTCCGTGACAGAGAAAAGGAGAGCAGCGGGAAACAAAAAGATTTGGGGATTTCAACGGGATCTATAAAAATTAAAAGACGACATTTTTTTTCAAGATGACACAAATTAAACACACAGCATCCTCCATGTTATTTTAGTTTTAGTTTATGACACTAAACTATGACATACATTTGTGTATGTCATAAATGTTATTAAAATATGACATAACTTTACGACATACATTTTTGCATGTCGTATATGCTTCAGTTTTGGCAAAAGACGACATTAATTTTACGACATACGCTTTTGTCTGTCATAAAAACATCGTATGTCGTAATTCGTATGTCATTAAAAGTCTATTTTGTAGTAGTGCACTTGTAGAAAGTCTTAATTTTTATGATCTTAATGATTCAAAGAGTTGTAATTTATGTATTATATATATATATATATATATATATATATATATATATATATATATATATATATATATATATATATATATATATATATATATATATATATATATATATATATATATATATATATATTGTTGGATTAGGTGTCTAAGCTCATAACTATAATTGGTATATACAAGAATTGATAGTACCACAGTCTTTTTGGGTTGCCCTCAGTACTCCAAATGGTATTAAGGTTAAGAGAGAGAGAGAGAGAGAGAGAGAGAGTGTGTGTGTGTGTGAGAGAGAGAGAGAGAGAGAAAGAGAGAAATAAATAGTTTATTAATTTATTATGTGATGATAAATTAATTAGAAACAAGTTTGGAATTAATTAGAATTAATTTAGGATTAATTAAAAGTGCAGGGGCGGAATTGTAATTGTTCTATAGTTGAACAATAGAACATTCCGGTAAAAGTAACACGCGCGCCGTGTGCAAAGGAGAGCCGCGACGCGCACGACGCGGACAGTTAAAAAGGGTTTTTGAATTTGAAGAAAAAGGTTTATCCGGTTTACATTCAAATAAGACTTCTCTCTAAGGTTTATCCTTTATCACCCTTGAGGCTATAAATACCCCTCCCCTGGCACTTCATTCTCTACGCCAATTCGTATAGACAGTTCTTTGGAAATTTCTATTCTCTCTCAAGCAGAATCTATAATCCTTCTCTCATTCTCTACGCCCATTCCTATAGACAGTTTTTTGGAATTTTCTCTTCTCTCTCAAGCAGAATCTATAATCTTTCTCTAAGGTATCATAACGAGCTTTTCTTAATAAGATAATTAAGACAATTAACCTTTGCTTGGACTTTTCGGTGTGAACCATTAGAGGCACGACATTTGTGGTGCTTGCTTCCAAAGAGATATACAAGAAGAGGAATCATTGTTATTTGCTATAATAACAATAATGTATGTAATCCAAAAACCCTTTTGTAATTTTCGATTATAGCTATAGGGTTTCCTTTGATGTTCTTAGTTATATGTTCAACAGAGAAAACATAGATCCTTTAGGTGGTGTGTGAACTTAAAAGTTTTAAGTTTATTTGTTTGCCTATTTCCTATTAGTGGTATCAAAGCTTTAGTTTTGTTTTATGTTGAATTGCTATAATTGTTGAACTTATTCATTAGGGTTTATAGAAATTAAACCCTAAAGGCTTAATTTCGAATTTAGGCTAGGATTTTTGAAACCCTAGCCTCCTACCCTGTTTTTCGATAATTGTAGGGTTTTTTAGGGTTTTCTGTTTTTGATAATTATGATTAATTAAAAAATTGGATAACTCCTATAGCCTTATTTTCGAAAATTAGAGGGTTAGGATTAGGATTAAATTATTTGATTAATTTAATTAGTTAATCCTTATTTGATTTAGTTTAATTTAATTAATTGTTAATTAATTAAATTAGTATTAAATCATTTAAATTCTCGAAATTTGAACCTAGCATTTTAAAAGTTTAAAATACACCTTATATATTAACTGTTAACATTATATGTATAAGAATCAGTCAGTCAAATTGCTAGTATGCCTAATTCACGAAGCTGATCTATAAAGGGGGGGGGGGGGATAAGGAAACTGCTTATAAAATGGCAGCTGAATGGGTGTTCATTCTCACCCACCACTTCCTTGATTAGTGAAGGGTCGTTAGCAGAACGAATTTGATAGGATACTAAATCTTATTAAAAGTATAATGCTATTAAAAGAAGTAATAGAACCTTTTATATAAAAATCCCAAATCTAGTTACTTTAGGAAAAATGTGAAAAGCATGCTAACCCATGAAATTGCACATTACACTTTGTAAGTCGTTAGTGGAGCGTGTGTCGTTTACCAACACACTAATAGGGACTAATAAAGAGTTGTAATGGGTATCTCATAAATTATCATTGTTGATGGAGCATGTGTGGGTTAGCAGCACATCAATCGAGATGATAAATGACATTGAGGTTACCAAGCACATTTGCATGGTTATTCGCATCTTGTTTGTGATCCTCGGTATCCCAGTCACAAATAGAAGAGCATAATCTGTGATTAAACATGCTATTGCATAGTTTCAATGAAACTTAAAAGACCTAGGAATTCACTAAATTTGATTTTTTCCGCGGTGGAATTGGTAAATCGTTATTTACCTACCTTTATAAAATTTGCAATTAGATTACGGCATCCCTCTTCTAAGTTGTGAATTATATAGTTGGGTCCTAGCCTTAATATTTATTTTTGGGTTAATATATTAAGGATTATCGTTATCTAACTAAAACTACCTTCTTTATATAGATGTCTACTCCAACTGATGCTTCTGCTCCCCCATCCTCCTCCTCCAACCATGACTTCTCTTTACTTTCGCTCTGCTCATCGAAGGTGACATTGGAAGGCACCAACTATAATGACTGGATGCGAAACATCAAAATGGCTCTTAGATTCGAGAACAATGAGTATGTCCTCGAAAAATAACTCATAGAAATTGATGAAGAGAAAGCTACTCCTGAAGAACTAGCTTCCTACAAGAAACACTACGACGATGCAACCAAAGTGGCTTGCATCATGGTCACTACTATGGTCCCTGAGTTGCAGAGATTCTATGATGACTATTGGCTATATGATATGAACAAGGACCTTGTGGAAAAGTTCCACAAGCGAGCTCGTCAAGAAATATACGAAGTAGTCCAGGCCCTCATGGCATGCAAGATGAAAGAGGGAGAGTCTGTCTGCGGCGACGTGCAGAGAATGCAACAATATGTGGAATGTCTCATTAAGCTAAATGTGTACTTTGATGAGGAGTTGGCTATTGATATATTCCTGAACTCCTTACCAAGTTGTTATGATCAGTTCATTATGGCTTATTATTTGAACAACAGTGAAAGTACCTTGGCTCAGTTGCACAACTTACTGCAGACTGCTGAAGCAGGAATGAAGGGAAAGGGTTTTGCCTCCACTCCTACTAGTACTCCCATTCTCGCCATTGGAAAAGGAAAGGGGAAGACGATGAAAGGTCCTCCAACACAGAACTGGAAGGGTAAGGCCCATGTCGGTCCATTTAGAAATGGCCCAAGGGCCAGACCCAGTTTTGAAATTCCTCCCACCTCAAATCCCAAAGAGGTCGATTGCTTTTACTGCATTGGAAATGAAGCTGTCCAAAGTATCTGCAAGACATCAAGGATGGCAAGGTGAAGCCATCGTCTGCATGTATATACAATATTTCTAACAACTCATCATCTTCTTGCTCTTGGGTCCTTAATACAAGATGTGGTTTTTGTTGGATTAAGGTGTCTAAGCCATAACTATAATTGATACATATGTTAGAATTGATAGAAGCATAGTCCTTTTGGGTTGCCCTCATAACCTGGCATAGGACAAGATTGCATATTGAGAGAAAGATTGATATATTATGGAGATAACATACTAATCAGAAAAAAGGAATATTTAATTTTTTTAATATATTATGAGATTAATATATTAATTAGAAATTATGATATTTAATTAAAGATTAATCAGATATTAATTTTGGGATTCATTGGATTAATTAAATATGCAGGGGTTGGATTATAAATTGTTCAATTGTTGGGCAATAGACAAATATATATAATATATATATTTGGATGAATATATATATATATATATATATATATATATATATATATATATATATATATATATATTCATGAATATATACGTACATATGTTAATTGTGGAGCCTTTTATTATTTATGGTAATGATAAGTCAACTAGCTTGTATGATAAGTGGGTTACCATATTAGAAGCTTAATTGTGGGAGTTATATGTCATAAGGCATGTAAGTTTTGGACTATAAATAGAGGCCCTCCCCACTCCATAAGTTCATGCCAATTTGAGGAGCTTCTCCTCATTCTCTCGTGCTTTCTTCCTTGCCAAGTTCTTGGGTACGAGCCATTAGAGGCATTACATTTGTGGTGCTAGCTTCCAAGAGATCTAATGATCAAAAGGTTAGTTTCTTTAATAAAAATTTTGATTCTTATTTTGTTCAAAGTTATAGGTTCAATAGATGAAAACATAGATCCTTTAGGGTGCATGTGAACTTAAGTGCTTTAGGTTCATAGTTTGCTTAAAACCCATCAGTGGTATCAGTGCTAGATCTGTTTTCTGTTGAACTGATATAATAGTTGAACTGTTAAAAGGATTTAATGGAATTAATCCTTGGTCTCAAGGATTTCGACATATGCTAGGGTTTTTGAGAAAACCCTAGCCTCCACCCTTAAAATCTCGAAAAAAAATAAGGAGCCTCCTTAGGGTTTCATATTTATTGTAAATACGATCATTTAATAAATGGAAAGTGTTGACCCTTATTTTAGATAACTTGGTGGGCAAGATTAGGATTAAATTAAATTGTTTAATTAGTTAATCCTCATGTGATTTAATTAATTTAATTAACAGTTAATTAAAAGACAAACATTAAATCACTTCAGGTTTAAATTTTAAATTTTAATTTAGATAGTTTAAATTTTGAAAATTTAAAAGGACAAAAACCTAAATATTTGAAAATGTTTAAAATACAACTTATACATATTATTATTAAAAGTTAATACCTATATGTATAATATTAATTCAGTCAAATCGCTAGTATGTCGCATTCAGAAAACTGGTCTATAAGGGGTATAAGGAAACTGCCTATAAAATAGCGGTTGAATGGGTGTCCACTCTCACCCACCGCTTCCTGGATCAGTAGACTATCGTTAGCAGAACGGGTTTGATGGGACAAAGAAAATCTTATTAAAATTATAATGCTATTAGTGACAAAGTACTAGAACCTTTAAAACCCAATTTAGTTACTTAGGAAAAATGTGAAAAAGTTTGCTAATCCATGAAGTTACACATTACACTTTGTGGGTCGTTAGTGGAGCGTCGGTGGTTAACCGACACACTAATTGGGACCCATAAAGAGTGGTGATGGGTATCTCGTGTCCTTATCATTGTTGATGGAGCGTGGGTGGATAACCGACACATCAATCGAGATGATAAGGGACACTGAGGTTGCCAAGTAACTTGCATGGTTATTTCACATCTTGTTTGTGATCCTCGACATCCTAGTCACAAACAGAAGAGCATAATCCGAGATTAAATATGCCATTGACCCCGGTCAATGAATCTCACAGATCTAGGAATTTCATGAGACTAAAATTGATAAAAGTATATCTATCTTAATGACCATTATGTTGTGATTACGGCATCCTTCTTCATACCATAGTTGAGGCATTTTGGGTCCTAGCCTTATTTAATATTAATTGGGTAATTATTAATAAGGAAAAAAGTTAAACTAATAAATTTTGATTTTATAGATGTCTAAAGATAGTGTTAACTGTCCTCCTCCTCCTCCTACACCCATTCTTGAGAGCTTCAGGAAATTCTTACTGAATATGAATAAACTGACTAGACTGAACTACGTGGATTGGATCCGCCGATGGAGATTGGTTATGAGATACGTAGTTAATGAATACATCATCGACTTCCCACTTCCCTCCCTACCTAAGCATGGAGTCACTCAACAGTTGATTGACCACCATAACTTCCTGATCGATGAGGACGAAGAGGTTCGTCTTCTCATGCTATTAACCATTGACCCCGCCATCAGCAGAGATTTTGAATTCCTGGGGCCACATTGTTAGGAGATGAAATCGAACAAACTGTGTGATATGACTGATATTCTACCAAGATGAAAGGATCTAAGCAACACACATAATTAAATAGATAAGTAAGAACAATAAACAACACAATGGGATTGGATAACTTGTGTCGAATGCTTGGATTAAACGATTAGGGTTTTACAATTGGGAAGATGCAATCTCACCACGACACGGAATGGTATCACTGATATTTATACTTGATCAGTGATACGCATAGTACAATTTGTTATAGAGAATATCCTATCAGAGTAATAGCCAATAGGAGTGAAGATTCATGCAACACGTAGGTTGTAGACACGCGTGCTGCCAAAAGGTTGTTACAAAGATAAGTCTTCGATCCTCTAGGATGTACCCTTCGGAGTCTTCAGACATCGTAGTCTTTTATCAAAAGTTTAGGTCTTCGGATGATTAAACATAGGTCTTCGGATTGGGTGGCACTTCATCACAAACTTTACTCAACACACACGAGTTAATACAACTGGTTGAGGAAAGGTTCCAAGAACCAGTTAGGCAGGAAAAACTTAGGATCTAAAAAAGCTTGGTGAGACCAGGCTGAGAAAGGGATATAATGTTAGCACACACTTTCTCAAGATTGAAGGATACTTGTAAGAGCTATACAAGCTTGGTCACCCTCTCAGTCAAGAAGCAAGTATCAATGGCTTGGTCGCATCTCTGACTGAGGAGTACGAACCGCTCGTATAGATATACAGGGAAAGGGACCTACACAAGACCTTCATAGAAATGCATTCAATGTTGATTCTGTATGAGTCATTCATCGAGGTGCATAGTTCGGGATTGAGTCCAGCTCTGAAGCACATTATGAATCCATCCAGACAGGTCCAGGGATGTCTCAAGCTGGGAATCCACAGGGTGGGATACAGTCACAGGATAATTGGAAAACGCTCCAAAGCCAAATAATTTGGCAACTCGGGTATATTCAAAAACACAAAACTCCTTATTCTTAATTCCTTAATACAAGATGTGATCGTCACATTTGCTTTGTATGCAAGGTCTCAGTAGGACACAGGACTTCGATGCATGGGAGCACGTTCAGAATGGATCTCGGGCTCGTGTAGTTTTGAAGTTTAGTTAGATATTTTGAGATTGTTATTAGATAGTATGATATTGTTTTCACATAGTGCATTGTTTGAGGATAATTTTGATTTAATAAAAGTTATTTTCCTTTAAAACATGATTGTTTAAATTATCCTTGAAATGTTGTGTGAATGCATAGATTAATAACTTGAATGTTGATGCATCCAAAGTGTATTGGATTTATGGATTGTGTTTATATGATTGTCAAAGTAACTTTTATAAGAATTACCTCAACCAAAGGTTCAGTTGGACAGGAATTTGGAATTATTTGACTTATAGTCAGATGATGAAGTAAGTTCTTAATAAAATGAATTATTGCAAGAAATGAATCACCCAAGGATCCGATAGGCAGGATCTTGGAATCAATTGACTTAGAGGCAAATGATGAATTCATATCTTGAATAATTAACAAAGTCATAAATTTACATAAGAAGATATTTTAGATTATGAGTAACGATCACAATGATTATTGTGAGTTACTAAGAATCAAGTAAAACACAAATTAGTTATACCCCCAAATATTTGCCATTCGGAATGAGAAATATAACGTCACTTATCAGAATAAGTGATTGAAACCTTGAACAGTTCAAGGGTTTCAAGGGAGGTATAAGATCAACAAAACCTGAATAAAACATAACTGAGAAATTGTTTCACAATTCACACTCTTCCAAGAACATTAACGGTTATAATGTGTCTTAAGGAAGTTTGAGCGTTGATTGAAACAGTTCGATCCTCGATATGTTAGAAACACTTCCAACAAGTTTTTGATAAATTAGATATTAAACCAGTCAGCCCATAAAACCATATTCCAACCACATCTTCGACTAAGTAAGTTGCGAAAATACCGTCTGATGTATACATTGTTGTACATTGAAAGGGTCTGGGGTCATGTAGTGTTTATCTGAACCTCATAACCGGCCTGAACCTGTCTGATAATATCGTTTCATTGGCTATCCCGCCTGTACCTGTGAATGTTCAGTCCTTTTGGAAAGAACTCACATTCTATGGAGACAACGGGAGCTAGAGTAATCCTGAAAGAGTTCAAGGATTAGCCAAGTGAAAGAACCTCTAGTCATCACTAAGACTTGTCCAGGAATCATATTCATGTTAAACTGAAAATGCAAACTAGTAGTATTAGTCACCGTCATAAGGTGTTATGATCTAGGTGACATATCAGTTGGTGGTAAAACACTAAAGTTGGATAAGCAGTCCTGCTACTTGGAAGCATTGGTGAGCCCGGTTGCCACCAAAATAAGAGAACTTAAGAGCAAGACTCGGTCTATGCAATGATTTGACTGATTTTACACCTGGTCTAAAAACCAGTGGGAGTAATTGAATCATCAAATACGAAAGCAATATAGATAGAAATGTACCTACATTCTGAACAAGAATGGCTGAGTGATGCAATACTCATATTCATGTGATTGACTCTGAGAGAAGCGCTCTCAACAGAACTAAAGCAAATATGAAAATATATTGTTTGCTATTACTTGCAAGATCAGATGATCCAAACCGCTTTCCTGAAATGGAAAACCACAAAAGTTGTGTGTAAGACACAACCAGTAGTTATTAGAACATGCCGATATGAAAGGTACATAGACCCAAGACTCGTCTGACGGGCACCTCGTAAGGAAGGATCTTCGAATTCTCAAAAATGTGCCAAAAGGTTGGGTTTTATGAATAGTACGAAGGAGTCTTATGATTATGTCAGAAGTTATGAACTTTAGATTCTCAGAATATGCCAAAAGATTTGGGTTCTGTGAATAGTTTGAAAGAGATCCAAAACTATATCAAGCTAGTGGGAGTACCATTATGATATGCCTTTTGTGTATGTGGGTTACATAACATTTCTTAGGAACATCTCTCATCATTATAAAGTATAATGACTTGACCTTAGAGATGGTTCAATATGAATGATCCAAAGGAGATATAGTGTACTCAAGTGGTTACCAACATCTATGAGATAGATTAAGTCATCAATAATGAGTTTGCTAGTATGAGTATGATCTTGATAAGATATTAGATGCCTGACTCAAGAAAGGAGTTTTTCTTAAAAACATGACACAAGGATAGTGTGAAATCCATGGATTCTGAAAGGGTTCAGAATAAAACAGATATAGGATTCAATAAGTTGCCACAAGTTGAATCGATTATATGTGTCATGGAATGATATTGATAACTTAATGCTTAGAGCATAGTAAGTTGGAATCAGGGCACAACCTGGCTAAAGATACTGAACTGGACAGTTAAACACACATGTGAGAAATCATTGTGCAATAATTGGAGGAATGTAATAATAATTTGAAATGAGTTTCAAATATGTAATTATTAATATCGATATACGACACTAAAAGACTTTATGGTTGAAGAGTTTCATTGGGATAATGATGGAGCGTGTGTGGTTCACCGACACATCAATTATCGCCTTGAAATCTTCTTGACACCGTAGGGTGCAGTCCACTGGACTAAAAGATCCCGGTAACCATGAGAAGTCACAAGACACAACACCAATTAAGAAATGGTGTTAGGAGAGAAAAACAGAGATGACACATTGAGATATCATCGGAAAGGTATTCGATGAGATTATCTGCAATGGTATGTATCAATGTAGGATATTTTGGATACATAGAAAGAATGAAGGTCATTTTGGGTATACAAGGACATAAATATCTTAATTGAAAGTTTAATAGAAATCTAGAAAAATATAACAATATTATGATGAATCTGATATGCTGATTGCCTCATGGAGACTTGGTAATAAGCAAGAGTAGCTACCTATCATATTAGTGTTTCAATTTGCATGTTTTACTTCTCGAATAATTGGATTATTCAAAACATCCACAGGTTCATACTTTCGGAAGTAAGTAGTGAACCAAGATTGTCACGAATTGGATTGTAGACTGTTTAAGGAGTTAGACATAGCAATGGTATTGCTGCAACATTCATGGTATTGCTGCAACATTCATGAGTACTCAGAAATGAAGATTTGAGTATTGGATCAACCCGTGCTCAGAGAATTACCTCATGGATTACATCACGAGTAATTCTGCGATGATACTATCTTATGTTCTTAAAACCAAGACATATTAGTTGAAGTTTACAAGTCGGTTGCCCATTGATAATACGTAAACGCATTGGTAACTTGATGTTATAAAACGTATTGTTGTGCGCGATTTGATGAGTGAAAGACACAAGCATATGAGTCAAAGTTTATTCGTTCCTTTTACCCTAACGGGAAAAGAGATATCTGTGGGCCCCTCGGTGATTTGGTGTTGACTCAGTGCTGGCCAGCCAGGACTAATTGATGTGTTCAATTAGAAGTCCTATGTCATTATAAATCATGGAACCGGGAAACATAGAATCAGACTGAGATTGACTCTAATCCATGTCTCAAGTCTGAATGATATCTTGAAAGAACGAAGGATGTTGGGCCCTATCTTGGTGGTTTATGCTTTTTGTAATAGGTCTATAGGATTGTTGGGCTTATTGTGCTCATTGTACTTTTGGGATTTTTTTTGTCATGGGCTAGCTTAGCAAGGTTAGTATAAAAAGACTTCTTGGAGGCGTGTTTAGTGCTGGCTAGTCGAAATCCACCAAAGGTGTCGAGTTCAGTGTGAGTGTTTGATCTTTGTACTGGTTGTTATTCATTCAATACAGTTCTGGTGCATTTGATCTTTGAATGATCCTATTTCTCATCTTGTTCTTATTCTTGAATATTGTTCAATTGGATTTCCACACCAATTGAAGCATTATATGATTGATATCGTTTCTGGAGTAATTTCGGGACTTACAATTGGTATCAGAGCTTGAAAACAATTTTTGTTTTGGTATCAATCAAGTATTTTCTCAAGAAAACTAAGAATTTTTGGAATTTTGGTTGTGTGGCTGTTCATTGAATTCTTTTAGGGTTCTTAGAACTTTCATCGTGTTCATCATGATTAATTTTCGAAATCAAATCAATCAAAATTCAAAAACAACGAATAGTAAGCAATTTTGCCACCTTTTTGATCGATTTCAGTGGTTTAAAGTGGAGATTTCGATGGCAAGAGGAGCATTTCGGTCAAACATCTAGGTCAAAGTCTACATATCGGTCTTCATTCAATCAAAGGTGAGGTTTGCAGTCAAACCTTGGTCAACAGGAGAAGATTTCGGTCAACATCAACCGAAAAGCTGTGGATTTTGGTCATTTCAAGGTATAATCATAGGATTTATGGTCAACGTTGGTCAAACTTCAAGGATTTCGGTCAACATTGTTTAAATTTCAAGGATATCGGTCAGATTTCAGGTTTTCAGCCAAAGTTGGAGTTTTGACTGATTTCGTTAATTCCTAATTTTTTAAATTTTGTTTTAATCTAAATCAATTAAAAATGACCACTTTAACCCAAGATTCATACAAAAACTTATGCAGTTCAGACTGTGAAAATAAAATCAATAAATATCGTGAATTAAACGATAATCTAGTCAAACAAATGTTTGATCTAGAAAACTTGGTCTATAACACTAAGAAGAAAGTAAAACCACTTCAAGAAGCGTTGGACTCTAAAAAAAATGATTTTAATAAATTGCAAGAAGACAAAGTGTAAAAACTTGTCAGCTTGACTTTGCTAATAAGGAAGTTGTCAGATTGACTGCCGAGCTTGATTCCTAGAAGTCAAAATTTCAAAATTCTAAATTTATCTTCAAAAAATTCAAAGGATCAAGCGCAATAGTTGAATCGATGATTTAACATCAACTCAAATGGGATAACAACCACAGTCTTCGATACAAAAATATTCCGCCTCCTTTTAATTATAATTGTACCCCACCCCTCAATTTAGATGATGTATTTGTTACTGAAAAATCCAGCCAAGCTGAGAGGATGTGTTGAAAAATACTAATACATTTGCTGAGTGTGCAGGTAAATCCAAACAAGTTAATGAACAGTCTGACTCTGAAAAATGTTCCTTTGCTACACCATCTAAAATAGAATCAGATGTAAATCAAAAGTGTGAATTTTCCAGCTGCTCCACAAGGAGTGATGATGCTGCTAAGAGTACAAATGCTTAGGAAGTTGAAAAGTTTAAGCCAAAGAAACCTGTGTTGCAAACATCAACTTGTGTCTGCACATGTGGACATTCTCAGAAACCATCCACTTCTGGATCAAGATACAATTCGAGTCATGTTGCTCATAAAAACAGTCGTGCTACAGTTGTGGAGTACCTGGACACATAGCCAAGAATTATCCCCAGCATGTTCACAATCGAAAAGAGATGCAAAGAGGGAGATCCATCAAAAGACATTCCTCAAGGTCTCACTCAAGAGATGGTGACTGGAATGTTGCCAAAGCTAGGAAACAATCACAAAAGGGCAGAGGAATCAATCCTAGAGATGTTTCTGTTAAGTCAAACTTCACTAAATCAATGTCATCTCAAGGCTCATCCTCCAGTTCACATTGGTAATATAGGCCAAAAGCTAAGGGCAAATCAATTCGCCAGTCAAACAATGGACTGCCTATTTAGGCAACCAAAATAAGATCAAAGCCTAACTACCAATGGGTGCCTAAAGGAAGTACTTTTAAACCTTCAAACTGTTCTGTTAATACTTCAGACTCTATTCTTGATAAACAGGACATGGCATGGGAACAAGTAAAATGCACAGACAACAGTGGCAGACTTAGTCACAAGATGGACTGGGTCCCTAAATGCAAATGATCCTGCATTATGTGCAGGAGTGGCCATGGAGGCATATCATCAAACCACGGTTTGTTGGTAATGGCTGCTTCTTGCACATAATTGGAGACACCTCTCTACTATAGTCAACTCATACTTTTATAGAGAGCGTGTGTCCGTTACGGGAAAGGGAAAAAGGTGCTCTTTAAATTGAAACCTCTTCAAGGCTCTTCAATTTCAGATATACGGTCTGATCTCTCCGATCTCTTCTTCCTAATCTTGGTCTGAAGTGCTTTAAAATGTTTTTGATTTTAATTTCGCGACAAACCTTAGTGTGCTTAGTTTTACCTTTTCTCCATGCTCAATTTCAGGGGGAGAGTTATTTTTATATAAAAACCATAAAAATTATAAAATTTAAAAGAAAATTAAAAATTAAAAATTAGATTCCTAAAATGTGTTGCTCAAATGTTTAACATTGCTTTATTTGTTAGTTTGTTCCTGTTTGGAAATGATATCCATGTAGATAACAATAGCTGTTCTTCAAGTCAAATAGAATTTACATATGTTGCAAAATAAAATAATTGGAATTGAAATGATGCATAGAAAGTTTAATGTTTGTTTAAGATTTATGAATGTTTATTGTGGTCGCCTATCTGGTTTATGTACTATCACCATGAGCTTAAAAGTTCATTAAACTTCAAGTTGTAGTGAAAGTGTCTTGTCTGAGAATCGGTGTCTACTTAATTTCCTTTACATACATGGTTTATCAATCATGGCTTTCCCAACAATTGGGTTTGAGAGAAACTTTTGGTATACTATCCTGGTCTGCTGAGTGTGTCCTAATTGTCACAACCCACACTAAAGTAGTGTGTGGTTAGGCTAAAAGAGGCCAATGCACCCACATGTCTAAAGGGTCATTAGGATTAAATGACAAGAGGCACTAAATCAGCCCAACTAAAGACCCTAAAAGAGGCCAATGTGCTCACATGTTTAAAGCTTAAGGAGCATCAATGTCATTTGTATAAGAACTCCTCAAAAAGATGCCAATGATGCACAAAGAAGTAGTAATGAAATTGCTTAAAACTTCTTAAAGATGTCAATGTTGCACAAGGCAAAAGAGTAAGGAAAACATGTAAGAGTTATGACTAAAAAGGAACATAGATTTAGGGAAGGGAGCCAGTTAACCAAGGAGTTTCTCAATTAGGAAGGGGAGATAACCTGTCTATATTATGGAAATTTTGTTTGAGAGATAGATTCTCGAGATAAAGCTTGTTACTCAAAGCGAAGAAATCAGAAAAACGTTTGAAGTGAAACGAACTTTAAGATAACTATCCGGGTTGGCGATTCTCTAAGGCACAATAATTGTTAGTATTCTTTTATATATTCTAAATTGTATATTCATTATTTTGACAAAAGTCGCCTTGTGATGCAATTCTGTGAGTTTTGCTTGCGATGAGAACGTAAGCCTATTATGAAAATATCAACCGAATGTGGAATTAACTTCAATTTGGTAGGAATATTTGGACAGCTGTCTGCGTTGCTTATAAAATTTTGAATCAGTTTTTTTGTTAATCTTTTTCATTTACCTTTTTAATTTTTTATTAAATCAAAATTTTTAAAAAATCTTTGATTTAGGGGGAGAAAATCAAATAAAAAATCAAAATGCGAAATGACATCGCAGCGGTCGTCATGCGGTAAAAAATAATAAAACCTAACACACACACTTAGCACAGTGGAAGTCAGGGTCGATCCGCAAGAGTTACGTGGTCAAGTCAGGTGATAGATTACCAACTATAGTGTCATACTATAGTTAGAGGACTTAGTTCCTACACTGTTGATTACTGATCCCGAAAAGCATAAAACTAAACAATCTCAAAACAAGCATAGACTAAGCTAAGATTCAACTCAAACCTAGTTACTTTCTGAAATCAGAAGTACATCTCTGCTTCAGAAGCAACAAAGGCAAACAACCAATCCAAACAATCACAAGGCATGAACTGAACCAATAACTAAAAGTCCAAATGACAGTCACTGGCTAGAGTCCAAACCTAAAAGCTAACCTAGTTGGCTACTGAAATCAGCAAGGGAAAACAGTCCCAACAAGGTCATAAACACATCCAAACATAATCCGAGCATTCAAAACCAATAACAAGCATCAAACACCGAAAAACCAATATTACTTGTAACCAAATGATTATTATAAACCCAAAACAGGTTCCAATCATCCAATACAGTAACAATAACTGAAAAACAGTAAATGAAATGCTCAAGGTCAGTGGTTGTCACTCCCACAAACCCTAGCCACTAATGCTAACTATTAAACTAAAAAGAAATTAAACATAAAAACCTGAAATACCAAAAGGTAGTTGCTGGAAACGAGTTCTTGGAGTCAAAGAGCCTCTACGGTCGATTTTTCACCAGGGTTTTGCTCGGGTTTTCGGCTGAAAACACCTCTATTTATAGTTGCAAATTTTACGCAACCGCGCAGCGCATATATGGTTTCCGCGGCACGCGTAGGGCTTTATCCCCGTTTCTTCGGACTTTGAATTTTGTTCCACCGCCTTGTATCCGCATCGCGCCTTCTTGATTCCCGCGGCGCGCGTACGTTTTTTTCCTGACTTTTCCTTCTTCTCCAAACTTTCTCCAATTTGTACGCCTTTGGTCCCAGTTTTCATTATGTTCTTCCAAACAAGTACTGGCACGAAAAGTGAGAATACCACGATATATATGATATAATTTCACTAAGAATAGGGCTCAACAACGACTAAAATATGTAATATCACTAGGCGATGTCATGAAAATCAAATAAAAATTAAAAATGAGAAAATCAAGTAAAAATTAAAAAAATTGCGAAAATCAAATAAAAAATTAAAATTGTGAACATCATATAAAAAAATAAAATTGCTTTTATGTAACACCCCATCTTTCATACAACTTATTTGGTGTATTAATTTATAAAACATCATTAAGTGAAAATTTCATTCTTTTAAAAACTTTTCTTTAATAAAAAATACATCGTTTAAAACCTTTGGTCCTAATAAAAACAAATACGTAAAAAGATATTTAAACAACATTGGGGGTTACAAACTCATATCAAAAGAACCATAGTAAAACCTTTAAATATGTCAAAGTTATGTCCCGTATTAAACTAACATTTCTACCGAAAATTCGGCATGACCTTTAGGCAATATGGACTAATCCATACTGACTCGACTCAATAAAACAACCCAAAAACAATACGGGACATAACACGACTTTATTGTACAACTACAAAGGAATTCTAAACCATAAGCATAATATCTCTCATTTACATGTTATAACTATACCGCACTTGGGATAACTCTATCTTCTGGACATTCTTTTGATCTACGTTCCTCATATCAACTTCTAAGTCCTTTCCTTGTATCGTCTGCTAACAAGATTCCTGTTACTGAGTACATAACATTTTAAAACATGGAATACGTAAGACATAAATGTCTCGTGAGATATATGGGTTTTAGACCCAACAAGTTTAAATCAAAATGAATATCATTAACTATTATAAAACCAAGAAAACTTTCCTTCCTTTTCATAACCTAGAAAATCCACTTTATATCAAAACATCAAATTATAGATCAATACTTCATCATAAAAACATTAAATTTTCTACTTTATCATAAGCAAACATAAATTGGACCCTTACTTATCAAAATATAGACCAACTCTAATTCATGTTTCATTTATTGTTATTTAGTTTCATACGGGTTTCCCCGTATCTCCACTCCCCGGAATGTAACCAATCTATCCGTGAGTGCGTGCTAGTTTTCTTCCCTTCATGGAATAGAACAAATCTATCCATAAGGGCGTGCTGAGACAACTACTTCACGACGGGAGGTACCATCCCAGTAGTGTCTTTTGACCTCCCCTCATTAGGGTAAGATCCTTGTCCAGACGTCTTTCACATTTCTTACATCTAATTCATATTTCATTTATCATTTCATTACATGTTGGTCTTGATCATAAATATCATTCAATCATATAGAAATCATCACAACCTTTGCATAAAACAACTTCTAAAACTTTAAACTTTAAAATCATTTGCAAACCATTTTAATTAGTCAACATAAATCAATACTTAATAATTCAAGCTTTAAAAACCACTTTGAAAACCATTATACATGAAACATTTAACATAACTTTTGAAAATCATTTGTCAAACTATTAATCATAAAATAATTAGCATAAAAACAAAAACTTGTTGCTATGTACCCAGAAAAGTCCTCATGTACTTACCTCGGTAGCTAGGTATGTCTAGCTACAAAGATCCACTAGCTCTTGACCCTACATGCTTCCAACATCCATCAACCTCTATTGATTTAATAAGAGGTTAGTACATACTATACAACAAAACACATATTCTTTATCAAAACATACATGAACTCCTTCTAAACATCATCTAATTCCATTCCAAAAATTAAGTGTGATTATAAAATGATAATAGTCCTTTTGGGACACTTTTACCCTTTTCGTCCCAATTTGACTAATTATATATTTCTTGGGTTTTACATGTAAATTAGATAACTTTATAAGGCTAACTTACTTATAAAACATTACTTATTACTTAGATGTCATAACATTTATCGTTTTACCCTCTTATATCAATTTGGCAAAATTAATCAAATAAAGTTTCTAAAATAGAAACTATTGAAAAACATATTTTTTCGATTCAATATACTTCAATTACTTCCTTAATACTTTACAACATTAATCCACTTTTCATTTCGACAATTACATATACTTACAAAAGCTTAATGCTAAATTTGTCAATTTTCCTCTTTTTGACCCACTTTTGGTCAAATATGTCATTCTTATGTTTTTACCAAGTTATTTAACAACTTTATTGTTTTCTATCCCTTAATAAGTTCACTTGGATGACTAGATGTCAAAACATTCGTCATTTTTCTCTTTTATAACATTTTAGCAAATTTTAACCATTAAAGTTTCTATAAATAGAAGTTATTGCAAAAACATGTTATTTCTCGTTTGCTTGACTCCAATATATTACAAATATTTCATAAAAGTCATTTCAATTCAATTCTATGATCTATTTGTGTCATTTTTTTTTATAAAATACCATAATTGTCCCAAAAGGGTTGGAATGCCGGATTCTATTCCAACATTTCACCATTATCTTCAAGTATAACTCTTATTTGTATTTCATAGTTTTCAAACCATTAAACATGTTGCAATTTATAAGTTTTACATGTTCTTTTGCGTAATAATGAACCAATATAACTTATTATCAAGAAATTTGTTCCACTTTCAACTTTAAATATCATGATTCTTCCACATAATACTTGGCTTTTAAAATCTATTAGCTTAACTCAACAAAATTTCAAGAATTCCATGTCAAAGTTTCAAATTCATAGCTTCCTAGAATACTTAAACTCATATCATGACCCACTTTAAAACATGCATTAAGCATTCCCATTCCATTTCAGAATCTAAATTAGGGTTCATAGAAATTACCTAAAATTTCTGTCCAGAACTCAAGCAAACTCTGAAATTGAGGTTGAAATCACCCAAAATCGGAATAATAGGGTTCTGCTGCCCCTCTCCCGCCGTCGTCGGACCACCAGGTCGCCGAAAATCGTCGCCGGCAGCGACTCTTGATGCTGTTGCTCCGCCCTTTCTGTAGCGCACCGGAAATCGACAACCACAAGGAACCAAATTCGATCCTCACTCCTTCCCACTGCTCAAACTCTATGTGTCTCTCTTTGATTCTCTCGATCTCTCTCTCTCTTTCGATCTATTTATGCGCACCAAAAGTGTGTGTATGTTTGATTATTACGAACCCAATTTCACAATCCTTTTTCCCTGATTTTATGATTATACGCACTTAGAAAAAAGAAGCAAACCTGGTTCTAGGTTAAACTTGGGTCAGATATGGAAATTTCCAGAAATACCCTTAATGATCATGCCTTAGAAATTTTTTCTACAAATATACACAATTTTTCCCAATCTTTACCTAGCCATAACTTCTACATATCAAACCAGATTTTTGCAAACTTTACCTCGTTAGAAAGGTGGGAATCGAATATACAACTTTCCCTTACTGAGTTAAATCTGAATCCACTCAAATTTCCTGCTATCAGCCCTTAAACATGACCACTTGGCTATTTTTTGTCACTTTTTGACCATCTTTAATCCGTCATAACTTCTTTGGTATAACTCCAA
Source organism: Cichorium intybus (assembly GCA_023525715.1). Lineage (NCBI taxonomy): Eukaryota > Viridiplantae > Streptophyta > Magnoliopsida > Asterales > Asteraceae > Cichorium > Cichorium intybus. Next base: position 91,387,541 of record CM042013.1, read on the forward strand.
ACGATCCAAATATTTTTCCTATATTATTATTACATCAAAATCCACAAAAGTCTCCTTGACGATTTTTTCCCAAATCCTTATGGACTTTTAGATATTAATTTTTAAAGATTTACAAATGTTTTCGTCACTTTTAGTCCCAAAATTCCATTTTTTCCATCGGGTCTTTAAATCAACTTTCCAAGTGAAATAATACCTTATTATGACTTAATGAAAATTCATAAAACATAAATCTCCATATTTTCACATTCTTTGACCATTTTTCCCTTCCGTGTACATTTAAAGTAAATTCAACGTCGAACCTCTTAACACCAAGATTCTTAGTTTTAAATCATTATTTCATATACTAATATTCTATGTTGTCACAATTATCTACCCCTTAAAATGATTCCGTCCCCGGAATCACTCTATGGAAAGGGAATGTACTTGCAACTACATAGCTCCACGAGAACGTAAACTACTACTAGGTCTTCAATAAGTCTCTTGCTTCAAGTTCTCATTGTCTTGTGCAATCCTTGTTATAATCGTTCCTTTTGATGCCATTCAGCTTCATTTATCATGTTTCCTTTTTCCTAAATCATAATCACTAAGATATATTCTATTAGAACCTTGGCAACTTATTTACTTACATGTCATAGTAAGTTTCACTTCTTAAAGTCATCGTGGGTTTCAATTGCTTCCTCTTCATTACTAAGCACTCAAACATGTTTAAATTCTTTAACATTTTTGTTTTCCAATGATCGAGTGCACCAATATTCACACAACAAAGTTCTGTACTATTTATCCAAAATTACATTCTACTTTACTATTCATACTTAACTTCCAATCATTAGACTTTATATTCATAAGCCTTTCTTTTTATATTCTTCCATCTTGATTAAATTAACTATTAACTAATCCTTCCATGCTAGAAGTCACTACCCATAACTTCTGCAACATTTTATCTCAACAGTAAAGTTCTAACCTTTGGTACAAATTCTTTACTGAGAAGTACCCTTCAAGTATCATATAATATCCTTAGGCACCTCTTGAGCTCTTTACTGAACTTAATCCATCATGTCTTAAACTTATACTCGCACCATTCTACAAATATAAACATCATAGGGCTAAGCATCTAATCTTCTCATCTACCCCTTAAAAGAAAATGACGATCATTTTTCTTTTAAGGTCCAATTTCATCCATATGTTTCAACATAACCATACTTTATTAATTTTTTTCTTAATTTACCTTTACTAACTCATTTCTCATAACAATCTTTAGATACTACTAAATTATTGTTTTCCATTCACCCTTGACCAGGTCCATTCGTGACATAACCGGATTACCACGTTGTTCGTCATTATACGTATAAACCATCTTATAAATTGCTGCATCATCTTTAAGATAGTCATATGGTGAGAAATTGTTAACTTCATCACAGTTCATGAATGCCTTTTCAAGTTATCTTCATCCTGGTGTTAGTTTTAGCTAACTAACCAAACAATCTTACTAACCCAAAAATGATCATAACATGCTCTCATAATTAGCTTCATAAGTTGTGAATTAACAACTTACATCTTGAACAGTTATCTTCAACTATTGAGTATATATTTCATTATGCCTTAATAACATAATATACACTTGCCACCAATGACCACTAATTGATGATATGAAATTGTAAAATTAACAGTTCATAACGACTTTCTCGTCTCAAAGTACTATATGGAAAGAATGACAGACCTTCATTACTTTAACTTGTTGAAAATCTTCACATATGTCACTTTCCTTCTTGATCTTCATAATCCAATGATCATGCTTAAACACAGTAAGAAGAATGAGCTCCAGCATACTACGCCTTGCTTCGCGATCTTCAGAATTCCTATTAAATTTCTCAACCGAGATCTACGACTTCAACGATTCCTTTCATTCATGTTTTCATAGCATTTTCTCTTAGCTACCATAACTTTGTGTATTTGTAGTCAAATTATGATAAAACATGACACTTAAGGTTTCATGATCTTTACCACTTTTCTATTTTCATTACCTTTCCCTTTATGGCATTTAACTTTATCATTTTTACTTATAAGGCAAGGCACTTATGACTTTATCACTCTCCCGACTCTCATGTCCTTTCACTTGTTGTCCTTGGGTAATATGTCACATTACTATATTATGTCTTTCTTTATTCGTGTCCTTATAGTATTCAAGTTTGATTTTCATGACTTCATATTCTTACAATCATATTACAATGGGGCATAATACTTAAGACCTCAAAATCTTTGTCTCTTTCCCATAAAGGTAACTTAACCCTTTGCTCCACCATTAAATACTTTAATTTGTTATATTCATTTGGATTAGGAAGTCATAACTTCCCTTTTTGTTCATCAAACTCGTTATTCTTATCCTTTATTTTATCTTTGATTTCTTGCCTAATACTTGTTTAGGCATTCAATTTTGTATTTCCATATATATATATATATATATATATATATATATATATATATATATATATATATATATATATATATATATATATATATATATATATATATATATATATATATATATATATATATATATATATATATATATATATATATATATTTCATAATCTTTAGTAATGATTTTTGAGTTCCCCGGTTGTCCTTAGGTGACACACCATGGGATAACATTCTGTCTTTCTTCTTACAGTTGTTTCACACAGTCATATGATTCGCCTCCGAATAATAAGCCATATTATCATTCTTTACATTTCAGACTAAGTGTTTCATATTTCTTTCTTAGTCGAGCTTTATTAGTATATGTAATCATACTTTTCAATCTTTCTTTACTTCAGTGATTGTGCTGACACAACTAATATCTTTATTTATAGTCTTAACTAACGGAATCCTTAATTACTCAACTTGGAATCTTTATATACCATGTTTTATATTTCTTTTGTTTCATATTTTTCAACTGATTGACATATTACATATTGATCATACTTTTCTTAGTGGTTTCCCTCACACTTTCTCTTGTTCTTATATGTATACTTTATAATGGTAGCCAAGCCTGATAAGATATCTCAATTATCGTAATTGATTCATTTCGAGTTTTCCCAACACCACGATACATACTCATTTTATTATCTTTATTACTTTTAGTCATACTTTAACCTTTTCAATTATACTTGATTTTATTACATAGGTATATCAATTCTATGACAATCAACTCTTCCTTCTTCTCTTCCCTATTCCCTACAGGAATCCTTTACCGGGTTCCCAAGATTCCTTTGTGATTCCACCAAACTGAAATACATATCCTGTTGTTATGATAGTACGAGCCCATATTATTATAATCACCTATACATATTTGTTTCTGGTATCACCACTAGGTCTCCTGGTTCACCATTTCAGGTTAACTTATAACTCCCTATCACTCTTGTTCTATCATAGACTCATTGGCTTAACCATCCTATAGGTCTACAACCTATCTTAGGATCTTAGGTTCAACAACCTATCTTACGATACATCCTATCATAACTCTTATTTTTCTGCTTACAGTCTTGTCTTAAGTCCGTAGTCTCACTTAAACCTCACACAGTTTAAGCCTAGATTCGAGTCTTGAACTCTTGTTCTATCATAGACTCATCGGCTTAACCATCCTATAGGTCTACAACCTATCTTAGGATCTTAGGTTCAACAACCTATCTTACGATAGATCCTATCGTAACTCTTATTTTTCTGCTTATGGTCTTGTCTTAAGTCTGTAGTCTCACTTAAACCTCACACAGTTTAAGCCTAGGTTCGAGTCTCGACACCTAATTCTCTTAAACTATGCCTCTGATACCAAATTGTAACACCTCATCTTTCATACAACTTATTTGGTGTATTAATTTATAAAACATCATTAAGTGAAAATTTCATTGTTTTAAAAACTTTATCAAAAAGACATCATTTAAAACCTTTGGTCCTAATAAAAACAAATACGTAAAAAGATATTTAAACAACATCGGGGGTTACAAACTCATATCAAAACAACCATAGTAAAGCGTTTAAATATGTCAAAGTTACGTCCCGTATTGTAACGCCCGGTTTCTCATACAAAGTACACCCAAAATTTTTCAAACAATAACACATCAAAATGGGCATACTTGTACTCAAACCATGGAAACAAGATGTTATCAACATAATTAATTACACAAAAAGGTCCTTACAAATTTGACTAGGCATTACAAATAAATCTATTACAACTAAAGGACAGGCTCTAAGTTGTCCATCTCTCTTTATCACATGCCTTCCCCTATCACAGCTACAGATACCTGCAAAACAACATACAACTCAAGTGCAAACTTATAAAAAGCTTAGTAAGTAATCAATCACACTCCAAAAATCTCTCTCAATAAACATCTTCATCATTCTCTTTTGCTAATCTCATTAGCTGCATATCCACCTTCTCTTAACTCTGAAATTTGCAAACATATTAGCTTTACAAACACCAGCTAATATTTAATAACATCAACTCAATAAAATACCACAATCAGTACTGCTCGTAACTTGACCACATTCTCACATATATTCATTTTTTTAACAACCACTTATACTCAATCATAACAATTCTCATGTGTGTAACAATTAGACTTAAAGGCTCTTTAATTCAACCAATCTATCATATACTCTACTCTTATACTCAATATAAATTATATGGGTTAAATTTGTGAAATTGGAAGTTACAATTAGGATAGTATTGATATCTCTTGATTGTAACTCTCTCTTATGATTCAAATTCTTGATTGTTATCGATATTGAGTATGATTGAGATTGTTGAATATTGAGTTGACCCGAGATATTGTGATACAGCTAAGGCTAGACAGGAGCACGACACACGTGGTTCAGGAGTTCCACAGAGTAACCCGACAACAGGTGAGTAGTTAATTATTAGATGATTATGCATTATTATGATGTTGTTTACAGATAAGAAGTGAGCTATGTTTTGATTTGGTTGAGTATAACCAAATTTTGAGTATATGGAATAAAGAGTTATAGTGTGTATATCACACTCAGGGCTGAGATAGTCCATTGAGCTTGGTTAAAATAAGATAATGGATGATACAAACCAATTAACCTTAAATTACTCACTGAGCTTTCATAGCTCATAAATTGTTTGTTATTGTTGTTTTATGTTAGGATTTGGTAGTGATGATCGGGGGAAGCGTGTCTCAGAGGGATACCTAGACTTGGATATGGACTCGGACTTAGTTGTTGTTTGAAATATGTAATTTAACCCGGTTTTTGAATGATAGTTGTAAATAGCTTAAGACTTAAACTATGTTTTTGGTAACAGCTTTGTATTACTTGTTCTTAAATTGAGTTACACCCTTTAATGTTGTTTTGTTATGAGAAGATTAAGGTGTAATTCGTTTTTGGGAAACCGGGCATTACAAGTTGATATCAGAGCCGTGGTTTAAGAGAATTAAACCCTGAGATGGGTTTAGACTTAAACCAATGAGATTGAGAAGTCCCAAAGAGTCCCGAGTAGCTATCCTCCGTGGTGTATTACAATTGAGTTGATTATACACCATATTGAGTATTATGGTGATATACAATTGAGTTTATTATACACCATATTGAGTATTATGGTGATATACAATTGAGTTGATTATACACTATATTGAGTATTATAGTGATATACAATTGAGTTGATTATACACTATATTGAGTATTATAGTGATATACAATTGAGTTGATTACACACCATATTGAGTATTATGGTGGTGATTGTTAAATGAGTTGATTTTCTTTTTCAGTTAAAATGAGCACTGGAAAAGAAAAAAAGCGAGGTGATCCACCAAGAGATAAATTGGGATCACGAGATTCGGGTAAAGAGCATCAACCCGAGGGAGAGCGACCTCCCGAGATACAGACTAATATGCAGGCGATGATCACAGCTGGGGTAGCAAAGGCGATCAAGGAGATATTACCTACTTATTTGAAGCCTCAAACAGAGGCTACATCTGGAGGTACTTTAGGACCAACCCTGGTCCAACCTGAGCAAAGAGAGAGTCGTGAAGAGATCTTTACTGAGGCGGGTAGAGCTAGAATACCTGAGAAGACAAGGAGGTGTACTTATGATGTTTTTCATAAGTGCAAGCCATACGATTTCTATGGGAAAGATGATCCCATAGCAGCCAAGAATTAGTTGACACACGTTGAAAAGATGTTTCGCACAAGTAAATGTGATGAGGCGGATAAAGTTGAGTTTGCAATGAATTTGTTAAAGGAGGATGCACAGTTTGGGTGGGAGAATATGTGTATGGAGATAGGAGAAAGCTTAGCATATACCTTGACCTGGGAACAGTTCAAATTAAAGTTCACCTAGTATTATTGTTCCAATAATGCTATGAAAGGAATAGAAGAAGAATTTTTGAAGTTACAGCAAGGGTCGAGAACAATGCAACAATATACATTGGATTTCAATAAGAAGGCGAGGTTTGCACAACATCAAGTTGATACAGAGGAGCGTAAGATGGATCGTTACTTGTGGGGTTTAAAAACCCAGATCCGAGAGTTTTTGCCGAGTTCTAGATATACTACCTTTCAACAAGTTATCGAGGCATCAAGATCGAGAGAAAGGGAGTTGCAAAGACAGGAGGAGGAGAGAAGAACCGAAAGAGAAGTTGGAGGATCCAAGAGAAAATGGGAAGGTAAAGCTGGAGATACTTCTCAGAGGTCTACTACCACGGGTTCTCAATTCCGTGGTGAACCCAAGAAGAATGAGGAGAGATGGTGTAAGAAATGTAGACGAAAACACACTAGGGAGTGTGATCCCCGAAACCCTCCATCAGTTTGTTTCCAGTGTGGAAAGACGGGACATATGGCTCGCCAGTGTACCGAGAGTCGCCCCGTTTGTTTCAATTGTGGGAAGAGCGGGCATATTCGTCCAAATTGCCCAAAGATGAAATCTGAGCCACAGAGAGATTTTCAAAAGACTGGACGAGGAGGAGGTCGAGATCGAGATGATCGAAAAGACAGAAGTGGCGGTCACGTGAAAACGCGAGCTTTTCAATTAACCGTCGATGAGGCTCGAGATCAAACTGATGTTATTACATGTATATTTAGTTTGAATTCTTCTCAAGCGCGAGTACTTTTTGATTCTGGTGCGTCTGTGCCTTTTATATCGGTGTCCTTTGCTTCTAAACTAAATATTCCGTTAGTCGATTTATATGAGAAAGTGATAGTAGATGTAGCAGATGGGAGATGTGTTTTTATAAAGAGTCATTATGAGCAGTGTCGGCTTGAGATTTATAGGGTTACGTACCTTATTAATCTGAACCGATCACTAATCATGAGTTTGATGTAATAGTCAGGATGGATTGGATGGATGATAATAGAGGTCAAATGGATTGTCATGAGAAAACGCTTTCCATAAAAACAACGAGTGGTTCCCGAATTTTGATACGAGGTGAACGACGTTCCCGAAAAGTACCGATAGTGTCACTTACAACAGCTAGGAGATATATGGAAAGAGGGGGTGAATTGATTATGGCACATGTGATTAGTGCCGAGTCAAAACATTCTAAAATAGAAGAAGTAGAAGTGGTTTGTGATTATCCTGATGTATTTCCTGAAGATCTTCCAGGCTTACCACCAAGTAGACAAGTTGAGTTTGTGATCGATGTGATACCAGGGGCAGAACCGGTAGCTCGACCACCGTATCGATTGGCACCTTCCGAGATGGAGGAATTAAAGAGACAGTTGCAAGAGTTATTGGAACTTGGGTTTATTCGTCCGAGTTTGTCTCCGTGGGGTGCGCCTATACTCTTTGTGAAAAAGAAGGATGGATCTATGAGAATGTGTATAGATTATCGAGAGCTCAACAAGATCACTATAAAGAATCGTTACCCGTTGCCGAGGATCGTTGATTTATTTGATCAACTGCATGGGGCCACGTATTTTTCAAAGATTGATTTGAGATCCGGCAATCATCAATTGAGGGTTCAAGAAGTTGATATTCCGAAGACGGCTTTTCGCACGAGGTATGGTCACTATGAGTTTTTAGTCATGCCGTTCGGTTTGACTAATGCTCCAGCTGCCTTTATGGATTTAATGAATCGGGTTTGTCGTCCTTTTCTCGATAAATTTGTAATTGTATTTATCGACGACATCCTGATTTATTCAAAGAGTCGAGACGAGCATAGATTTCATTTGCAACAAATGTTAGATCTTCTTCGTGTTGAGAAATTATATGCAAAATTTTCAAAATGCGAGTTCTGGTTGCGGGAAATTCAATTTCTTGGCCATGTGATAAATGAAGACGGTATAAAGGTGGATCCGGCAAAGATCGAAGCCGTAATGAGTTGGGAGCCGCCAAAGAATCCACTGGAAGTTCGTAGTTTCTTGGGGTTAGCAGGCTATACCGACGATTCGTTGAAAACTTTTCTCGTATAGTTATACCCTTAACCAAGTTGACCAAGAAGACGGAGAAATTTAGTTGGACTGAGGCACAACAATCAGCCTTTGAAAAACTATGAGATGGTTTATGCAAGGCTCCGGTGTTGGCGTTACCGCAAGGTGGGGAAGACTTTGTTCTTTACAGCGATGCCTCCTTAAGTGGTCTTGGATGTGTGTTGATGCAAAGAGGACGAGTGATAGCATATGCCTCTCGACAGCTAAAACCACATGAAAAAGCTTATCCAGTACACGATTTAGAGTTGGCGGCGATAATTTTTGCATTGAAGATGTGGCGACACTATCTTTATGGCGTGCGATTCCAGATCTACACGGATCACAAAAGTTTGAAATACCTGTTTGATCAGAAAGAGTTAAACATGAGGCAAAGACGGTGGATCGATCTGCTAAAAGATTATGATTGTGAAATACTTTACCATCCCGGTAAAGCTAACGTAGTGGCGGATGCACTAAACCGGAAAGAGCCGCCTATTCGAGTCGTATCGGCTCGAATGAGGATTGTGAGTCGATTACCGAAGGTGATACGTAGATGCCAAGTCGAAGCTAAAGACTTGAAGAAAGAGAGGATGATTGGTTATGTAGAAAAACTTGTGGAAAATGCACAAGGAATCAAGACTTTCCAAGGGCGAGTATGGGTTCCGAGGCATGGCGAGGCGAGACAGATATTGCTGGAGGATGCTCACTATACTAGATATTCGGTTCACCCTGGTAGCATGCGGATGTATCATAATCTAAAACCATACTACTGGTGGCCCGATATGAAACGAGATATAGGACGCTTTGTGGAGAACTGTTTGACGTATCTTCAAGTAAAAGCCAATCATCAAAATCCATATGGAGCAGTTCAACCATTACCAGTACTAATGAAGAAATGGGATGAAATCACGATGGATTTCATCACAAAGTTGCCTCAAACTCCACAAGGATTTGATTCCATTTGGGTGATTGTTGACAGGTTAACAAAGTCGGCTCATTTCTGTAAAATCCGAAATTTTTTTTAAATAAAAATGAACACTTATAATTTAAAGAAAAATTCCAATTTAACTAAGCAATTCAACATGTCCAAATACTACTTAACTTCAAACCAAGTAAATAATAATCTCAAAATGTTGCGGAAGTCGTAAAAGCCAAATAGGTCCCAAATTAGAAACTTTCCCAAAATAGAAATATGACTCAAATGATCCTCGGGTGTGTGTGCATTCAACTCCTCGGCCCATCAGTACCTAAAAAAAATGTTAAGGGAAAGGGTAAGCACAAAGCTTAGTGAATTCTAACACTAACATCCAACCACATTAGCATTTACTATCCCAAATCCAAACTATATATATATATATATATATATATATATATATATATATATATATATATATATATATATATATATATATATATATATATATATATATATATATATATATATATATATATATATATATATATATATATATATATATATATATATATATATATATATATATATATATATATATATATATATATATATATATATATATATATATATATATATATATATATATATATATATATATCTCAATTACTCGCTAACCAATGAACAGATCAGTACTCACTATGAATGGAAAGTAGGAGTAGCTAGCTCCAATAAGATAACCGGCCCGAAGGAAACAAGTCCTTCTGCCCCCCGGCCCAAGAGAAACAAGTTGCTTTGCCCCCCGGCCCGAGAGAAACAAGCCTCTCTGCCCCCGGCCCGAGAGAAATAAGTCCCTCTGCCCAAATGTAGTGCACATACATATTTATGATACTAAAATAAAACCTACTCAAAATAGTAAGTAACACAACCACACAGAATAACAAATACATAATGAAGTCAAACAGAGTGAAAGAACTCACCGTAAAAGTATAAGTCCACACACAAAGTCACTGAGTCACAAAGGTATCCCACTTCACTCCTTCTTGCCTAAAATAACAATTCCCATAATCAATATAATAGCAGTGTACAATTACTACACTAAAAGATTAACAACTTCAGATTCAACTTTTTCACAGATTTTGTGTTCTGATTGTGACCAAATTTATATAATCAAATAAAGGAATTGAGATAAGCTACTTTCCAGGGGTAAACTATATTGTCGTAGGATTCCAGGGACATAAGACCCAAGTCTAGATCATTTACCAATTCACTTTTACGACTGAAATGGTACAGGCTATCCAGAATTACAGTTTTCTGACCAACCCTTAAAACGTATCAGGAAACAAATAGCTACAAAATGAATTAGGTTCTGAGATTTTACAGGAAGATTATAGACTCAAAATGTGAACTATGGGCACTGGTATTGCAGTTTACGAGTTTTATACGCTTTTATATGATTTTTACAATCCAGTGGCAGATTCCAGAAAAACATATAAAAATCTCATTTGACTCTTATAAGGATAACAAGTCTCTTAATCCATCAAGTGATTTAGAGAAACAACTTCACGGCTTGATAATGGTCTCTTAACATCCCTTAACAGGTCCTATACGAAATAATTCAATTCCCATGACAAAATCAAAACTAAATACAATTGAAACTTTCACATGAAATCATAGAAACTCAAAAGAATCTAGGGCTGCCATTTGTTCTAAACAAACTCATGGCCTGATCTTACAGCACCTACACATAGACACACACTTGTATGTCTTTTCCTTGAGTTCATAAACAGCCACCACCATGGGAGGTGGTGGTGTTTTCTGGTAGCTAAGATGGCGACATAAGGTGGTGATGGTTGTGAAGAGTAGAGAAAGAAAACAGGAACGAAGGGAAGCTTATCAAGGGTTCACCAAAGATCACTAACACGAGCCTCTTCCTATGAATACAGGCACCACTCGAATCACCACAGCCGTGCCTTACTCCTTAGACCTTCCTCAATCTTTTCCCGCTCAGACTTCTCGCCGCCACCGTTTCTACTTCGGGCCGTACTAGTGAATAATATTTGGGTTGCGATTGTTTATCTTTTCCTAAAGATCGAATGAAGCAACTTAAAGGAAATTACATCCTTTTTAGCAGCTGCAAGGGCTGAGTATAAAACCCACGACAATTAATCAAAGTTTGCCATAATGGCAAAACTGATCCATAAGTCTTAAAACCCTCAAACCTCTAGTCCAAGATTTACCATTTAAACCCCAAAATCCATTGAATCTTACAATCCAAGTCCTAACCCTTTATAAACTAATAATTAACCCGATATTATTTAATTATTATTATTATTATTATTATTATTATTATTATTATTATTATTATTTCTATTATTATTGTTATTAATAAATCTAGATTATTTTGAATCTTTAAATGTAAGACACGTACCGGAAATCGGGGCGTTACAACTCTCCCCCACTTGAGTCAGACTTCGTCCCCGAAGTCGAGCTTGTAAATAACTCCGGATAATTGGCCCGCATCTCTGACTCAGGTTCCCATGTCCACTCAGAACCTTTCCGGTGTTGCCACTGGACTTTCACCAACTCGATCTTCTTGTTGCGCAAGGTCTTCGTCGTTTTCTCGATGATAGCAACTGGCTTCTCCACGTAATTGAGTCGTTCGTCAATCTGGATGTCTTCAAGTGGAACCTTTTCAGATTCGTCTCGTACACTCTTTCGTAACTGGGACACATGAAAAGTATTATGAATCATACTCAACTCTTCAGGTAGCTATAAACAATAGGCCACCTCTCCAACCCGTGCAATAATCTTATAAGGTCCAATATATCGAGGTCCCAACTTCCCCCGTTTACGAAACCGTATCACCCCTTTCCATGGTGAAACCTTCAGCAACACGTCATCACCAACTGAAAACTCGAGATCAGAACGTCTCCTGTCCGCATAACTCTTTTGACGGCTCCTCGCTATTTTCAAATGGTCCCGAATCACTTGAATCTTTTCCGTCGTCTTTAGCACTATATCCGTGCTCCCAAATACCCTCTGACCGACTTCACCCTAACACACTGGAGTTCTGCACTTTCTTCCATAAAGGGCTTCATACGGAGGCATCTGAATTCTAGAGTGGTAACTGTTATTATATGAGAATTCAGCAAGCTTCAAATGTTCATCCCAACTTCCACCAAAATCAATAGCACAAGCCCGGAGCATATCCTCCAAGGTATGGATCGTACGCTCACTGTGCCCATCAGTCTGTGGATGAAAAGCTGTGCTGAAGTGCAAACGAGTGCCCAACTCACCCTGAAATTTCTCCCAAAACTGGGAGGCGAACCGTGTGTCCTGATCCGACACTATAGAAACAGGCACTTCGTGCAAAGAAACAATATCCCGTACGAAAATTTCAGCTAATTTCTCAGCCGATGAGCTCTCCCGGATAGCAAAGAAGTGAGCACTCTTGGTCAGTCTATCAACGATTACCCATATAGTATCAACTCTTCGGGCTGTCTTAGGAAGCTTCGTGATGAAATCCATGGTAAGATGTTCCCACTTCCATTCAGGAATGTCGAGTGGTTGCAGCTTCCCATGTGGTTTTTGGTGTTCCGCCTTGACTTTTCTGCACGTCAAACATTCGTCAACATAACGAGCCACATCGTTCTTCATCCCATGCCACCAATACCCCTCATGTAGATCCCTGTACATCTTGGTAGCACCCGGGTGAATGGAAAACTTTGATTTGTGAGCCTGATCCAAAAGAACTTTCCGATTCCCACCAATGTATGGAACCCAAGCCTTACCAAAACGGGTGAATAAATCACGACCATCGAGCTCCATTTTAGGAATTTCATTCACAATTTTCTCCCGTTTGGTGTGCTCTGCTCGGGTGGCTAACTTCTGGGCATCCTTGATCGAGTCTATTAAGGGGGTCGTCACCGTCATTCTGAGACATTTCCCACGAATAGGATCTCCCTGTGGTCTCCGGCTAAGAGCATCGGCTACAACATTCACCTTCCCGGGATGATAGCGAATCTCACAATCATAATCTTTCACTACATCCAACCACCAGGTCTGTCTCATATTTAGATTCTACTGATCAAAGAGGTATTTCAGACTTTTATGGTCGGTGAAAATGGTACACTTCACCCTATAAGGATAGTGCCTCCAAATTTTGAGAGCAAAAACGACTGCTCCCAACTCCAAATCATGCGTGGGATAGTTCATCTCATGAGGCTTTAATTGTCGAGACGCGTAAGCTATCACTTTATCCCTTTGCATCAAAACTGCACCAAGTCCCTGATGAGACGCATAACAGAAGACTACCATATCCTCTACACCATCAGGTATAGTCAGGATTGGTGCATTACACAACCGATGTCTCAGCTCCTCAAAAGCTGATTGTTGTTCCGATTCCCATACAAATTTTTTAGATTTCTTGGTCAAGCGGGTGAGGGGTAGAGCAATTTTGGAGAAATTCTCGATGAACCTCCGATAATAACCAGCCAAACCCAAAAAGATTGTGAATTTCGAAAGGTGATTTAAGGACCTCCCACTGTTTAACCACTTCAACTTTGGCCTGATCAACCATAATACCCTGTTTGTGTTAGTTCTATATGCCCAAGGATGATCATAAAATGATATTACTAATAATACATGATCCTATAAGGTCACACCAACAACAAGTTTGATACCAATTGATCATTTGGAATGTTAAATTTGATTTAACATCAAATGATACTACACTTGCAATTTAATTTTGTAAGTTATTATTATTTGAGGTAAATAATGTCATTGCGATTAAAATAAGATACGAGATGAAATCTTACTTCCTATAATGGAATATCTCAAGCACAAACTGAAACCCTAGTTAATACGTCTGAAAAACTGAAAATAAGTATTAACCATTTGTGAAACAAAACAAGCAATCTAACCTCAGAGTACATGTTTCCCTGGTTCCGGAAATATAAATAACATTCAAAACGGAGCTCATATGCAAAAGTTACGACTGTTATAAGAAAACAAGCCAAAACAAACCAGTGTAACACTGATTTTCTTTAACTAAATAAATCGTTTCGATCCGTTGAGGCACTTGTGCACCTCATATGGAAATTCCGAGAACATTATTGGACTCAGACTATGGTCTATTATTGGATTCCATACTCGAAATATTTTTGGTAAAAATATTTATAAAATTCAACTAATCGGATACTGCGGATAAATGAACGCAATATTTAAACGCGATTTTCCGATGTTCTGCAACTCGAAAAAATTATCTGTTTGGGTTTCTAGAATCAGTGCACTCGGATCAACAATTCTCCGGTCTAAAAAATAATACTAATTATAAAATCGGAAAACATAGCATAATGATTATGTAAGCGCTTACCTCGTGAATAGTGACGTGAATAGTGACGAATAGTGATTTTCAACCCTATAAATAAGATGCATCTTCTTCATTTATTTTCACCAATTCACCAAGAATCTAGCTTTCTTCCTCTCTCCCTTTGCCCCTTTGCCGCTTAAGTCTTCGTTGGTGTTATTTTGCGGTGTTTCTCGAACGCGATTATTCTCGAATCTAAGCTGAATTCACGCTTCAAAAGTGAGTGTTACGGCCCCTTTGTCTATGTTTTTATATATTATTGGGGAGAATACATGTGCAATATAAACATTTACCAATTTCATATCAAGTTTTATAAATGTTATTATAGCTTTATAAAATGTTTTCAATAAGCGAGTACGGTACACTATTACGTATATACTTATCAACATACTTGGCTTTTATAACAAAAACTATTTTGGGATGAGACTTGTCTATCCTACATTTATCAATGGCTTAGATAGTTAGACACTATTCATAACTAAGTAGAAATACCTAGACCCCACACTACTATAACCGTTAATCAAGCAGAGCGAGATACATATGTATAGATCTATACGGGTTGACACCCCCACCTATGGTTGTTAGCTACAACTTCGACTTGTAAATCGATGTAGGTGATACTTATCTTTTTCATTACTACGACGTCCATGAAGCGTTGTAGGGGGTACATTTCAGTCGACTAGCTCGGTTATAGGACTCAACTATAAGCATTGATGGTTTTCTCATAAACGTACATATCATTTATAAGTATGGTATTACTTATGGTTTTCAAAAACTCTATACAATTCATTTATAAGTATGGTATTACTTACGATTTTCAGCAACTCTTTACAAACTCATTTACAAGTATGATTATACTTACAAAAGGAATACTTTTAGTTATTTTAAAAGTATCAGTGCTGTGTTTAGCAGAAAACCTGTAACTCTCACCAACCTTGTGTTGATCCTCAAAACTACATGTATTCTCAGGAAATCAATGAGACTTTCAGAAGATGGAAATCTTCACGGATTTCAGGCAACCTAGTTTTGTTATATTTGTTAAGGCATTTCATGTACTCTACTATTATTATTTGTAAGAACCATGTATTCAAACTTCAAGATGAAATAAAACTATCCTTTGGTTTATTGTTGTACTTGTACTGTATATTCAATTGCCTGTGATCCAAGAACTTAGTCGCATAGCCCAGCATGTTCCGCCGCCTCGGTCGGGGGTGTGACAGAATGGTATCAGAGCTAAATTGGCTATAGAGAACTCGTATCCTCGAAAGAGGAATACAACTATAGCAACAGGCTTCTAATAAAAGTATTATTATTAATTACACTACTTCTCGACTACTTACGGGTGAGGTGTCTAGTTTGAACTATCGCTTGGGTTTTCGATTCAGAACAACTTTAATTCCAAAATGATCCTGCCCACCGGTACTTCTCATCTGGCCGATCCTTATTTGATAGTCTTGAGGTACAAAACAAAAACTAATAATACTGCAAACCCCACCAATAATATATATAGGAGTTATATATATACTTTGACCCACGATGAGAACACTATATACAACTATAAATACAATGAGACTAAAACTCTCTAAAACATTTCGTACAAAATATACTTTTAACATACAATGATATTGTTATAAAGTATAAGTACATACATAGTAGAACAATGTCATAATCAGAACAATACAAAAGTAATAAGATGAGTTGAACACTACGAGTAGGCCTAGGTAATTATGTAATCATACCTAGGATAGATAGAGCCTGATCAACTATATTGGTCCAATGTGTGACTAACATGTACTTAGGAATAATCGTAGTGAACAACAAGTCTAAAAACTTACCAAGATTCATATACAAAGAAACTCTAAAATAGAATATGAAGCTAAAATACTATAGGAATATGTTATAATACTATAGAACCATACATTTAGACACTTTATCTGCCCTATCCTTGCACAGCCAACCTGATATTTTGATAATACCTGACCAATAACTATTATCAAAAACCCACCATCATTCCTACCAACAGTTCCATTAAACTAATATTGTTAGAAATTCAATCTGAAAGCCGAAGGCGGGCTATGTCACCTGCCAAGTCTTCTGGGTTCTCTTCACTTATGGTCTTGAGAAAATCATGGTTAAAACCACTCATAGCAGAAATAGAAGGCAGAGATTGCTGCGGTGTATGGTCCCTGATGAAGCTTCTTCCCTCTTCTGACCCTTTCTTTTCTTGTAAACAGCCTTAAAGGCAGCTTGCCTCAATCTCTTTGTGGTATCAGTTATCTTCAAACTGGAACCCTTGACTATTGCTCTTTTCTCGTTCTCTAGAACAAGTATTACGTCTGCTCTACTAGGATTATTATCCAATTCCTGTTGCATAAATACTTTCAGTCATTACAATCTCATGGTATTAAAATTGTGGAGAAAGAAATACAATTCTTAACCTGAGTATGGTTAATAAGAGTTTGTAGACTCATAATCTGTCGTCGAGGCCAACTTTTGATGCCTAACTTCCTACAACGTTGCTTCAACTGTGTTGATCCAACGTTGAGTTCCATTGCAGCTTACAAAATGGGCTTGTCAAAATGCATGGATATTGTTTCCTTACTCAACGCATGTCTAGAACCACTTCCACTGCCAATTACTGTGGTTCTTTGACTCAAAGAATTAAATGCGGTTGTATTATTATAATTCGGGATCATTTGAGCATGATCCTGATTTGCTGATCCAAAGATAAACTTTGGTTCAGTAAAATTAGTACTTGTTGTCGGTAGTAATGGTTGATTTTCAACCATGAACCCAGGATTTTTAAATCCCTCTAGATTTATTTGAATCATCTGAAGGTGATCCTGATATTGAAAACCACCCTTAAACTCAGGATTCGCTGAAGCGAACCCGATAGTGTCATCATGGATCGACTATATTTGATCCTGATTTTGAATGTGAGTTAGAAACCCCTGATTTGTTAGATCTACTCCACTATGCAATATGGGCACGTTCATGCTTAGATTATCATTAGTAAGATCATCTACGAATGGATCTGTATATAACATATGTTAGATAATCAAGCAAAACAAACATAAAGCTTAACAAAATGACTTAACCTGGAAGTATATATTGAGATTGCCCAACAGCAATGTCTTCATTTAAAGGCAGTGGATCTTCAGGGAGAATACCCATCAGAGGAAAAACTTCAGGATCATCTTGAAGTTGATCCAGCGGTAATATATCTGGAAAATCTATACCTCACGTAATTTAAAACAAAAATCAAAACGCTAGAGAAAGGAATAAGAAATAAAAAGGAGTTTAGGATACTATAATTACCAAACTCCAGTGGAGGTATCTGATTAAACGATAGGGAGGTACCCTCTTCCCTTAAGAAATTTAACTCAGTGTCTGAAGAATTTTCCATAGGAGATCTGTTTTCCATACCTTGATTTGGAAATCTGAGATTATATAAGAATAAACTAGTAGTAAAAAAATGAGACTGAAAAGAATCTTAGATACAAATGATGATACATACCCGTTTATATAATATCTTACAGCTAGAACTGAAAGGACAACCCCCATTATTACTACCGAAATTCAAAACATCTATAGTAGGTGCGACATTTCCATTACCCTAAGTGCCATTTTTTCAACATTCGCTGCTTGAATCAGATAAGGACAAGATAATGAAAAGACTTTTTTTAATAAAAAAATGTATATCTCTTGATAGCGGAAATAGTTCAAAGAATTTTCAGTACTTATTTAAAAATGTGAATTTTGATGTGAAAGGTGGATTTCTTAGGACACGGAGTCAGCAAGGAAGGGATACATGTGGATCCCTCCATGTAACTCCCATTTTCCTATCTCCAAATTACACCAACAATTACTCTAATAACCAAAAGTGTTTAATAATGTAATCAAAGTTAAGAAACAAAAGCACAAGCAGTTATCATAAACACGATTACTTAATACAAATATGTCCCAAAACTAGGTTACAAAAGATCATTCTTTACAAAACTATACAAAAGAGCATGCCATAGTTCACAAAAAGTCCAAAAGTCTTGCCCCAAGTTTAGTCATTCGTCCCTCTGCAATCTTCTTGCCCCTGTCACCCATAATACATACAACATAACCATTTTTATGAGCTAACTAAGCTCAATGAGAAAATAATTAAGACTTAGTAAATCATTTCATCATTTCTCAACGACTACTAAAACAAAACATCATTGATCTCAATCTCTTTAATTATCCCAGTCACTTAGAGTTCTCAATCACACTAAGTACTCGTTTATGATAGGAAATTCTCAACCTTGTATAACTCGTACAAATTGATTATCTTAATCAATTAAGATTTACAGTTAATTTAATTATATCATAATATAATCATAAATAATGAATTAGAATTACTCACCTGGCATAGGTGCATCTCGTGGTCCACCTGTATCTCACGTACTTCCTTCCATCCTACGAGTATCAACTGTAAAATGAAATCACATATCATATCTTAAACATCCTCAAGCATTTCCAGAATACTTAACTCAAATGATTAAGAAATAAATAGCTAATACAAATCACAATTAGTGAATATCATATGCTATCAAACCGAAACCCCCAATTTCACGATTATACCAAATCAATCGTTAAAACATCACAATATTCGCAACGAGGACTCAATACAACATATATTAGCAATCCACTAACAACACATGAGATGAATTGAAGCATACTTTCAGATTTGGACATCTAGAGTTTGAAACCCTAAAACTCAAAATAACTAACCTTGTGAATTAAGAACTAGAGAACGCATTTCGGGTGTTAAATCCAACCTCCACAAACTTTTACTACACAAAATGTCACACCCCCAAACCACGATGGCGGAAACGTCTAAGGGTGGATGACTTCATGAACAGTATCACAACAACGTTTGTACAAGAGTGATCAAAGCAAACACATCCATTATATACATAATTGTAAATGTTACAATAGTTCAAAAGATTGTATGTTTTGAATACAATTACAATATGATATCAAAATACATAGTATGACGCCATAGCGACCCATCGTCAAAGGTTGTAGTTACCCTATCAATTTCCTGAGAATACAAGTAGTTTGAAAGAGTGTCAACATTACGTTGGTGAGTTTATAAGATTTTTGTATGAGAAAATCCATAATCCTTTTTCCTTGTAGAAAGATAGTGTTTGAAACCAGAAAATCCAATATTTTCTTATAAATGAGTAGTAGTCTTAAAACCCAAAGACCGAAAATGTATAGGTATTTGTATACTTGAAAATAGTATTATGTAGTTTTATTCTTGTATAAAACCGTGTAAATAGGTGTTTACTGGTAGTCGAATCGTAGATTTAATTCCACAAAAGTCGTATGTATAAGTAAACCGTACTTATATTTATATCTTTGATAAAACATAGTTTTAATTCCCATAGAATCAGTGTGTATAAGTAAAACCATACTTATATTTGTAACTTGTTAATATGTAGTTTTAATACCATAAAACTTGTATGAGGAATCTCTTTCCTTGTAAAATGTAGTATTGTAATCCAAGAAAATCCAATATTTTCTTATGAATGTATCCAAGTCCTTAAAACCCAAGGACTAAAATGTATAGCATAGTTTGTAGTATAAAGCCATTGAAAATGTATATTTCCACGTAAACAATTTAATAAGTTGATTTCCCATGCGAGACGCCCTATAACCATACTATGACCATGTAGGCCTGCTTCGACGTTCTTCAGGCGTCGGACTGTTATGACATTTGTCACCTCAGACCCGTCGGTCTAGCTGTAGCTAGCAGCTCAGGTGCGGGGTTGTCAATCCCGTATAGATCTATACACAAATATCACGTTCTCTTACCGAGACTCTGGTTATAAATTTCAGGACTTATAGTATGTACTTAAATAAGCACTGTGAAGACCCGTCTCACAAAAATGTATGTATCAATCAACTTGTTTATGTAAAGTTTGTATATGAAAAACCCTTTTATTTTCCCATTATCATTTTTCCCATGATAATATAGTAATATATAATAATTATATATTTGTATATAATTAATTATCTTGTTCTAACGGTTATAGTAACATTTGTAACCACAAACTATTCCTATAATAGTTTATTTTTAGTATTCTTGTCGTGAAAAGCATATATTTACGAATATATGTGAAATAACCTATTTAAATGGTTATAAACAACATCTTTTAAGATATTTTCCATAATAGTGGTGTAATAACTTGGTTATACTCTTTATTAATTCAAATATAATATTTCATGACTATCAAATAAAGAACGGCCAGGTAGAAGATCAAATAGGGAGGCAGGACCCTTTCAGCGTATAATCTTTTTGGAAATCCAACAACCTAGCCCAAATGATCGGCCTAGACACCGCTCTCGTAAGTTGTTTCATTCGATATTATATTTTGGAACTATAATTGAATTGTTGTCATAATGATATTTACAAATTTTGCATTTTGTTTACTATTGTTATAAATGAGTATAAATAACTATTTTTATAGTATAACTTGTATTCCCCCCCTTAAAAACTTGAATAAAGATAAAAAGAAGGGGTATGAACTCACCTCAATGTCGACTAGGATCTTATCGCCAACTGTTGTTAGATCGTCCGACTCTTCGTGCTTCTAACTCGAACTCACTATATTTATAACTGAAATAGCTATTTCTAACGCTCATTCTTCGTATATTTCTATATATATCGAAGAATCTTCTAACAATACTATCTAGTGATATAGAGATCGAGATCTGAGGTGTGAGGAAATGAGAGGATTGAAGCCTCTATTTATAGTAAATTTATTTTCGTATAGCGGCACTCAAGATACAGACATTTGACGTTTATAGTTTTTAAATTTTGTTTATGACAAAACATACCCTTAAAATACTCTTTAAATAGATTTAATAGTTTTTATATAAAATAAATGATTGTTGTTTATAAAACTATAATCTACAAAAATCGTAGTTTAATAATATCAACTTTTTAACTAAAAACTTTAACGAATTAACGTAATGGTATTAATTGTATGTTTAATGAAAATATAGGGTTTAAATGTAAATACAATTTCATTTTAAAGAAAAAGAAAATATTAAATATAAAACTGATATCAATAATATTAAATTTTGACGTCACATTATTCGTAGCGATGATACGGTTTTGACGGTAAATTTTTCGTTTTATAAAACGTCATCATATTATTGATAAACATAAAAATACGTATTGAATACGTAGTGTTCGAAATGAAAATACGAATTCTTTGAGGGTAAAATGTGTAAAATTGATTAAATACTGAAGTGGGACCCACTTTATATAATAATAATAATAATAATAATAATAATAATAATAATAATATATAGCAAATTGCATTTTGGTCTCTGTAGAGACTTTGAAAATTTTTTTTATGTTTTTATTTTTTTTTATTTTATATATAAATATTTTAATAATCAAATGTCGCTTTCAACTTAAATTAAACGATTTTCTATAATAACTTTTTATATATAACGTTCGGTAAAAATATAAATACATATTCGGAACCGTCGTATTTTTATCTACGTTTTGATATAAAATTTGTAATATTCCGACGAGTTTTAAATTTTATTGTTCACTATTCACGCCGGACACCATTCACGACGATTTTTTTTATATGTTTCTACCAAAAACATATAACTTTGCAGTGTTTGTTCGCATAATTGATTTAAATTAGTGTTTATAATATACAAAAATTCATTGTAGAAGTTATAAAATTTACATTTATCGTATGTTTCGGTTTACTTTCGTTGACCTAATTTGATAGTTGTCACATTATCTACCCGTTAGAAAGAATTTCGTCCCGAAATTTAGCACTTTGAATAGATTCTCAAGGGTTTGGGAATAGTTGTGAGTATTTCTGTTTAATTTGGTCCTCATGTTCCTAGATAAATTTAAGTCCACAATTGGTACTTCTCAGTTTTCCATCGCTTTGATTTTGGAGTTTAATGTCATAATATTTTTGGTAAGTAAACTTGAGTTAATCTTAGTATAAATAAGAGTTACTAGTTTGTTATATGAATTAGGAGGATTATAAACCCGTTTAGAAGGAGTTTAAACCTTAAAGTTATCAAACAAAAGTTACACGGGTCGTGTAGGAGTCACTTGGGGCGTGTAGTAGACTTTTTCGAAACTGTTTAGCCTTGCAGGAGTTACACAGGTTGTGTTTTATGAACACCGTTCGTGTTCTAGTTATCCAGTGGTATCCAGTAGACTTACACGGGTCGGGTTTTGGAGTACGGGTTGGATTTTTTTTTACTGACTCTAATTTTAAAGTTAGTGCCGCTAAGCTGGTTTAGTGGGGTTATTCGGGCAGCGAACCAAAAATCCCCTAGGCGGTTTTCAGAGCAAAAGATGTGAAATTTTTGTCATTTTGATCAAGGGTTTTGCGTAGAAAAAGTTTGGGATGGTCGGATTTAATACCCGAAATGCATTCTTGAGTTCTTAATTAACAAGGGTAATGATCTTGAGTGTTAGGGTTTCAAACCCTAGATGTCCAAATCTGAAAGTATGCATTGGTTCACCTCATATGTAGGTTGCTAATATATATCGTATCGAGTCCTTGTTACAATATTGTGATGTTTTAACAATTGATTTGGTAAAATCATGAAATTAGGAGTTTCGGTTTGATAACATATGAAATTCTCTAATTGTGATTTGTATTAGCTATTGTTTTCTTAATCATTTGAGTTGAGTATTATGGAAATGCCTAAGCATGTTTAAGATATGATATGTGATGTCAGTTTACAGTTGATACTAGTAAAATGGAAGGAAACATGTAAGATACAGGTGACCTATGAGCTGTACAGATGTCATATGAGTAGGTTCTAGTTCATTATTTATGAATAAACTATTATTGAATTAACTGTTCATTGAACTATTTCCGTTATCAGAAGATATATATATATATATATATATATATATATATATATTAAAAAAATGTCTTTTCGTATATATATATATATATATATATATATATATATATATATATATATATATATATATATATATATATATATATATATATATATATATATATATATATTAAAAAAATGTCTTTTCGTTATCCCGTCCTCATCGGAGTCAAGCCGCGAATTTGGAAAAGATGTCACTTAGGGTAGTGAAAATATTGCACCTACTGTAGATATTTTGAATTTCGGTAATAAGAACGTGGGTTGTCCTTTCAGTTCCAGCTGTAAGATACTATATAAACGAGTATGTATCATCATTTGTATCTAAGATCTTTTCAGTATCATTCTTTCCTACTACTAGTTCATTCTTATATAATCTCAGATTTCCAATCGAGACATGGAAAACAGATCTCATATGGAAAACTTGTCAGACGCTGAGCGGAATTTCCTAAGGGAAGAGGGTACCTCCCTATCGTTTAATCAGATACATCTACTGGAGTCTGGTAATTATAATATCCTTAACTCCTTTTATTTCTTATTCATTTCTCTAGCGTTTTGATTTTATTTTAAATTATGTGAGGTATAGATTTTTCAGATATATTACCGTTGGATCAGCTTCAAAATGATCCTGAAGTTCTTCCTCCGATGAGTATTATCTCAGAAGATCCAGGACCTTCATCTTTGGGCTTTGCTTATGAGCAATCTCAAAACTTACTTCTAGGTTGAATTTTAGTACTTTTATGTCATTTTGGTTTTTATCTTCTAACATTTTTTTTAAAGATCCATTTATGGACGAGTACATAACGAACAGTGAGATTATCCCCATGAATCAAGGATTCATGGCTGGCATGTAGAACGATGATCAACTACAGGTGATTCATAACGATAGTTATGGAATGAATCCCGAGTTTGAGGGAGGTTTTCAATACCAGGATCACCTTCAGATGATTCAAAGGAATCTGGAGGGATTTCAAAACCCTGGGTTCATAGCTGAAAATCAACAGTTACTGCCGACGGCAGATTCTAATGTTATTGCACCAAATTTTATCTTTGGTTTAACAAATCAGGATCATGCTCAAATGATCCAGAATGACAATAGTACAACCGGATTTGATTCTTTGAATCCAAGAACCATAGTAATTAGCAGTGGAAGTGGTTCTAGACAGCCATTAAGTAAGGAAGCGATAGCTCAGCACTTTAACAAGCCACTTATGCAAGCTGCAAGGGAACTCAACGTTGGATCAACACAGTTGAAGCAACGTTGTAGGAAGTTAGGCATCAAAAGTTGGCCTCGACGAAAGATTAAGATTCTACAAACTCTTATTAACCATACTCAGGTTAAGAATTGTATCTCTTTTCCCCAATTTTAATACCATGAGGTTGCAATGACTGAAAGTATTTATGCAACAGGAATTGAATAATAATCCTAGTAAAGCAGACGTAATACTTGGTCTAGAGAATGAGAAAAGAGAAATAATTGAGGGTTCCAGTTTGGAGATAACTGATACCACAAACAGATTGAGGCAAGCTGCCTTTAAGGCTGTTTACAAGAAAAGAAAGGTTCAAAAGAGGGAGGAAGCTTCATCAGGGACCCATACACAGCAACAATCTTTGCCTTCTGTTTCTGCTATGAGTGATTTTAACCATGATTTTCTCAAGATCATAAGTGAAGAGAACCCAGAAGACTTGGCAGGTGACTTAGCCCGCCTTCGGCTTTCAGATTGAATTTCTACCAATATTAGTTTAATGGAACTGTTGATAGGGATGATGGAAGGTTTTCGATAATAGTTATTGGTCAGGTATTATCGAATTGTCATGTCTACTATGTAAGGATAGGGGTATAAGAGGTACATAAAGTGTCTAGATGTATGGTTCTATAGTATTACAAAATACTCCTGTAGTATTTTAGCTTTATATTTTGTTTTAGAGTTTCTTTGTATATGGTTCTTGGTAAGTTTTTAGACTTGTTGTTCACTACGACTATTTCTAAGTACATGTTAGTCATACCTTGGACAAATACAGTTGACCAGGCTCTATTTGTCCTAGGTATGATTACATAACTACCTAGGCCTACTCGTAGTGTTCAACTCATCTTATTACTCTTGTATTGTTATGGTTGTGACACTGTTCTAGTATGTATGTACTTGTACTTATACTTTATAAAAATATCGTTGTATTTTAAAGTATATTTTGTACAGATTGTTTTAGAGAGTTTTAGTCCCATTGTATTTATAGTTGTATACCTTAAATGGATTGATATGGATTGATATACTTAGTTCACTATAAACAATGCTCTGATACCAATCTGTCACACCCCCAAACCACGATGGCGGAAACGTCTGAGGGTGGATGACTTCATGAACAGTATCACAACAACGTTTGTACAATAGTGATCAAAGCAAACACATCCATTATATACATAATTGTAAATGTTACAATAGTTCAAAAGATTGTATGTTTTGAATACAATTACAATATGATATCAAAATACATAGTATGACGCCATAGCGACCCATCGTCAAAGGTTGTAGTTACCCTATCAATTTCCTGAGAATACAAGTAGTTTGAAAGAGTGTCAACATTACGTTGGTGAGTTCATAAGATTTTTGTATGAGAAAATTCATAATCCTTTTTCCTTGTAGAAAGATTGTGTTTGAAACCAGAAAATCCAATATGTTCTTATAAATGAGTATTAGTCTTAAAACCCAAAGACCGAAAATGTAAGGTATTTGTATACTTGAAAATAGTATTATGTAGTTTTATTCTTGTATAAAACCGTGTAAATAGGTGTTTACTGGTAGTCGAATCG
Organism: Cichorium intybus; assembly: GCA_023525715.1. Lineage (NCBI taxonomy): Eukaryota > Viridiplantae > Streptophyta > Magnoliopsida > Asterales > Asteraceae > Cichorium > Cichorium intybus. The sequence continues at coordinate 91,413,971 of CM042013.1, forward strand.
TAGATTTAATTCCACAAAAGTCGTATGTATAAGTAAACCGTACTTATATTTATATCTTTGATAAAACATAGTTTTAATTCCCATAGAATCAGTGTGTATAAGTAAAACCATACTTATATTTGTAACTTGTTAATATGTAGTTTTAATACCATAAAACTTGTATGAGGAATCTCTTTCCTTGTAAAATGTAGTATTGTAATACAAGAAAATCCAATATTTTCTTATGAATGTATCCAAGTCCTTAAAACCCAAGGACTAAAATGTATAGCATAGTTTGTAGTATAAAGCCATTGAAAATGTATATTTCCACGTAAACAATTTAATAAGTTGATTTCCCATGCGAGATGCCCTATAACCATACTGTGACCATGTAGGCCTGCTTCGACGTTCTTCAGGCGTCGGACTGTTATGACATTTGTCACCTCAGACCTGTCGGTCTAGCTGTAGCTAGCAGCTCAGGTGCGGGGTTGTCAATCCCGTATAGATCTATACACAAATATCACGTTCTCTTACCGAGACTCTGGTTATAAATTTCAAGACTTATAGTATGTACTTAAATAAGCACTGTGAAGACCCGTCTCACAAAAATGTATGTATCAATCAACTTGTTTATGTAAAGTTTGTATATGAAAAACCCTTGTATTTTCCCATTATCATTTTTCCCATGATAATATAGTAATGTATAATAATTATATATTGTATATAATTAATTATCTTGTTCTAACGGTTATAGTAACATTTGTAACCACAAACTATTCCTATAATAGTTTATTTTTAGTATTCTTGTCGTGAAAATCATATATTTACGAATATATGTGAAATAACCTATTTAAATGGTTATAAACAACATCTTTTAAGATATTTTCCATAATAGTGGTGTAATAACTTGGTTATACTCTTTATTAATTCAAATATAATATTTTATGACTATCAAATAAAGTACGGCCAGGTAGAAGATCAAATGGGGAGAAAAGATTATCAAGTATCAAAGCTAGCTGAGATATATACGAGAGAAATTGTGAAACGACATGGAGTGCCAACTTCAATAATTCTGATAGAGATAATCGGTTGAATTCACATTTCTAGCAGAGTTTCCAAAAGCATTTTGGTACAAAAGCTTTATTGAGTACTGTGTATCATCCCCAGACGGATGGACAGTCGGAAAGAACGATACAAACACTTGAAGATATGCTACGAGCCTGCATCATTGATTTTGGAGGCAGTTGGGAAGATCATCTGCCTTTGGTAGAATTTGCCTATAACAACACTTATCACTCCAGTATACATATGGCACCTTTTGAAGCTTTATATGGTGCACCGTGCCGAACACCAACTTGCTGGACAGAGATGGGAGAGAAACCATTGGCGGGACCAGAAATTGTAGCTGAAACTGAAGAGAAGATACAAAGCATCCGTGAGCATATGCGGGTAGCCCAAAACCACCAAAAGCAATATGCAGATAGAAGAAGAAAGCTGTTAGAGTTTAATGTTGGAGACATGGTAATGTTGAAAGTGTCCCCATGGAAAGGAATAATTCGATTTGGCAAGAGAGGTAAATTGAGCCCACGCTTTATCGGACCTTTCCAAATCTTAGAGAGAATTGGAGCAGTCGCGTATAAACTTGAGCTTCCAGATGAACTGCGGGGTATCCATAATGTGTTCCATGTGTCACATCTCAGAAAAACATTACATGATAAATCCACTCGAGTACCTTTAGCTGAAGTTCAACTAGATGAGAAATTAAGATATCAAGAGATGCCAGAGCAAATTCTAGAAAAGAAAGTTAAGAAATTGCGAAATAAAGAAGTGGGATTGGTGAAAGTACAATGGCGACATCATAGAGGATCATATGTCACTTGGGAAGCTAAAGAGGAGATGCGGTCAAAATATCCCTTTTTATTTTAGAAGATTCCGAGGACGGAATCTTTTGAAGGGGGTAAGTACTTGTAATACCGTGTTATTAAAATTTAAAGATTTTTGAGTTAATCCTAGTGTAAATAAGATTAAATAGGTTGTTATATGAATTAAGATGGTTAGAAACCCAATTGAGTAAAGTTTAGGTTTGTAAAATGTCAAACCTGAGTTACACGGGTCGTGTAAGGTCACACGGGTCGTGTAAAAAGGCTTGAGAAGCAAAGCAGTAACCATTTCAGACCTGCACGGGTCGTGTAGCTTCACACGGGTCGTGTAGCTCTTGTTCAAAATTTACCGAGGCAAGGAAGGGTCTCACACGGGTCGTGTGAATCAACACGGGTCGTGTGAGTCTGCAAAATTTCAAGTTAGTTTGCTGTAGGCCTCACACGGGTCGTGTGAGCCTACACGGGTCGTGTCGCGCACCCAGGGCTATTTTAAAGTCGAGTTTTCTTTCATTTGGGTCATTCCCAATTCGACTAAAAACCCTCCCAAACCCTAGAATTCGATTTCTACCCATCTAAGTCGAGATTAAGGCCCATATTTCACGATTTGAAGCTAGAGATTAGTTCCTTGAGTTTGAAAGGTAAACCTCTTTGATTTTTATCTTGTTTTGACGGTTGAATCTTTGGAATTGAGATGGTTCCTTGTGGTTTTGATGAACCACATGCATCTAGCATGAATTAGAGTGAGTTACTTGGATTAGTGTGTGTAATAGATTTCTAATTCGAAACTCAAGCTTACAAAGTGCTTGTATTATGATCTTAGGGTTATATGAGTTAAATTTGTGAAATTGGAAGTTACAATTAGGATAGTATTGCTATCTTTTGATTATAACCCTCTCTTATGATTCCAATTCCTTGATTGATATGAATATTGAGTATGATTGAGATTTTCTTGAAATTGAGTATTGAGTTTGAGTCATTGTGTTACAGCTAAGGCTAGACAGGAACACACACGAGGTTCGGGAGTTCCACATATCGACTCAACTTCAGGTGAGTAGTTAATTATTAGATGATTATGTTTTATAATGATGTTATTTTCAAAAAAAAAAGAAGTAAGCTATATCTAATTTGGTTGAATATAACTAAATTTTGAGTATATGGAAGAAAGAGAAATGATGTGTGAGTCACACTATGGATTGAGACAGTCCATTGAGATAAAATCAAATGAGATGATGAATGATGTAATTCAACTAACCTTAAATTACTCACTGAGCTTTCAAAGCTCATAAATTGTTGTTATTGTGATTTGTGTTAGGTTCTGGTAGTGGTGACCGCGGGAAGAGGAGCATGGATGGATAGCTACACTTGGACTTGGACTTTGACTTAAACTTACTTTGTTGCTTTGAAACATGAAGTAAACCCGGTTTTGTTAAACAGTTGTAAATAGTTGATGTAATAATTTAGGATTTGAACTAAGCTTTTGATGAAAATCTTGTGTATACTTGTTACTCTTTTTGGGATCATACCTTTAATGATATAATGTTGAATTAAAAACTGGTATATCCAAAAATTTAGAAACCGGGTGTTACAAGTTGGTATCAGAGCCTTGGTTTAAGGGAATTAAACCTTGAGATGGGTTTAGACTTAAACCAATGTGATTGAAAAGTCCCAAAGAGTCCCGAGTAGCTATCCTCCGCGGTGTAGTACAATTGAGTTGATTATACACTATATTGAGTATTATAGTGCTATACAATTGAGTTGATTATACACTATATTGAGTATTATAGTGATATACAATTGAGTTGATTACACACCATATTGAGTATTATGGTGGTGATTACTAAATTAGTTAATTTTCTTTTTCAGCTAAAATGAGTGCTGGAAAAGAAAAAGAGCGAGGTGATCCATCAAGAGATAAATCGGGATCACGAGAATCGGGTAAAGAGCATCAACCCGATGGAGAGCGACCTCCCGAGACACAGAGTAATATGCAAGCTATGATTGCTGCTGAGGTAGCCAAAGCACTTAAAGAATTACTACCCACTTATTTGAGGCCCCAGACGGAGACTGCAACTGGAGGTTCTTCGGGACAACCACCGGTTCAACCTGAGCACAGGGAGGATCGTGAAGAGGTCTATACTGAAGCGGGCAGAGTTAAAATACCTGAGAAGACAAGGAAGTGTACTTATGATGTTTTCCAGAAGTGCAAGCCATACGATTTCTATGGGAAACATGATCCCATAGCAGCCAATAATTGGTTAACACATGTTGAAAAGATGTTTCGTACCAGTAAATGCGACGAGGCAGATAAAGTAGAGTTTGCAACAAACTTGTTAAAAGATGATGCACAGTTTTGGTGGGAAAATCTGTGTATGGAGATAGGAGAGAGTTTGGCGTATACACTGAGCTGGGAACAATTCAAGTTGAAGTTCACTGAATACTATTGTTCCAATAATGCTATGAAGGGAATAGAGGAAGAGTTTTTGAAGTTACAACAGGGGTCGAGAACAGTGCAACAATACACACTGGATTTCAATAAGAAGGCAAGATTTGCACAACATCAAGTTGATACCGAGGAGCGTAAGATGGATCGTTACTTGTGGGGTTTAAAAACCCAGATCCGAGAGTTTTTGCCAAGTTCCAGATATACTACCTTTCAACAAGTTGCTGAAGCAGCAAGATCGAGAGAAAGGGAGTTGCAAAGACAGGAGGAGGAGAGAAGAACCGAAAGAGAAGTTGGAGGATTTAAGAGAAAGTGGGAAGGTAAAGCTGTAGATACTTCTCAGAGATCCATTACCACGGGTTCTCAAACCCGTGGTGAAACCAAGAAGAATGAAGAGAAATGGTGTAAGAAGTGTAGACGAAAACACATGGGAGAATGCGATTCCCGAAACCCTCCATCAGTTTGTTTCCAGTGTGGAAAGACGGGACATATGGCTCGCCAGTGTACCGAGAGTCGCCCCGTTTGTTTCAATTGTGGAGAGAGTGGGCATATTCGTCCAAATTGCCCAAAGATGAAATCTGAGCCACAAAGAGATTTTCAAAAGACTGGTCAAGGAGGAGGTCGAGATCGAGATGATCGAAGAGATAGGGGTGGTGGTCATGTGAAAACGCGAGCTTTTCAATTGACTGTTGACGAGGCTAGAGATCGGACCGATGTTATCACAGGTATCTTTAGCTTGAACTCTTTTCAAGCACGAGTACTTTTTGATTCGGGTGCATCTGTGTCTTTTATATTAGAGTCTTTTACTTCTAAACTAGATATTCCATTAGCTGATTTATATGAGAAAATAATAGTAGATGTAGCAGATGGGAGATGTGTTTTTGTAAAGAGTCATTATAAATAGTGTCGGCTTGAAATCTATGGGATTGCGTACCCTATAGATCTGAAGCCGATCACTAATCATGAGTTTGATGTGATAGTCGGGATGGATTGGATGGATGATAATAGAGGTCAAATGGATTGTCATGAGAAAACACTTTCCATAAAGACACCGAGTGGTTCCCGAATTTTGATACGAGGTGAACGACGTTCCCGAAAAGTACCGATAGTGTCACTTGCCACGGCTAGGAGATATATAGAGAGAGGGGGTGAATTGATTATGGCACATGTGATTAGTGCTGAGTCAAAACATTCCAAAATAGAAGAAGTAGAGGTAGTTTGTGATTATCCCGATGTGTTTCCCGAAAATCTTCCTGGCATACCATCAAGTAGACAAGTGGAATTTGTGATCGATGTCATACCGGGGGCGAAGCCGGTAGCTCGACCACCTTATCGATTAGCACCACCCGAGATGGAAGAATTAAAGAGACAGTTGCAAGAGTTATTGGAACTCGGGTTTATACGTCCGAGTTCGTCTCCGTGGGGTGCGCCTATACTCTTTGTGAAAAAGAAAGATGGATCTATGAGAATGTGTATAGATTATCGGGAGCTCAACAAGATCACTATAAAGAATCGTTACCCGTTGCCGAGGATCGATGACTTATTTGATCAGCTGCATGGAGCCACGTATTTTTCAAAGATTGATTTGAGATCCGGCTATCATCAATTGAGAGTACAAGAAGCTGATATTCCGAAGACAGCTTTTCGTACGAGGTATGGCCATTACGAGTTCTTAGTCATGCCGATCGGTTTGACTAATGCTCCTGCTGTTTTTATGGATTTGATGAATCGGGTTTGTCGTCCTTTTCTTGATAAATTCGTAATTGTGTTTATCGACGACATCCTGATTTATTCAAAGAGTCGAGATGAGCACAGATTTCATTTGCAACAAATGCTAGATCTTCTTCGGGACGAGAAATTATATGCAAAATTTTCAAAATGCGAGTTCTGGTTACGGGAGATACAATTTCTTGGCCATGTGATAAATGAAGACGGTATAAAAGTAGATCCAGCAAAGATCGAAGCCGTAACGAGTTGGGAACCGCCAAAGAGTCCAATGGAGGTTCGTAGTTTCTTGGGGTTAGCAGGCTATTATCGACGATTTGTAGAAAACTTTTCTCGTATAGCTATGCCCTTAACCAAATTGACCAAGAAGACGGAGAAATTTAGTTGGACTGAGGCACAGCAATCAGCCTTTGAACAACTACGAGATAGCTTATGCAAGGCTCCAGTGTTAGCTTTACCGCAAGGAGGGGAGGATTTTGTTCTTTACAGCGATGCCTCCTTAAGTGGTCTTGGATGCGTGTTGATGCAAAAAGGACGAGTGATAGCGTATGCCTCTCGACAACTGAAACCACATGAAAAAGCTTACCCAGTACATGATTTAGTGTTGGCGGCAGTAATTTTTGCATTAAAGATCTGGCGACATTATCTTTATGGAGTGCGATTTCAGATCTATACGGACCATAAAAGTCTGAAATACCTGTTTGATCAGAAAGAGTTAAACATGAGACAAGTACGGTGGATGGATCTACTAAAAGATTATGATTGTGAAATACTTTACCACCCTGGTAAAGCCAATGTGGTGACGGATGCACTAAGCCGTAAAGAGTCGCCTATTCGAGTTGTATCGGCTCGAATGGGGATTGTGAGTCGACTACCAGAGTTGATACGAAGATGTCAAGTCGAAGCCAATGACTTGAAGAAAGAAAGGATGATTGGTTATGTAGAGAAACTTATGGAAAATGCACAAGGAATCAAGACTTTCCAAGGGCGAGTTTGGGTTCCGAGACATGGCGAGGCGAGACAGTTATTGCTAGAGGATGCTCACTGTACTAGGTATTCGGTTCATCCTGGTAGTACACGAATGTATTATACCTTAAAACCATACTACTGGTGGCCGGGTATGAAGCGAGATGTGGGACGATTTGTAGAGAACTGTTTGACATGTCTTCAGGTAAAAGCTAATCATCAAAATCCTTATGGAGCAGTGCAGCCATTGCCAGTACCAAAGAAGAAATGGGATGAGATCACCATGGATTTCATCACCAAGTTGCCTCGGACTCCTCGAGGATATGATTCAATTTGGGTGATTGTTGATAGATTGACAAAGTCTGCTCATTTTATTCCAATCCGAGAAGATTATCAAGTATCAAAGCTAGCTGAGATATATACGAGAGAAATTGTGAAACGACATGGAGTGCCAACTTCAATAATTTCTGATAGAGATAATCGGTTGAATTCACATTTCTGGCAGAGTTTCCAAAAGCATTTTGGTACAAAAGCTTTATTGAGTACTGTGTATCATCCCCAGACGGATGGACAGTCGGAAAGAACGATACAAACACTTGAAGATATGCTACGAGCCTGCATCATTGATTTTGGAGGCAGTTGGGAAGATCATCTGCCTTTGGTAGAATTTGCCTATAACAACACTTATCACTCCAGTATACAGATGGCACCTTTTGAAGCTTTATATGGTGCACCGTGCCGAACACCAACTTGCTGGACAGAGATGGGAGAGAAACCATTGACGGGACCAGAAATTGTAGCTGAAACTGAAGAGAAGATACAAAGCATCCGTGAGCATATGCGGGTAGCCCAAAACCGCCAAAAGCAATATGCAGATAGAAGAAGAAAGCTGTTAGAGTTTAATGTTGGAGACATGGTAATGTTGAAAGTGTCCCCATGGAAAGGAATAATTCGATTTGGCAAGAGAGGTAAATTGAGCCCACGCTTTATCGGACCTTTCCAAATCTTAGAGAGAATTGGAGCAGTCGCGTATAAACTTGAGCTTCCAGATGAACTGCGGGGTATCCATAATGTGTTCCATGTGTCACATCTCAGAAAAACATTACATGATAAATCCACTCGAGTACCTTTAGCTGAAGTTCAACTAGATGAGAAATTAAGATATCAAGAGATGCCAGAGCAAATTCTAGAAAAGAAAGTTAAGAAATTGCGAAATAAAGAAGTGGGATTGGTGAAAGTACAATGGCGACATCATAGAGGATCAGATGTCACTTGGGAAGCTGAAGAGGAGATGCGGTCAAAATATCCCTTTTTATTTTAGAAGATTCCGAGGACGGAATCTTTTGAAGGGGGTAAGTACTTGTAATACCGTGTTATTAAAATTTAAAGATTTTTGAGTTAATCCTAGTGTAAATAAGATTAAATAGGTTGTGATATGAATTAAGATGGTTAGAAACCCAATTGAGTAAAGTTTAGGTTTGTAAAATGTCAAACCTGAGTTACACGGGTCGTGTAAGGTCACACGGGTCGTGTAGAAAGGCTTGAAAAGCAAAGCAGTAACCATTTCAGACCTGCACGGGTCGTGTAGCTTCACACGGGTCGTGTAGCTCTTGTTCAAAATTTACCGAGGCAAGGAAGGGTCTCACACGAGTCGTGTGAATCAACACGGGTCGTGTGAGTCTGCAAAATTTCAAGTTAGTTTGCTGTAGGCCTTACACGGGTCGTGTGAGCCTACACGGGTCGTGTCGCGCACCCAGGGCTATTTTAAAGTCGAGTTTTCTTTCATTTGGGTCATTCCCAATTCGACTAAAAACCCTGCCAAACCCTAGAATTCGATTTCTACCCATCTAAGTCGAGATTAAGGCCCATCTTTCACGATTTGAAGCTAGAGATTAGTTCCTTCAGTTTGAAAGGTAAACCTCTTTGATTTTTATCTTGTTTTGACGGTTGAATCTTTGGAATTGAGATGGTTCCTTGTGGTTTTGATGAACCACATGCATCTAGCATGAATTAGAGTGAGTTACTTGGATTAGTGTGTGTAATAGATTTCTAATTCGAAACTCAAGCTTACAAAGTGCTTGTATTATGATCCTAGGGTTATATGAGTTAAATTTGTGAAATTGGAAGTTACAATTAGGATTGTATTGCTATCTTTTGATTGTAACCCTCTCTTATGATTCCAATTCCTTGATTGATATGAATATTAAGTATGATTGAGATTTTCTTGAAATTGAGTATTGAGTTTGAGTCATTGTGTTACAGCTAAGGCTAGACAGGAACACACACGAGGTTCGGGAGTTCCACATATCGACTCAACTTCAGGTGAGTAGTTAATTATTAGATGATTATGTTTTATAATGATGTTATTTTCAAAAAAAAAAAAAGAAGTAAGCTATATCTAATTTGGTTGAATATAACTAAATTTTGAGTATATGGAAGAAAGAGAAATGATGTGTGAGACACACTATGGATTGAGACAGTCCATTGAGATAAAATCAAATGAGATGATGAATGATGTAATTCAACTAACCTTAAATTACTCACTGAGCTTTCAAAGCTCATAAATTGTTGTTATTGTGATTTGTGTTAGGTTCTGGTAGTGGTGACCGCGGGAAGAGGAGCGTGGATGGATAGCTACACTTGGACTTGGACTTTGACTTAAACTTACTTTGTTGCTTTGAAACATGAAGTAAACCCGGTTTTGTTAAACAGTTGTAAATAGTTGATGTAATAATTTAGGATTTGAACTAAGCTTTTGATGAAAATCTTGTGTATACTTGTTACTCTTTTTGGGATCATACCTTTAATGATATAATGTTGAATTAAAAACTGGTATATCCAAAAATTTAGAAACCGGGTGTTACAGGCAGGACCCTTTCAGCGTATAATCCTTTCGGAAATCCAGCAACCTAGCCCAAATGATCGGCCTAGACACAGCTCTCGTAAGTTGTTTCATTCGATATTATATTTTGGAACTATAATTGAATTGTTGTCATAATGATATTTACAAATTTTGCATTTTGTTTACTATTGTTATAAATGAGTATAAATAACTATTTTTATAGTATAACTTGTATTCCCCCCCTTAAAAACTTGAATAAAGATAAAAAGAAGGGGTATGAACTCACCTAAATGTCGACTAGGATCTTATCGCCAACTGTTGTTAGATCGTCCGACTCTTCGTGCTTCTAACTCGAACTCACTATATTTATAACTGAAATAGCTATTTCTAACGCTCATTCTTCGTATATTTCTATATATATATCGAAGAATCTTCTAACAATACTATCTAGTGATATAGAGATCGAGATCTGAGGTGTGAGGAAATGAGAGGATTGAAGCCTCTATTTATAGTAAATTTATTTTCGTATAGCGGCACTCAAGATACAGACATTTGAAGTTTATAGATTTTAAATTTTGTTTATGACAAAACATACCCTTAAAATACTCTTTAAATAGATTTAATAGTTTTTATATAAAATAAATGATTTTTGTTTATAAAACTATAATCTACAAAAATAGTAGTTTAATAATATCAACTTTTTAACTAAAAAACTTTAACGAATTAACGTAATGGTATTAATTGTATGTTTAATGAAATATAGGGTTTAAATGTAAATACAATTTCATTTTAAAGAAAAAGAAAATATTAAATATAAAACTGATATCAATAATATTAAATTTTGACGTCACATTATTCGTATCGATGATACCGTTTTGACGGTAAATTTTTCGTTTTATAAAACGTTATCATATTATTGATAAACTTAAAAATACGTATTGAATACGTAGTGTTCGAAATAAAAATACGAATTCTTTGAGGGTAAAATGTGTAAAATTGATTAAATAATGAAGTGGAACCCACTTTATATAATAATAATAATAATAATAATAATATATAGCAAATTGCATTTTGGTCTCCGTAGAGACTTTGAAATTTTTTTTTTATGTTTTTATTTTTTTTATTTTATATATAAATATTTTAATAATCAAACGTCGCTTTCAACTTAAATTAAACGATTTTCTATCATAACTTTTTATATATAACGTTTGGTAAAAATATAAATACATATTCGGAACCGTCGTATTTTTATCTACGTTTTGATATAAAATTTGTAATATCCCGACGAGTTTTAAATTTTATTGTTCACTATTCACGCCGGACACCATTCACGACGATTTTTTTTTTATATGTTTCTACCAAAACATATAACTTTGCAGTGTTTGTTCGCATAATTGATTTAAATTAGTGTTTATAATATACAAAAATTCATTGTAGAAGTTATAAAATTTACATTTATCGTATGTTTCGGTTTACTTTCGTTGACCTAATTTGATAGTTGTCACATTATCTACCCGTTAGAAAGAATTTCGTCCCGAAATTTAGCACGTTGAATAGATTCTCAAGGGTTTGGGAATAGTTGTGAGTATTTCTGTTTAATTTGGTCCTCACGTTCCTAGATAAATTTAAGTCCACAATTGGTACTTCTCAGTTTTCCATCGCTTTGATTTTGGAGTTTAATGTCATAATATTTTTGGTAAGTAAACTTGAGTTAATCTTAGTATAAATAAAAGTTACTAGTTTGTTATATGAATTAGGAGGATTATAAACCCGTTTAGAAGGAGTTTAAACCTTAAAGTTATCAAACAGAAGTTACACGGGTCGTGTAGGAGTCACTTGGGGCATGTAGTAGACTTTTTCGAAACTGTTTAGCCTTGCAGGAGTTACACAGGTTGTGTTTTATGAACACCGTTCGTGTTCTAGTTATCCAGTGGTATCCAGTAGACTTACACGGGTCGGGTTTTGGAGTACAGGTTGGATTTTTTTTTACTGACGCTAATTTTAAAGTTAGTGTCGCTAAGCTGCTTTAGTGGGGTTATTCGGGCAGCGAACCAAAAATCCCCTAGGCGGTTTTCAGAGCAAAAGATGTGAAATTTTTGTCATTTTGATCAAGGGTTTTGCGTAGAAAAATTTTGGGATGGTCGGATTTAATACCCGAAATGCATTCTCGAGTTCTTAATTGACAAGGGTAATGATCTTGAGTGTTAGGGTTTCAAACCCTAGATGTCCAAATCTGAAATTATGCATTGGTTCACCTCATATGTAGGTTGCTAATATATATCGTATCGAGTCCTTGTTACAATATTGTGATGTTTTAAAAATTGATTTGGTAAAATCATGAAATTAGGAGTTTCGGTTTGATAACATATGAAATTATCTAATTGTGATTTGTATTAGCTATTGTTTTCTTAATCATTTGAGTTGAGTATTATGGAAATGCCTAACCATGTTTAAGATATGATATGTGATGTCATTTTACAGTTGATACTAGTAAAATGGAAGGAAACATGTAAGATACAGGTGACCCATGAGCTGTACAGATGTCATATGAGTAGGTTCTAGTTCATTATTTATGAATAAACTATTATTGAATTAACTGTTCATTGAACTGTTTCCGTTATCAGAAGATATATATATATATATATATATATATATATATATATATATATATATATATATATATATATATATATATATATATATATATATATATATATATATATATATATATATATATATATATATATATATATTAAAAAAATGTCTTTTCGTTATCCCGTCCTCATCGGATTCAAGCCGCGAATTTGGAAAAGATGTCACTTAGGGTAGTGAAAATATTGCACCTACTGTAGATATTTTGAATTTCGGTAATAAGAACGTGGGTTGTCCTTTCAGTTCCAGCTGTAAGATACTATATAAACGTGTATGTATCATCATTTGTATCTAAGATATTTTCAGTATCATTCTTTCCTACTACTAGTTCATTCTTATATAATCTCAGATTTCCAATCGAGACATGGAAAACAGATCTCATATGGAAAACTTGTCAGACGCTGAGCGGAATTTCCTAAGGGAAGAGGGTACCTCCCTATCGTTTAATCAGATACATCTACTGGAGTCTGGTAATTATAATATCCTTAACTCCTTTTATTTCTTATTCATTTCTCTAGCGTTTTGATTTTATTTTAAATTATGTGAGGTATAGATTTTCCAGATATATTACCGTTGGATCAGCTTCATAATGATCCTGAAGTTCTTCCTCCGATGAGTATTATCTCAGAAGATCCAGGACCTTCATCTTTGGGCTTTGCTTATGAGCAATCTCAAAACTTACTTCTAGGTTGAATTTTAGTACTTTTATGTCATTTTGGTTTTTATCTTCTAAGATTTTTTTTAAAGATCCATTTATGGACAAGTACATAACGAACAGTGAGATTATCCCCATGAATCAAGGATTCATGGCTGGCATGCAGAACGATGATCAACTACAGGTGATTCATAACGATAGTGTTGGAATGAATCCCGAGTTTGAGGGAGGTTTTCAATACCAGGATCACCTTCAGATGATTCAAAGGAATCTGGAGGGATTTCAAAACCCTGGGTTCATAGCTGAAAATCAACAGTTACTGCCGACGGCAGATTCTAATGTTATTGCACCAAATTTTAGCTTTGGTTTAACAAATCAGGATCATGCTCAAATGATCCAGAATGACAATAGTACAACCGGATTTGATTCTTTGAATCCAAGAACCATAGTAATTGGCAGTGGAAGTGGTTCTAGACAGCCATTAAGTAAGGAAGCGATAGCTCAGCACTTTAACAAGCCACTTATGCAAGTTGCAAGGGAACTCAACGTTGGATCAACACAGTTGAAGCAACGCTGTTGGAAGTTAGGCATCAAAAGTTGGCCTCGACGAAAGATTAAGATTCTACAAACTCTTATTAACCATACTCAGGTTAAGAATTGTATCTATTTTCCCCAATTTTAATACCATGAGGTTGCAATGACTGAAAGTATTTATGCAACAGGAATTGAATAATAATCCTAGTAAAGCAGACGTAATACTTGGTCTAGAGAACGAGAAAAGAGAAATAATTGAGGGTGCCAGTTCGGAGATAACTGATACCACAAAGAGATTGAGGCAAGCTGCCTTTAAGGCTGTTTACAAGAAAAGAAAGGTTCAAAAGAGGGAGGAAGCTTCATCAGGGACCCATACACAGCAACAATCTCTGCCTTCTGTTTCTGCTATGAGTGGTTTTAACCATGATTTTCTCAAGATCATAAGTGAAGAGAACCCAGAAGACTTGGCAGGTGACTTAGCCCGCCTTCGGCTTTCAGATTGAATTTCTACCAATATTAGTTTAATGGAACTGTTGATAGGGATGATGGAAGGTTTTCGATAATAGTTATTGGTCAGGTATTATCGAATTGTCATGTCTACTATGTAAGGATAGGGGTATAAGAGGTACATAAAGTGTCTAGATGTATGGTTCTATAGTATTACAAAATACTCCTGTAGTATTTTAGCTTTATATTTTGTTTTAGAGTTTCTTTGTATATGGTTCTTGGTAAGTTTTTAGACTTGTTGTTCACTACGACTATTTCTAAGTACATGTTAGTCATACCTTGGACAAATACAGTTGATCAGGCTCTATTTGTCCTAGGTATGATTACATAACTACCTAGGCCTACTCGTAGTGTTCAACTCATCTTATTACTCTTGTATTGTTATGGTTATGACACTGTTCTAGTATGTATGTACTTGTACTTCATAAGATTTTTGTATGAGAAAATCCATAATCCTTTTTCCTTGTAGAAAGATAGTGTTTGAAACCAGAAAATCCAATATTTTCTTATAAATGAGTATTAGTCTTAAAACCCACAGACCGAAAATGTATAGGTATTTGTATACTTGAAAATAGTATTATGTAGTTTTATTCTTGTATAAACCGTGTAAATAGGTGTTTACTGGTAGTCGAATCGTAGATTTAATTCCACAAAAGTCGTATGTATAAGTAAACCGTACTTATATTTATATCTTTGATAAAACATAGTTTTAATTCCCATAGAATCAGTGTGTATAAGTAAAACCATACTTATATTTGTAACTTGTTAATATGTAGTTTTAATACCATAAAACTTGTATGAGGAATCTCTTTCCATGTAAAATGTAGTATTTTAATCCAAGAAAATCCAATATTTTCTTATGAATGTATCCAAGTCCTTAAAACCCAAGGACTAAAATGTATAGCATAGTTTGTAGTATAAAGCCATTAAAAATGTATATTTCCACGTAAACAATTTAATAAGTTGATTTCCCATGCGACACGCCCTAAAACCATACTGTGACCATGTAGGCCTGCTTCGACGTTCTTCAGGCGTCGGACTGTTATGACATTTGTCACCTCAGACCTGTCGGTCTAGCTGTAGCTAGCAGCTCAGGTGCGGGGTTGTCAATCCCGTATAGATATATACACAAATATCACGTTCTCTTACCGAGACTCTGGTTATAAATTTCAGGACTTATAGTATGTACTTAAATAAGCACTGTGAAGACCCGTCTCACAAAAATGTATGTATCAATCAACTTGTTTATGTAAAGTTTGTATATGAAAAACCCTTGTATTTTCCCATTATCATTTTTCCCATGATAATATAGTAATGTATAATAATTATATATTGTATATAATTAATTATCTTGTTCTAACGGTTATAGTAACATTTGTTTACTATTGTTATAAATGAGTATAAATAACTATTTTTATAGTATAACTTGTATTCCCCCCCTTAAAAACTTGAATAAAGATAAAAAAAAGGGGTATGAACTCACCTCAATGTCGACTAGGATCTTATCGCCAACTGTTGTTAGATCGTCCGACTCTTCGTGCTTCTAACTCGAACTCACTATATTTATAACTGAAATAGCTATTTCTAACGCTCATTCTTCGTATATTTCTATATATATCGAAGAATCTTCTAACAATACTATCTAGTGATATAGAGATCGAGATCTGAGGTGTGAGGAAATGAGAGGATTGAAGCCTCTATTTATAGTAAATTTATTTTCGTATAGCGGCACTCAAGATACAGACATTTGACGTTTATAGCTTTTAAATTTTGTTTATAACAAAACATACCCTTAAAATACTCTTTAAATAGATTTAATAGTTTTTATATAAAATAAATGATTTTTGTTTATAAAACTATAATCTACAAAAATCGTAGTTTAATAATATCAACTTTTTAACTAAAAAACTTTAACGAATTAACGTAATGGTATTAATTGTATGTTTAATGAAAATATAGGGTTTAAATGTAAATACAATTTCATTTTAAAGAAAAAGAAAATATTAAATATAAAACTGATATCAATAATATTAAATTTTGACGTCACATTATTCGTATCGATGATACCGTTTTGACGGTAAATTTTTCGTTTTATAAAACGTCATCATATTATTGATAAACTTAAAAATACGTATTGAATACGTAGTGTTCGAAATGAAAATACGAATTCTTTGAGAGTAAAATGTGTAAAATTGATTAAATAATGAAGTGGGACCCACTTTATATAATAATAATAATAATAATAATAATAATAATAATAATAATAATAATAATATATAGCAAATTGCATTTTGGTCTCCGTAGAGACTTTGAAAATTTTTTTTTTATGTTTTTATTTTTTTTTATTTTATATATAAATATTTTAATAATCAAACGTCGCTTTCAACTTAAATTAAACGATTTTCTATCATAACTTTTTATATATAACGTTTGGTAAAAATATAAATACATATTCGGAACCGTCGTATTTTTATCTACGTTTTGATATAAAATTTGTAATATCCCGACGAGTTTTAAATTTTATTGTTCACTATTCATGCCGGACACCATTCACGACGATTTTTTTATATGTTTGTACCAAAAACATATAACTTTGCAGTGTTTGTTCGCATAATTGATTTAAATTAGTGTTTATAATATACAAAAATTCATTGTAGAAGTTATAAAATTTACATTTATCGTATGTTTCGGTTTACTTTCGTTGACCTAATTTGATAGTTGTCACATTATCTACCCATTAGAAAGAATTTCGTCCCGAAATTTAGCACGTTGAATAGATTCTCAAGGGTTTGGGAATAGTTTTGAGTATTTCTGTTTAATTTGGTCCTCACGTTCCTAGATAAATTTAAGTCCACAATTGGTACTTCTCAGTTTTCCATCGCTTTGATTTTGGAGTTTAATGTCATAATATTTTTGGTAAGTAAACTTGAGTTAATCTTAGTATAAATAATAGTTACTAGTTTGTTATATGAATGAGGAGGGTTATAAACCCGTTTAAAAGGAGTTTAAACCTTAAAGTTATCAAACAGAAGTTACACGGGTCGTGTAGGAGTCACTTGGGGCGTGTAGTAGACTTTTTCGAAACTGTTTAGCCTTGCAGGAGTTACATAGGTTGTGTTTTATGAACACCGTTCGTGTTCTAGTTATCCAGTGGTATCCAGTAGACTTACACGGGTCGGGTTTTGGAGTACGGGTTGGATTTTTTTTACTGACGCTAATTTTAAAGTTAGTGTCGCTAAGCTGCTTTAGTGGGGTTATTCGGGCAGCGAACCAAAAATCCCCTAGGCGGTTTTCAGAGCAAAAGATGTGAAATTTTTGTCATTTTGATCAAGGGTTTTGCGTAGAAAAAGTTTGGGATGGTCGGATTTAATACCCGAAATGCATTCTCGAGTTCTTAATTGACAAGGGTAATGATCTTGAGTGTTAGGGTTTCAAACCCTAGATGTCCAAATCTGAAAGTATGCATTGGTTCACCTCATATGTAGGTTGCTAATATATTGTTGGATTAGGTGTCTAAGCCATGACTAATAATTTATATTTATTTAATTAATAGAAGCAAAGTCCATTTGGGTCGCCCTCATAGCTGGAGGTTTGGTAGAAAGTTTGGTAGAGAGAAATGTTGGTTTATTATGGGATTAATAAATCAATAGATATAAAAGATATGGTTTGTTAATATATTAAAGTGATAATATATTAATTAGAAACTATATTAATTGATTAATAATTAATCAGAAATTAATTGGATTAATTTCTGTGGCATTAATTAGATTAATCAAGAGGTCAGGGATTAAAGTCGTACAAATTCAATAAGTGAATTGTGGCGCGCGGCGCGCCAATGGAAAGGCCACGACGCGCGTACATATTTGTACGAATTCAATGGTTGAATTGCGGCGCGCGGCGCGCAAACGATCTGGCCGCGGCGCGCGTACAGATAATCCGGAAAATGGGCTGCGGCTAGGGTTTCTAGCTTTGCCACTTGGTTCCCTATAAATAGGGAACCCTAGACCTCATTATCAGTTGCTCATTTCTATTATTCTCTCTGGAATTTTCGGTCCACCCTCTGGCTCCCTGGGTGTGATCTCATTTGAGGCAGGACACTTGTGCTGCTTAGCTTCAAGATTAAAACTAAAGGTTAGTTTTTCTGATTTATTCTTTTAGTTAATTTTTGTTTGGCCTTTAGGAATTAGTTACATGTTCAAAGAAAGAAAACATAGATCTTTTCACTTAGGTTATTTAGTTCATGGTTGCGGAAAACCTTTCAGTGGTATCAGAGCCTGTATTGTTTTCTTATTGAATGGCTGTAATAGTTTTCCTAATTAGGGTTTGTTGTTTATAAATCCTTTGGGCCTGATTTCGATTTTGGGGTTTAGGGTTTTTTGAAACCCTAGCCTCTTCCCCCTTCTTTTTCGATTTCCCTGGTTGGGGTTTTAGGAGGTTTTCTATTTTTGGTAACTTTAATTGTTTAATTAAATAGATAACCTTAAACCCTAATTGTTTGAATTCGAAATTTAAGGGTTTAAGATAGGTTTAAATTGATTTGATTAATTTGGAAAAACCTATCTACATTTGAATTAATTTAATTAATTGTTTAATTAAAAGATAATTCAAGGGATTTAATTTAATTTTGATTTAATGGTTAAATTTCGAAAATTAAAGGATAAATCCTAAAATATTTTAAAAGGTTTAAAATATCTAGATTTAATTAATTTAATTAATAGTTTAATTAAAAGATAAATTAAATCAAATTAAAGGTTTAATTTAATTTGAAATTTAATAGTTAAATTTCAGGAAATTAAAAGATAAACCAGGAATATTTTAAAAGATTTAAAATACATCTTATATATATTATCAAAGGTTAATACTATATGTATAAGATAAATTGGTTAGTCAAATCATTAGTAGGCCTCATTCACGAAGCTGGTCTATAAAGTGGGTATAAGGAGACTGCCTATAAAATGGCGGTCTAATGGGTGATCACTCTCACCCACCGCTCGCCTGATCAGTGAAGGGTCGTTAGCCGAACAGTTTTGATAGGACCACTTAATCATTAAAAGTATAATGATCAAAGTGCTAGAACCCGTACAAGAATTCCCAATCTAGTTACTTTAGAAAAAAATGTGAATTTGATGCTAACCCATGAAATTGCACATTGCACTTTATGAAACGTTGGTGGAGCGTGTGTGGGTTACCGGCACACTAATGGGGGTTCATAAAGAGTGGCAATGGGTTTCTCGGGTGTTATCATTTTTGATGGAGCGTGTGTGGTTAACCGGCACATCAATTTGAGAAGATAATGGACCCCGAGAGTACCAAGCTAATTTGCATGGTTATTCACACCCGGTTTGTGATCCTCGGCATCCCAATCACAAACGGTGGGGCATATCCGAGATTAAACATGCCATTGAACAGTTCAATGAATCTCACAGATCTAGGAATTTCATTAGACTGAAATTGATAAAAGTTATCTACCTTGATGACCACTGTGTTGTGACTACGGCATCCCTCTTCACAGCATAGTTGGGGTATTTTGGATCCTAGCCTTGTTAAATAATGTATATTGGGTAATTATTTAAAAGGATGAATTAAACGAATAAATTCAAATTTTATATATGTCTGAAGAAAGTGTCATTCTCCTCCTTCTCCTCCTTCACCCATTTCTGAGAGCTTCAGAAAACACCTATTTAGTATGGTAAGGCTGACTGGCCTGAACTATGTGATATGGTTTTGCAATTAGAGAATAGTTCTTAGTTTTGCTAGCAAACCATATCCGACTGAGTGTCCGCTCCTATACATGACATCACGCAGCAGCTTGTGATGAGCATGACTCCTTGACTATTGAGTCCAAGGAAGTTCGTTGCATTATGCTATTGATCATTGACCCCGAGTTCCGCAGGGATTTAGAATTCCTGGGGTCAGATAAGTTAGCACAGCTAGTTAAGGAAAGGTTCTGAGAACTGGTTTAAAAAGGAGAACGAACTAGGATCTTCAAAGAGCTTGAAGTTGCAAGCTTGAATGAAGCAGCACCAGTTTACATGTTCCAAGTTTGAGGGATACATAGGCGAACAGTATAAAACTGGTTTCCCCTTGTGATCAGGAGTTAAGCATTAGCTCGACTCGCTGATCCGTTCATCCAGATGAACAGGAAGGGTAACCGGATAAGACGATCATGGAAATGCATTCAATGTCGACTCTAAATGAGTCGTTCATGGAGAAGCATAGTTCTATTAATTCATCTGTTTCAGGATTAAGTCCAGTATTAAGGTGCATCAAGAAATGATCCAGATCGTCTGGACCAATTATTCGATGTTTCAAACTGGGAATCCATAAGGTGGGACACAGTCACAGAAAGGTTGGAAAAATGCTCTAAAGCCAAACCGTTTGGCAAACTCAGTAAACTCAGAATACCTGATCCTCATTTCCTTGATACAGGATGTGTTTCTCACATTTGCTCTGTATGCACGGACTCTGTAGGATGCGGGATGTTGTCGCACAGGAGCATATTCAGATTGGATATGGAGCTCGTGCATTTTTGGAGTTAAGCTAGATATTTGTTCTTGTTATTGGTTTATAGATACATTTAACATAGATTCGCATTGTACATTGTTCTGAGGATAATTCTGGTTTAATGAAATATTTTTTTTAAAATGGTTGTTTTAATTGTCCTCAAAATGTTGTGTGAATATGTTGATGATGTAAATGGTAATAACTTGAATGTTGATACATCCAATGGGATTGGATTTGTAAATTGTGTTCTTTATGATTGTTAAAATGAATTTTATGAGAATCACTTCAACCAAAGGTCCAGTTGGACAGGACTTTGGAATCATTTGACTTAGAGTCACATGATGAATTGAGTGCTTAATAAAATTAATTGTGGCAAGAAAGGAATCACCCAAAGATCCAATAGATAGGATTTTGGAATCAGCTGACTTGGAGTCAGGTGATGATTGCATGTCTTGAACAATATTAACAAAGTCATAAATTTACATGGAACTGTAAAGGTATTAAGATTTTGAGCAACAGACACATAAGTTACTGTGTATTGCTCGAATCTTCAAACAGAACACGATTAGTTATGCTTCATGATATTTGCCAAATGGTTTGACAGATATGGCTTCGTTTATCGGAATAAGCGATTGATTGGAACCTTGAAGTGTTCAAGGATTTCAAAGGAAGTATAAGATCAACAGAACCTGAGTAACAACATAGACTGAGAAAATGTTTCACAGTTTATCCTCTTCCAAGAACACTAATGGTTATAATGTGTCTTAGGGAAGATGATGGAGCGTTGATCGAAATAGTTTTGATCCTCGGTGTATAAGATACACTGGATACATTTCCGACTAATATTTCAATGAATTGAATATTCAACCAGTCAGACCACAGAAGCCATATTCCGACCACATCTTAAACTAAGTAGGTTATATTGACACTGTCTGAAATGTAAAGCTGGGATCGTCCCACTAGTACATAGAAACTCTAGGGTCATGTAGCATTCGTCTGAATCTCTTGACAAGCCTGAAACTGATTAGCAATGTTGTTTCATTGGCTACTCCGGTTATCCTTTGAAAGAAGAGTACTTTTAGAAAGAACTCAAGTTCTAAGGAAACAGTGGGAGTAAGAATAATTCTGAATGAGTTCAGGGTTTAGCCAAGTGAAAGAACCTTTTAGTCACCACTGGGACTTGACCAGGAATTAGATTCCTGTTAAACCTGACATACCTTCTCTTCGCTTGACCAGTAGTTATTGTCACCGTCATAAGGAGTTATGATCCGGGTGATATACCGAGTAGTGGTAAAACACTAAAGATGGTACGGATAAGTAATCCGACTGCTGGAAGCATTGGTGAGCCCGGTTGCTGCCAAATAAGAGAACCTTACCGCGAGACACAGTCTATGTGACAGTTTGATTGATCTTTACAACTGGTCTAGGAACCAGTGGGAGTAATTGAATCATCAAAAGAAGGGAACATAGAAATGTAGTTACAGAACATCTGGTTGAATGAGTCATCACTTGGAGTCAAGCAATTGATTCTGAGAGAAGCACTCTCAATAGAAGATGTAATCCGAGAGGATTCTGCGTGGCATAGTGTGAGTCGTTAGTGGAGCGTGTGTGGTTTACCGGCACACTAATAGGGACTCACATAGAGCATGCCATTACAAAAGGTACATGGCCCCGGGATTCGTCCCATGGGCATCTCGCAAGAAAGGATATTTGGTTTCTCAAAATAGGCCAAAAGGTTTGGATTTTGTGAATAGCCTGAAAGATTTCCTTTAATATGTCGGAAAGGTTTGGATTTCGGTTTCGCAAAATGTGCCATAAGTTCTGGATTTTTTGAATAGTCCGAAAGAGTCATATAACGGTGTCAAAGCCAGTGGGAGTATCGTTGTTATCTGCTATCATTGTATGTGGGTTACATACTGGTTCTAGGAAACGTATCTTATCATTACAAAGTGTAATGACTTGGTGTTAAGAAACGGTTCGCTATGAAAGACTTTAAGAGATACAACATACTCAGGTGGTTGTGAACATCTATTAGATAGATCAGAATTCTGCCAATATGATCTTGATGAGATTCAAGATGGATAACCCCAGGAATGGAGTTTCCTGTCATTGCAAAGTGTAATGAATTGGCATGAAAGAAACAAAGAAGGTGCAGCATGCTCACGTGGTTCATAGACATCTATCAGATAGATGAGACTAACAGTATTGACTTAGCCATTGAGAATATGATCTTGATGGGATTCAAGATGCATAAGAAAGAGTTTCTGAAAGGAAATGGTTTCCGGAAATCATGACACAAGGATTATTGGTAATCTTAGGATTCCGAAAGTGCTTGGAATGAGATTACATCAGGTTCCTCGAGCCTCTTGGACAAATCAGAAGTGTTATGAACATATCCTGATGACTTAATGCTTAGAGCATTGTAAGTTGGATTCAGGATATTGCCTGGCTGAGAATACTAAATGGATTTTTGAACAAACGTGAGAAATCATTGGGGAATAATTAGGGTGATTGATTTGAAAGGGTTTTCAAATCGGTAATTGTTTACACCAGAACGTGGTGCTGTAGGACTTCATGGTTAAAGAACTTCGTTGGTTTCTGATGGAGCGCGTGTGGGTCACCGGCACATCATGACACCTCAAAATTGTCTTAGGGTGTAGTCATGTGGACTAAAGACCCGAGAACCATGGGCAGTAAAGTGTATAAGTGTTAGACACTTGGATACATAGAAAGAGTGAAAAGGTCATAGACATAGATGTAAAAGGGTTGAATTGAAAGTTTAAAAGAGAATAAGAAACCGATAATAGTTATGATAAATCCGACTTGGTGATTACCTCGTGGAGACTTGGTAATTAGCAGGAGTAGCTGCCAGTCAGATTTTATGTTTCACTTTTGCATGTTTACTTCCTGAATAATTGGATTATTCAAATATCCACAGTCACTCATACTTTTAGGGAGTAAGTATGAAGGAAGACTGTCATGAATTGGTTTGTAGATTGTCTAAGGAGTTAGACATAGCAATAAGATTGCTGCAACGTTCATGAGTACTTGGAAATAGAGATTTGAGTATTGGATAAACCCACGCTCAATAGATTGCTTCATGGATTACATCACGAGCAATGTTGAGACGATAATATCTTATGGTCTTGAAGTGGAGAGATATGAGTTATAATTTGCAAGGCGGTTGCTCATTGATAGTACGAAAACGCATCGGTAAAAGATATAACATATTAGTCGAAAACTCATTAATTGTGCTGTTGTGAGTGATTTGTCGGGTAAAAGATATAACATATTAGTCGAAGCTTATTCGTCCCTTGACCCAGACGGGAAACAGATATCTGTTGGCCACTCGATGATTTTGAAGTTGACTGAAGCGCTGGCCAGCCACGACTAAATTGATTCGTTCAATTAGAAGTCTAAAAGTCATAAGCAAAATCGGAAATCGGGAAACTGTGTCAGACAGAGATTGATCTCAATCCATGTCTCATGTCTGAAAATATCTTGTTGGACGGAGGATCATCTGATCACTTATCTATGGACAGAACTGACTAGGTCAGAGTTCGGCAGCAGTTTCTAGGAAGCTGCAGGTTGCTGATTAATCAAAGGTTAAATTGGTAATTATAGTCATAAACTTATCCAAGTGGGAGACTGTTGGATTAGGTGTCTAAGCCATGACTAATAATTTATATTTATTTAATTAATAGAAGCAAAGTCCATTTGGGTTGCCCTCATAGCTGGAGGTTTGGTAGAAAGTTTGGTAGAGAGAAAGGTTGGTTTATTATGGGATTAATAAATCAATAGATATAAAAGATATGGTTTGTTAATATATTAAAGTGATAATATATTAATTAGAAACTATATTAATTGATTAATAATTAATCAGAAATTAATTGGATTAATTTCTGTGGCATTAATTAGATTAATCAAGAGGTCAGGGATTAAAGTCGTACAAATTCAATAAGTGAATTGCGGCGCGCGGCGCGCCAATGGAAATGCCACGACGCGCGTACATATTCGTACGAATTCAATGGTTGAATTGCGGCGCACGGCGCGCAAACGATCTGGCCGCGGCGCGCGTACAGATAATCCAGAAAATGGGCTGCGGCTAGGGTTTCTAGCTTTGCCACTTGGTTCCCTATAAATAGGGAACCCTAGACCTCATTATCAGTTGCTCATTTCTATTATTCTCTCTGGAATTTTCGGTCCACCCTCTGGCTCCCTGGGTGTGATCTCATTTGAGTCAGGACACTTGTGCTGCTTAGCTTCAAGATTAAAACTAAAGGTTAGTTTTTCTGATTTATTCTTTTAGTTAATTTTTGTTTGGCCTTTAGGAATTAGTTACATGTTCAAAGAAAGAAAACATAGATCTTTTCTAGGTTGCATGTGAACTTAGGTTATTTAGTTCATGGTTGCGGAAAACCTTTCATATATATCGTATCGAGTCCTTGTTACAATATTGTGATGTTTTAACAATTGATTTGGTAAAATCATGAAATTAGGAGTTTCGGTTTGATAACATATGAAATTCTCTAATTGTGATTTGTATTAGCTATTGTTTTCTTAATCTTTTGAGTTGAGTATTATGAAAATGCCTAAGCATGTTTAAGATATGATATGTGATGTCATTTTACAGTTGATACTAGTAGAATGGAAGGAAACATGTAAGATACAGGTGACCCATGAGCTGTACAGATGCCATATGAGTAGGTTCTAGTTCATTATTTATGAATAAACTATTATTGAATTAACTGTTCATTATTGAAGTATTTCCGTTATCAGAAGATATATATATATATATATATATATATATATATATATATATATATATATATATATATATATATATATATATATATATATATATATATTAAAAAAATGTCTTTTCGTTATCCCGTTCTCATCGGAGTCAAGCCGCGAATTTGGAAAAGATGTCACTTAGGGTAGTGAAAATATTGCACCTACTGTAGATATTTTGAATTTCGGTAATAAGAACGTGGGTTGTTCTTTCAGTTCCAACTGTAAGATACTATATAAACGGGTATGTATCATCATTTGTATCTAAGATCTTTTCAGTATCATTCTTTCCTACTACTAGTTCATTCTTATATAATCTCAGATTTCCAATCGAGACATGGAAAACAGATCTCATATGGAAAACTTGTCAGACACTGAGCGGAATTTCCTAAAGGAAGAGGGTACCTCCCTATCGTTTAAACAGATACATCTACTGGAGTCTGGTAATTATAATATCCTTAACTCCTTTTATTTCTTATTCATTTCTCTAGCGTTTTGATTTTATTTTAAATTATGTGAGGTATAGATTTTCCAGATATATTACCGTTGGATCAGCTTCAAAATGATCCTGAAGTTCTTCCTCCGATGAGTATTATCTCAGAAGATCCAGGACCTTCATCTTTGGGCTTTGCTTATGAGCAATCTCAAAACTTACTTCTAGGTTGAATTTTAGTACTTTTATGTCATTTTGGTTTTTATCTTCTAAGATTTTTTTTAAAGATCCATTTATGGACGAGTACATAACGAACAGTGAGATTATCCCCATGAATCAAGGATTCATGGCTGGCATGCTGAACTATGATCAACTACAGGTGATTCATAACGATAGTGTTGGAATGAATCCCGAGTTTAAGGGAGGTTTTCAATACCAGGATCACCTTCAGATGATTCAAAGGAATCTAGAGGGATTTCAAAACCCTGGGTTCATAGCTGAAAATCAACAGTTACTACCGACGGCAGATTCTAATGTTATTGCACCAAATTTTATCTTTGGTTTAACAAATCAGGATCATGCTCAAATGATCCAGAATGACAATAGTACAACCGGATTTGATTCTTTGAATCCAAGAACCATAGTAATTGGCAGTGGAAGTGGTTCTAGACAGCCATTAAGTAAGGAAGCGATAGCTCAGCACTTTAACAAGCCACTTATGCAAGCTGCAAGGGAACTCAACGTTGGATCAACACAGTTGAAGCAACGCTGTAGGAAGTTAGGCATCAAAAGTTGGCCTCGACGAAAGATTAAGAGTCTACAAACTCTTATTAACCATACTCAGGTTAAGAATTGTATCTCTTTTCCCCAATTTTAATATCATGATGTTGCAATGACTGAAAGTATTTATGAAACAGGAATTGAATAATAATCCTAGTAAAGCGGACGTAATACTTGGTCTAGAGAACGAGAAAAGAGAAATAATTGAGGGTTCCAGTTCGGAGATAACTGATACCACAAAGAGATTGAGGCAAGCTGCCTTTAAGGCTGTTTACAAGAAAAGAAAGGTTCAAAAGAGGGAGGAAGCTTCATCAGGGACCCATACACAGCAACAATCTCTGCCTTCTGTTTCTGCTATGAGTGGTTTTAACCATGATTTTCTCAAGATCACAAGTGAAGAGAACCCAGAAGACTTGGCAGGTGATTTAGCCCGCCTTCGGCTTTCAGATTGAATTTCTACCAATATTAGTTTAATGGAACTGTTGATAGGGATGATGGAAGGTTTTCGATAATAGTTATTGGTCAGGTATTATCGAATTGTCATGTCTACTATGTAAGGATAGGGGTATAAGAGGTACATAAAGTGTCTAGATGTATGGTTCTATAGTATTACAAAATACTCCTCTAGTATTTTAGCTTTATATTTTGTTTTAGAGTTTCTTTGTATATGGTTCTTGGTAAGTTTTTAGACTTGTTGTTCACTACGACTATTTCTAAGTACATGTTAGTCATACCTTGGACAAATACAGTTGACCAGGCTCTATTTGTCCTAGGTATGATTACATAACTACCTAGGCCTACTCGTAGTGTTCAACTCATCTTATTACTCTTGTATTGTTATGGTTGTGACACTGTTCTAGTATGTATGTACTTGTACTTATACTTTATAAAAATATCATTGTATTTTAAAGTATATTTTGTACAGATTGTTTTAGAGAGTTTTAGTCCCATTATATTTATAGTTGTATACCTTAAATGGATTGATATGGATTGATATACTTAGTTCACTATAAACAATGCTCTGATACCAATCTGTCACACCCCCAAACCACGATGGCGGAAACGTCTGAGGGTGGATGACTTCATGAACAGTATCACAACAACGTTTGTACAATAGTGATCAAAGAAAACACATCCATTATATACATAATTGTAAATGTTACAATAGTTCAAAAGATTGTATGTTTTGAATACAATTACAATATGATATCAAAATACATAGTATGACGCCATAGCGACCCATCGTCAAAGGTTGTAGTTACCCTATCAATTTCCTGAGAATACAAGTAGTTTGAAAGAGTGTCAACATTACGTTGGTGAGTTCATAAGATTTTTGTATGAGAAAATCCATAATCCTTTTTCCTTGTAGAAAGATAGTGTTTGAAACCAAAAAATCCAATATTTTCTTATAAATGAGTATTAGTCTTAAAACCCAAAGACCGAAAATGTATAGGTATTTGTATACTTGAAAATAGTATTATGTAGTTTTATTCTTGTATAAAACCGTGTAAATAGGTGTTTACTGGTAGTCGAATCGTAGATTTAATTCCACAAAAGTCGTATGTATAAGTAAACCGTACTTATATTTATATCTTTGATAAAACATAGTTTTAATTCCCATAGAATCAGTGTGTATAAGTAAAACCATACTTATATTTGTAACTTGTTAATATGTAGTTTTAATACCATAAAACTTGTATGAGGAATCTCTTTCCTTGTAAAATGTAGTATTGTAATCCAAGAAAATCCAATATTTTCTTATGAATGTATCCAAGTCCTTAAAACCCAAGGACTAAAATGTATAGCATAGTTTGTAGTATAAAGCCATTGAAAATGTATATTTCCACGTAAACAATTTAATAAGTTGATTTCCCATGCGAGACGCCCTATAACCATACTGTGACCATGTAGGCCTGCTTCGACGTTCTTCAGGCGTTGAACTGTTATGACATTTGTCAACTCAGATCCGTCGGTCTAGCTGTAGCTAGCAGCTCAGGTGCGGGGTTGTCAATCCCGTATAGATCTATACACAAATATCACGTTCTCTTACCGAGACTCTGGTTATAAATTTCAGGACTTATAGTATGTACTTAAATAAGCACTGTGAAGACCCGTCTCATAAAAATGTATGTATCAATCAACTTGTTTATGTAAAGTTTGTATATGAAAAACCCTTGTATTTGCCCATTGTCATTTTTCCCATGATAATATAGTAATGTATAATAATTATATATTTGTATATAATTAATTATCTTGTTCTAACGGTTATAGTAACATTTGTAACCACAAACTATTCCTATAATAGTTTATTTTTAGTATTCTTGTCGTGAAAAGCATATATTTACGAATATATGTGAAATTGTTATAAATTCAGCGTTACCACGACAATTATGAACAAACTAAAAACTAGAATATAGATGAAGAAAGAAAGAAAGCTTGAGAGTTTCGAGAGAGTAGAGAGAGTTTATATCACTTGTGAAAGAGTTGATATGAGATGCATTTTCTTCCTTACATTGATGGTCTATTTATACTACCAAGTCTACTATTCAAATATAGTTGTTTAATTGGTAAATGCAAAGTGATGACAAAGTGATGACATAATGTTGTCATTCACCAATTACTTGTAACACTCCCCCTTGAATGACATCATTCTACATCAGGGTTCAACTTTGAAGTACTGCCTCATTAAAAACCTTGCTAAAGAAAACCCAGTGGGAAAAAACTTTAGCAAAGGGAAAAAGAGTGCAGTGTCTAGTTGACTCCCCCTCATTTAGATATCGAATGACCATTATGTATTGTGTAGATGTCTCATTCCAATACCATGAACATGTTTTCTAAAGATCTTGGTAGGAAGTGCCTTTGTGAAAAGATCTGCTGCATTGTTGCTAGATTGAACATATTTTAGTTCAATCTGTTGATTCTTTATACGCTCTTGAGTGTATTCAAAAAAACTTTGGAGGAATATGTTTTGTCCTGTCGCTTTTGATGTACCCTTCTTTCATTTGAGCGACACATGCTGCATTATCTTCATAGATTAAGGTTGGAGATTTATCTTTATCAATTCCACAAGAAGTCAGGATAAGTTGTGTCATCGATCTTAACCATGTACATTCTCTACTAGCTTCATTTAGAGCAATTACTTCTGCATGATTTGAAGATGTGGCGACGAGTGTTTGTTTTTGAGAACGCCAAGATATTGCAGTACCTCCATTCATTAATACATATCCAGTTCGAGATCTAGCTTTATGAGGATCAGACAAGTAACCTGCATCTGCATAACCAATCAAGCCTTGTTTTGAACTATTAGGAAAAAATAAACCTAAATCAGTAGTTCCGCGAAGGTATCGTAAAATGTGCTTGATTCCATTCCAGTGTCTTTTTGTTGGAGATGAACTAAATCTTGCTAATAGATTTACTGCAAAAGAAATGTCAGGTCTAGTACAATTAGTAAGATACATAAGAGCTCCAATTGCATTAAGATATGGTACTTCTGGACCAAGAATTTCTTCATTTTCCTCACAAGGGCGATATGGATCTTTGTCAATATTTAGTGATCTAACAATCATTGGAGAGCTTAGAGGTTTGGCTTTATCCATATTAAAACGTTTCAAGACCCTTTCTGTATAGTTCGATTGATGGACAAGTATCCCATTTGGCATATGCTCAATCTGTAAACCAAGACAATATTTGGTTTTCCCAAGGTCTTTCATTTCAAATTCTTTTTTTAAAAATTCAATCACTTCAAGGATTTCTTTATTCGTCCCAATAATGTTCAGATCATCAACATAGACGGCTATAATCACATATCCAGATGTTGTTTTCTTAATAAATACACACGGACAAATAGTATTGTTTTTATAGCCTTTGATTATTAAGTAATCACTTAGACGATTGTACCACATACGTCCAGATTGCTTTAACCCATACAATGATCTTTGCAGTTTGATAGAATACATTTGTTTGGGTTTTGCACTTAATGCTTCTGGCATTTTAAATCCTTCGGGGATTTTCATATATATATATATATATATATATATATATATATATATATATATATATATATATATATATATATATATATATATATATATATATATATATATATATATATATATATATATATATATATATATATCACTGTCAAGTGATCCATATAAGTAAGCAGTAACAACATCCATAAGATGCATATCTAAATTTTCAGAAACTGCTAGACTGATTAAATATCTGAAAGTGATTGCATACATAACAAGAGAATATGTTTCTTCATAATCGATTCCCGGCCTTTGAGAAAAACCCTGAGCAACGAGCCTGGCTTTGTATCTCACAATTTCATTTTTCTCATTTCTTTTTTGTATAAAAATCCATCTGTATCCCAATGGTTTCACAACTCCAGGTGTGAGTATAATAGGTCCAAAAACCTTTCTGTTATTGAGAGACGTTAATTCAGCTTGCATGGCCTCTTTCCATTTACCCCAATCCTGCCTATTTTGGCATTCAATGACAGATTGTGGTTCTGGATCCTCATTGATAATATTGCATGCAACTGAATAAGAAAATATTATATCTTCTAATTCATATTGGCTCCTTACTATTTTTATATGACCATAATTAATTTCAATCTCCTTATCATTTATTTCCTCAACTGGGGAAGTAATGTTATTTTGTGTTTCTTCATGAACACTTTCATTATGCTCAAACATATTTTCCATTCCTCTTCTTTTTCTAAGATTTGCATCCTTAGAACCAAATGGCCTTCCACGCTTCAGGCGTGCTTTGGATTCTTGAGTTACTTTTTTATCAGATTGTCTATCTGGGAGTTCAATTCGAGCTGGAGCGTTAACAACAGGTATATATGATTTAGTAACTCTTTTTGTATCAGTAAATGCATCAAGTAATTGATTTCCAACTTCTTGCAAATGTATTATTTTTTGAACACCCATCTCACATTCTTGTGTACGGGGATCAAGATATGATAAAGAAGGTTCATACCATGAAACATTCTTTTCTTGGGTTTTCATTTCTCCCCCAAGCGTTGGGAAATTTTCTTCATTGAAATGGCAATCAGTAAGACGTGCTGTAAACATATCACCTGTCAAAGGTTCAAGATATCTTATTATTGAATTTGTTTCAAAACCAAGATATATTCCCAACCTCCTTTGAGGACCCATTTTTGTACGTTGTGGTGGAGCAATAGGAACATATACTGCACTTCCAAAAATTTTAAGGTGGGATATATCTGGTTCTTTTCCAGAAACAAGTTGAAGGGGAGAATGTGTATGATATGCACTTGGTCTCATACGAATCAGTGATGCAGCATGTAAAATTGCATGACCCCATATGGAAACAAGAAGTTTTGTTCTCATTATTAATGGTCTAGCTATTAATTGGAGATGTTTAATTAGTGATTCTGCTAAACCATTTTGAGTGTGTACATGTGCAACTGGATGCTCAACAGTAATTCCTATAGACATACAATAATCATTAAATACTTGAGACGTAAACTCACCTGCATTATCAAGTCTCACTTTATTGATGTTATAATCAGGAAAATGTGCTCTCAGCTTAATAATCTGAGTTAGGAATTTTGCGAATGCCATGTTACGAGTTGATAATAGGCAAACATGAGATCATCTAGTTGATGCATCTATTAAGACCATAAAGTATTTAAATGGTCCAGAAGGTGGATGAATTGGTCCATATATGTCTCCTTGAATTCTTTCTAGAAATCTAGGTGATTCCCTTTCAACTTTCATTGGTGAAGGTCTTGTAATTAATTTCCCAAGGGAACAAGAAATACACGGGTTCTTATTACCTATTTGAGGGAACTTCTGGTCCTTCAATGGATGCCCAAATGTATTTTCAATTATTCGGCGCATCATTGTTAATCCTGGATGGCCCAGCCTGTCATGCCACAAACTAAATATTCTAGGATCACAAAATTTTTCTTTAACCACCAAATTTGACTCAACTATATTTATATATGTAAAATGTAAACCAGAATCAAATTGTGGTAATTTCTCCAAAATATGGTTTTCATTTATTATAAACATATATTTCTTGTTTCCTATTGTTTTGGTGAATGTGTCATATCCGTTAAGATATATATCATTAAAACCCAATAAATTTCTATTTGACTTTGGGGAAAATAACACATTACTGATTACAAACTTCGTACCATTAGGTAACATGAAACAAGCATTTCCTGCTCCTACAATCAAGTCTACAGGACCTGATATTGTATTTATGTGCCCTTTTACGGGTTTTAGTGTGGAAAAATATTTCTTTCTTTTCAAGATGGTGTGTGTGGTACCACAATCAATTATTAAGAGTTTGCCAAGATTTCCTTGGTTTTGTGCTCCAGTTGAACTCATTTTGAACTTCATATAAGAAAAATAAATGATGAGTTATGAACACAATTTTAATAAAAGTGACTCGAAAAAACTTCATTAAGAAAGAAAAACATTACAATAAAAAATTAAAAACATGTTACAAAAGGAAACTAGTTTTCTAGGATGTCTAAATCATTGCAAAAGTCAAGAGTGTTTAGTTCAATGTTTCCTAGATCAACACCATCGATGAGGTTGACTTCTTTCCCCTTTCCTTTAATGGAATCTTGGTAAAGTTTACAAAGATGGGGATCTGTACGACAGGTCCTTGACCAATGACCTGTGCTACCACATCTATAACAAGAACCTCCGGGGTTCTGTGATGTTCCGGCATCATTTCTTTTTTCTTGTGGTTGGACATTATTTCCTTGTGGAGTGTGTTGATTATTGTTTCTTTGACCACGCCCACGGTTATAAGGATGACCGCGTCCACGACCCTGAGTATAACCGCGCCCAAAATTTTGGTTTTGGTTAAAATGGTCTCGACCGCGACCACGTCCTCGTCCACGACCACGACCACGACCACGACCACGTCCTCGTCCATATGAATTATTTCTTGGTTCATAAGTGATAGTAGCATTTGCTTCAGGAAGTGCTACTGAACCTGTTGGACGGGACTGGTGGTTCTTTATTAATAGTTCATTATTTTGTTCAGCAACAAGGAGAAGTGTATTAAGCTCAGAATATTTTTTGAGCTTTTGCATACGATATTGTTGTTGCAATGTCATATTCGATGCATGGAATGTGGATAGAGTTTTCTCCAACATTGAAGCATCAGAAACATCTTCCCCACAAAATTTTAGTTGTGAACATATCCGAAATAATGCGGAATTATAGTCATGTACCTTTTTGAAGTCTTGAAACCTCAACGATAACCATTCAGCCCTAGCACTTGGAAGTATAACTTCCTTTTGGTGGTCAAATCTTTCTTTTATGCTTTTCCAAAGAGTGCTAGGATCAGTGGTATTGAGGTATTCATACCTCAACATTTCATCGATATGTTTGCGAAGGAAAATTATTGCACGTGCTTTATCTTGCGACGTGCACTTATTTTTTTCTTTTATAGTTTCAGATAAATCCATGGACTCAAGATGCATCGTAACATCTATAGTCCAAGGCATGTAGTTCTTTCCGCTGACTTCAAGAGTGGTAAATTCAAGCTTTGCAATGTTTGACATATTGTAGTTCCTTGATTAGATCGATGTGTCTTTTAATCGCATTCGTTAGAGCCTCGTGCTGATAACGTGTTATAAATTCAGCGTTACCACGACAATTATAAACAAACTAAAAACTAGAATATAGATGAAGAAAGAAAGAAAGCTTGAGAGCTTGGAGAGAGTAGAGAGAGTTTATATCACTTGTGAAAGAGTTGATATGAGATGCATTTTCTTCCTTACATTGATGGTCTATTTATACTACCAAGTCTACTATTCAAATATAGTTATTTAATTGGTAAATGCAAAGTGATGACAAAGTGATGACATAATGTTGTCATTCACCAATTACTTGTAACAGAAATAACCTATTTAAATGGTTATAAACAACATCTTTTAAGATATTTTCCATAATAGTGGTGTAATAACTTGGTTATACTCTTTATTAATTCAAATATAATATTTCATGACTATCAAATAAAGAACGGCCAGGTAGAAGATCAAATGGGGAGACAGGACCCTTTCAGCGTATAAGCCTTTCGAAAATCCAGCAACCTAGCCCAAATGATCGGCCTAGACACCGCTCTCGTAAGTAGATCATTCGATATTATATTTTGGAACTATAATTGAATTGTTGTCATAACGATATTTACAAATTTTTCATTTTGTTTACTATTGTTATAAATGAGTATAAATAACTATTTTTATAGTATAACTTGTATTCTCCCCCTTAAAAACTTTAATAAAGATAAAAAGAAGGGGTATGAACTCACCTCAATGTCGACTAGGATCTTATCGCCAACTGTTGTTAGATCGTCCGACTCTTCGTGCTTCTAACTCGAACTCACTATATTTATAACTGAAATAGCTATTTCTAACGCTCATTCTTCGTATATTTCTATATATATCGAAGAATCTTCTAACAATACTATATAGTGATATAGAGATCGAGATCTGAGGTGTGAGGAAATGAGAGGATTGAAGCCTCTATTTATAGTAAATTTATTTTCGTATAGCGGCCCTCAAGATACAGACATTTGACGTTTATAGCTTTTAAATTTTGTTTATGACAAAACATACCCTTAAAATACTCTTTAAATAGATTTAATAGTTTTTATATAAAATAAATGATTTTTGTTTATAAAACTATAATCTACAAAAATCGTAGTTTAATAATATCAAATTTTTAACTAAAAAACTTTAACGAATTAACGTAATGGTATTAATTGTATGTTTAATGAAAATATAGGGTTTAAATGTAAATACAATTTCATTTTAAAGAAAAAGAAAATATTAAATATAAAACTGATATCAATAATATTAAATTTTGACGTCACATTATTCGTATCGATGATACCGTTTTGACGGTAAATTTTTCGTTTTATAAAACGTCATCATATTATTGATAAACTTAAAAATACATATTGAATACGTAGTGTTCGAAACGAAAATACGAATTCTTTGAGGGTAAAATGTGTAAAATTGATTAAATAATGAAGTGGGGCCCACTTTATATAATAATAATAATAATAATAATAATAATATATAGCAAATTGCATTTTGGTCTCCGTATAGACTTTGAAATTTTTTTTTTATGTTTTTATTTTTTTTATTTTATGTATAAATATTTTAATAATCAAACGTCGCTTTCAACTTAAATTAAACGATTTTCTATCATAACTTTTTATATATAACGTTTGGTAAAAACATAAATACATATTCGGAACCGTCGTATTTTTATCTATGTTTTGATATAAAATTTGTAATATTCCGACGAGTTTTAAATTGTACTGTTCACTATTCACGCCGGACACCATTCATGACGATTTTTTTTTTAAATATGTTTCTACCAAAAACATATAACTTTGCAGTGTTTGTTCGCATAATTGATTTAAATTAGTGTTTATAATATACAAAAATTCATTGTAGAAGTTATAAAATTTACATTTATCGTATGTTTCGGTTTTACTTTCGTTGACCTAATTTGATAGTTGTCACACAAAATCCTGGATCAAAATAACCAAATTTCGCACCTTTTGCTATGAAAATAACCTAGGAGGATTTTGGTTCGTAAATGGGGTAAATGAGGAAAGCTGTCCAAATAACCCCATTGAAGCAGGTTAGCGACACTAACCTTTAAAGTTAGCATCGTTAACTTTTAAAAATCCGACCTATGCTTCGAAACCCGACCCGTGTAAGTCCACTTGATGCTACTGGATGCTACAGTAACTGAAACACGACCCGTGTGACTTCTACACGGTCGAGCAGAAGTGTTATGTTATGAAATAATTTCGGGACGAAATTCCTTTAACGGGGAGGTAATGTGACATCC
The DNA here is from genome assembly GCA_023525715.1 of Cichorium intybus. NCBI lineage: Eukaryota > Viridiplantae > Streptophyta > Magnoliopsida > Asterales > Asteraceae > Cichorium > Cichorium intybus. The sequence continues at coordinate 91,450,534 of CM042013.1, forward strand.
CGGAAATTTATATCTAGAACTATAAACAGTTAATTCACCGCAAACCTCTTTATAACCAAACATTTTGAGCTTCAATGCATACTTTGGAAAATATAGTGTCATTGCGATTAAAATAAGATACGAGATGAAATCTTACTTCCTATAATGGAATATCTCAAGCACAAACTGAAACCCTAGTTAATACGTCTGAAAAACTGAAAATAAGTATTAACCATTTGTGAAACAAAACAAGCAATCTAACCTCAGAGTACATGTTTCCCTGGTTCCGGAAATATAAATAACATTCAAAACGGAGCTCATATGCAAAAGTTACGACTGTTATAAGAAAACAAGCCAAAACAAACCAGTGTAACACTGATTTTCTTTAACTACATAAATCGTTTCGTTCCGTTGAGGCACTTGCGCACCTCATATGGAAATTCCGAGAACATTATTGGACTCAGATTATGGTCTATTATTGGATTCCATACTCGAAATATTATTAGTAAAAATATTTATAAAAGTCAACTAATCGGATACTGCGGATAAATGAACGCAATATTTAAACGCGATTTCCCGATGTTCTGCAACTCGAAAAAATTATCTGTTTGGGTTTCTAGAATCAGTGCACTCGGCTCAACAATTCTCCGGTCTAAAAAATAATACTAATTATAAAATCGGAAAGCATAGCATAATGATTATGTAAGCGCTTACCTCGTGAATAGTGACGAATAGTGATTTTCAACCCTATAAATAAGATGCATCTTCTTTATTTATTTTCACCAATTCACCAAGAATCTAGCTTTCTTCCTCTCTCTCCCTTTGCCCCTTTGCCGCTTAAGTCTTCGTTGGTGTTATTTCGCGGTGTTTCTCGAACGCGATTATTCTCGAATCTAAGCTGAATTCACGCTTCAAAAGTGAGTGTTACGGCCCATTTGTCTATGTTTTTATATATTATTGGGGAGAATACATGTGCAATATAAACATTTACCAATTTCATATCAAGTTTTATAAATGTTATTATAGCTTTATAAAATGTTTTCAATAAGCGAGTACTGTACACTATTACGTATATACTTATCAACATACTTGGCTTTTATAACAAAAACCATTTTGGGATGAGACTTGTCTATCCTACATTTATCAATGGCTTAGATAGTGAGACACTATTCATAATTAAGTAGAAATACCTAGACCCCACACTACTATAACCGTTAATCAAGCAGAGCGAGATACATATGTATAGATCTATACGGGTTGACACCCCCACCTATGGTTGTTAGCTACAACTTTGACTTGTAAATCGATGTAGGTGATACTTATCTTTTTCATTACTACGACGTCCATCAAGCGTTGTAGGGGGTACATTTCAGTCGAATAACTCGGTTATAGGACTCAACTATAAGCACTGATGGTTTTCTCATAAACGTACATATCATTTATAAGTATGGTATTACTTATGGTTTTCAAAAACTCTATACAATTCATTTATAAGTATGGTATTACTTACGATTTTCAGCAACTCTTTACAAACTCATTTACAAGTATGATTATACTTACAAAAGGAATACTTTTAGTTATTTTAAAAGTATCAATGTTGTGTTTAGTAGAAAACCTATAACTCTCACCAACCTTGTGTTGATCCTCAAAACTACATGTATTCTCAGGAAATCAATGAGACTTTCAGAAGATGGAAATCTTCACAGATTTCAGGCAACCTAGTTTTGTTATATTTTTAACGCATTTCATGTACTCTACTATTATTATTTGTAAGAACCATGTATTCAAACTTCAAGATGAAATAAAACTATCCTTTGGTTTATTGTTGTACTTGTACTGTATATTCAATTGCCTGTGATCCAAGAACTTAGTCGCACAGCCCGGCATGTTCCGCCGCCTCGATCGGGGGTGTGACATAAGGCTAGACAGGAGCACGACACACGTGGTTCAGGAGTTCCACAGAGTAACCCGACAACAGGTGAGTAGTTAATTATTAGATGATTATGCCTTATTATGATGTTGTTTACAGATAAGAAGTGAGCTATGTTTTGATTTGGTTGAGTATAACCAAATTTTGAGTATATGGAATAAAGAGTTATAGTGTGTATATCACACTCAGGACTGAGATAGTCCATTGAGCTTGGTTAAAATAAGATAATGGATGATACAAACCAATTAACCTTAAATTACTTACTGAGCTTTCATAGCTCATAAATTGTTTGTTATTGTTGTTTTATGTTAGGATTTGGTAGTGATGATCGGTGGAAGCGTGTCTCAGAGGGATAGTTGGACTTGGATATGGACTCGGACTTAGTTGTTGTTTGAAATATGTAATTTAACCCGGTTTTTGAATGATAGTTGTAAATGGCTTAAGACTTAAACTATGTTTTTTGTAACAGCTTTGTATTACTTGTTTCTTAAATTGAGTTACACCCTTTAATGTTGTTCTGTTATGAGAAGATTAAGGTGTAATTCATTTTTAGGAAACCGGGCATTACATAAGATAAGTTCTTGGTCAAACAGTCACTCGCCGCAGTGCGGCTTCTCCCTTTCCGCGTCGCGGATTATCGTAGAATACATACGGAGTTTACCTGATACCGCATCACAGACATAAGCAGTCCGCGTCACGGACTTGTAACAGTCCGAAACCCCTTTTTGCCCTCAACCAGTACCACTATCAGTTAGGGTTCCTCTCTACCCCCTTCATGGGATCAGAAACTACCCTAAGGTCACTTCCTTATGGATATGTAAGTCCATGCATGTCCATGGTCCAAAACCCTAAGTGTTACAAGTCATCAAAGACTATTAACCAAAGGATAACACTATATGATGGGATGAAATGTAAAGTCAGAAGAGTAGATCTTCTTACCTTACTTCTGAAAAATGGAGTGATGCACACGATCCGTTACGAGCCTTCTCTCACGTTGTATCTCCTTCTTCCAATCTCCCAAAACCTTCAAAGCCTTGAAATCGAAGAGCCTCTGCCGAAACCAGTCACCGTCTCTACTCCAGAAAACCTCCAAAAGCACGAACCCTAGGGCTAGGACCCTTTATATAGGCGTTTAAATCCGAATTAGGGTTTTCACATCTGCGGCGAGCCGTGCCACGGATCCTTCTGAGCCGCGCCATGTGTACCAGTCATTCGCGAATCCAGATCCCTCCCGAGCCACACCGCGGATCCTATCGAGCCGTGCCGCGGTGGAATGGGTGTTACATACCATGTGGTTCCCGATGAGTTTACAGAGTATATCCTTGCTGGAGGTAGACTCATCCCTTCCTAACAGGCTCGGGGCAAGATGCCGAAGGTTTTTTTGGTGGTGACCGGTATGTTTTGTTCTAGATCTTTCCTTTCCTCCCCTTTTTTCCTTTATTTTTTTAATTTCGGGGGGTGTTTTGGGCTTTTGCCATATGTCTAGTTGTCCCTCGAGCATTTTGTTTTCAGGACGTACTTTCCCAAAAGTGGATAGGTCAGTTGGAATAAGGTGAGGTGGAGCTGGTGGATAAGGTTCCAGATCCCTTTTTGTTTCATGGTTTTGTTGATGTTTTAGTCGATGAAGCTACTAGTGCTGGTGGTAGAGTTGAGGAGAGTGGTAAGGCTAGGGGTTCTCCTGTTATGGGTAGGAGTGTAGGTGTATCGTCCCGTCAGGGTCCGACTGTTTCTTGGGAATCTATTAACGACAGCAAGGAGGGGATCATCGAGGGTTTATGTAAGGTGCAGGGAAAGCATAGGGTGGATTGGTGTGCTATGGGTCATGTCGACCCTTCGGCTGACTTGGTTCCGGTTCGGCGTCTCAGCCGATGCCGTCTGTTATCCGGCCTGAGGAGTGCGGGTGTTGTGACCGAGAAAGAGAAGATTATACAAATCCCCGATGACGATGCCAGTGGGGGTGTTAAGGTTGTTCAAAAGGCTATTGTTAGAGTTGCTGGTACTGATGGTGATGGTGGAAGTCAACATGTGGTGGGTTCAAAGAAAGGGGATTTTGTTGAGGAGCATATCTTGGAGATTGGGGTGGTTCCTATGATGGGGGGCTAGGGTTTGTCTAGTCTGCATTTGGTCGCCATGTGTTGACCGACTTTTCTACCCTCCCCTTTTAACCTCACTAGAGCTTGGTCAATGGATCGCGTCTGTCTGTGCGATCCGTTGCATATGATTTTGCGAAGCACGTGTTTCCCTGCGACGGAAGATGACATGAAAAACTACGTCGACGATAAGCTTGTATATGCTCTCCAGTTCACCTCAGCCTAGAGTGCATTCATGTTTTCCACGGGGGCACGCCATATCAAGCGATTATTGTCGGTCGAGCGTGACCATGATGCCCTTCAGGCATCGGAGAAAGAGCTGAGGAGGTAGGTGGGAGTGTTGGAGAAGGTTGTAAGTGAACATGACCAGAGGATGCAGATTGTTATTTTGGAGAAAATGCTTTTCAAGGAAAAACTTGCGTCTTGAGAAGAAGAGTTGGATACGGTCAGGGAGTTGAATGAAGGTTTATTAGTCCAGAACGAGAACCTTGTGTGTGACGTCAGTGATAGGGAGAAGATGTTAGAGATGAAAAGTGCAAAGCTGGTGGAGGTGGAGGGGGTCGTTCGTATGATCGAGAAGGTTTTCATGTGCCCTGAATTCATCCACGGCGTTGGACAAATCAAGCATGCTTGTTACGCTGTAGGGGAAGAGACCATACGGTGCAGCCTACATGATAACCCTTCTCTTGGTTTGTCTAATGTTGCAGGTAGCAGCTTTGTATCCGATCATACTGTAGAGATGGATAATGCCATCGAGGATTTCATCTCGTTGGATTATGCGTCCCTGTTGAATCTTGGAAGGGCCGATGTTGGGGAGTTGAAGGAGTTGCTGAAATTGGAGGTGGAAGAAGAGGAGGTGTAGTATCCTTTCTTGTTTATTTGATGGTGGTTTGAAACAGCTTTTGATGTGGTTGTAACTCTTGAACAATATTTTATTGTTTCTTGTTGTTGTTTTTTTTTGTCAGCATTGGCCGTTGTGTGGACATCGTGGTCTATTTGGGCGGTCTTTTCCCGTTTATTTAATGATTTGGTTTCCTTAACTGTTTCACTGTGATTGTTCATTGTTGATTTGACTATTACAAGTGTGATGTTGTCGAAGACGCAAAAGGTCTGTTAACGGGCACCGGGCCGTTGAAGGAACAGAGGCCTGTTAAGGGGCACTGGGCCGCTGAAGGCACAGGGGCCTATTAATGGGCACTGGGCCGTTGAAGGCACATGGGCCTGTTAATGGGCACTAGGCTGCTGAAGGCACATGGGCCTATTAATGGGCATTGGGCCGCTGAAGGCACAGGGGGCATGTTAATGGACACTATCCGCTAAAGGCACATGGGCCTGTTAATGGGCACTAGGCCGCTGAAGGCACAGGGGCCTGTTAATGTGCACTGGGCTGCTGAAGGCATAGGAGCCTGTTAATGGGCACTGGGCCGCTGAAGGCACATGGGCCTCTCGAGGGCGTTAGGCCGCTCGAAGCATGCATGCGAAAAGTAAAATGCAGGTTGTGGAGAAATGTTTAGATTTGTTTGGCAAAAAAAGAGGGCCTTTGGCAAGGTGATCATTCTTGCCAAAGCCTCGACTTTCTTTTATTAAAAGTCATGGTTTAGTACATTCTAAATTTCACTTTATAAAATGAAAATAAAAAGAAAATTATGGTGATTGTTGCAGTAGTTCTACACGTCAGTCCTTTAGAAGTGGAATTTCTTTAAGTTTTGCGAGTTCCATGTTCTGGGTATCGCTACTCCTTCGGTCGTTTCCAAGACATACGAGCCATTACGGCGTGCCTCGGCTATCTTGTATGGTCCTGCCAACATTGGTCCGAGTTTTCCTTGTGGTCTTGCATGGCTTACTTCATTCTTTCTCAGGACCCAGTCATTCACTTTGAATGCTTTTCGTTTCACCCATTGGTTATATTGTTGTGACTTCAGACTCCGGTGCAATGAAGGGTGGAAGCTCTGGTAGTCTCGGAGGCCTGAGGTCACAACATAGAAGGAAACAACCGTTAGTCGCACTCCAGGAGGGGATCCCGGGAGGGCGCTTCGACGGTCAAGTTAGTATGGTATCGAGAGTGTATTGCTCAGGAAAGTAAGGAATAATGGTTTAGAGAGCATGAGTGTTACCTGAAGGCCCCAGCGAGCTTGATGTTGGGGTCGCTTTTGGTGACATCAGTGTCAGTCCTCCAGCGAGCTTGGGAAGTGATTAGGCGATCGCCTGGTGCATGATCGTGGTACAAGTGGAGTACCGGTGGGGGACAGTTAGTGTGCCGTGTACACCTTTTGTCGCCTGTATGTGTCAGGTTCTCCGTAGGTTGTTGTCTGTACGGCTCTGTAGGAAGATTGTTATGGGGATGTCAACCCAAAAGGGCTACTGCCAGTGCCATAGGGTGATTCTGAGTAGGCGCAGCGCCGCGGGGCAGCGTCTGTGGCCTTGGGCCGATGGAGCTCTACCGAGCCATATCCTATGATACGTTATCAAGTCCCCCCAGTCTGGTAGTTATTGCATAGGCCCAGCGGAGCCGTAATGTTCTAGACTTAAGGGAAGGACACGTGTAGGGTTGGGGTTTATTTGATCTGGGTTGCCGCCTGCTGTGACAAGACCTGTGCGGTTTTTCAACATTATGGCAATTTTTGACTTTCGCGCCTGTCTTTTCAAAAGTATCCAGCTACTTATTTGGTTTCCTTATTTCAAGGAAACCCTTTCTTTCTTCGACCGTTTAGTTTCTTCTGAGGTTTTCTTTATCTTTCTTCTCGATCGGTTGGTTTCTTCTGCGATTTACTTTACTTCTATCCCCCCTTTTTCCTTCATCATTTTCGCTCTTCTTGACTCCATGGCTAATGACGTCGGTGTTGCACGTGATGCTGAAGCTCAGAGAGTAAGATCTAATCTGGTTTTTGGTTATGAAGAAGATACTATATAGATTATGGATAATGAAGAAGAGAGTATAGAAGATGAAAACCATGAGCTCATGGAGAAAGAGATGTCAGAACTGATGGATAGTGTGTTTGACCCTTGAGGTGAAGAAAATGAAACCGAAAATGAAACTCCTCAGCTATCTGCGTTGATTCCTCCTCAACTAGATGCTGCTGTTCAACAAGATACTGCTGCTACCATTGAGTCAGAAGAAGATACTCAAATGGACCCTACTACCAATCTACACCCATGCCCACTAAATCGGATCCAAGCGCTACAGTTCGTGCAGATCAATGCCCCATCATTACTGAAGTCCAAAGCCCAATTATCCAAGAGAACCGAAGTCAATTCTTTCCCGAGGTTCACAGCCCTATGTTTGACTCCAATCCAATGGATGAAGACCATCAAAGCCAAATTTTCAAGGTTATTTATGAACAACCTGCTGAAGAGGTAGTGGTGCCAACCACTGAGCTTCATGCTGGTGGAAGCTCTTCTAATCCAACCTCTGCCAACATATCAAAGGGCAAGAACATAATTCCTGAGTCAGAGTTCATTGATGTGGTCACTCTTCAAAATTGAGTATTTGAGCTCGAACAAGAATCTACTGAGAAAGACCTACAACTTAGCAATCAGGAACTGCTGATTGGAAATCTTGATGTCAGAGTGAGTGAACTCGAAAAGGACAACACTGCCAAAGCCCAGAAGATCACTCAACTTGAGGCAAACCTGGGCGGAATGTCTGCGTTATTCTTTGATCTGAGGGAGCGTCTATCTCAGAAGTTGGGAGATAACTTCTTTGCTCCAAATGCTGAAGGAAATCAAGCTGAGACTGCTGTTGCTTCTGGTTCACAGCCGTTTATCCCTGGCTCCAGTATGAACATTGATGATTACATGGGATCTGGGCCGCATTCTGCCGAAGATAGGAGAGAAGAACAGAGACAGAGAGAGCTCCATAAGGCAAGGAAAGGGAAGACGTTGGTCAGGGCAAACATTGACCATAGTACTCGTGATAATGACGAACCTGTGGCTTTTGTTACTGACCTTCAAGAAAAATTTACAGACAAGTTTGGAGATCGATCTGAGATTAAATTTTGGGTTATGATGGTGAGAAGAAGGTGTGGTGGGCGAAGAGAAATACTGACAGAATGGAATACTACGACAAGCCCATCCGGTTCACATCTTGGACTAAGGTGGATTTGATGGAGTTATCTCGTGCTCCATTCACCAATCCATCTGGGAACTCAGATGCTTGGCAATTTTTCAGATTTTTGGAGATTCAGGTTAGGATCGGCCTCAAGGGAATGAAAACTACTAAATCATTCACCAAGAAGTTAAGCGGTGTCAAAGACCCTAAGGGCAAACGGATCAAGCATGTTTACTGGCCTGCAACTGATAAACTCAAAGCCACTCCCATCCGTAAACTGATTCCTGATGGTTCCCTTTATAATATGGAGTTTTGGGCATTTGACCCCACATCTTACACTGCAGTGATGAAGCTTTCAGATAATCAGATTCGTCTGCTTGAGCCCAAGGATCTATTGATGTTCGGTGAACTTGATATAAAGAAGCTGGCTTCTACGTAAATTGTGTGTGAAAACTCTTTGTTTGAAGCTGCTACCAAAGCATTCACCGGATCTGCCATTTGGATTACTGAAAAGGGATATTGGGCTGGGGCACTGGCGCAAGCAGACATGAACCTATTGGACCTTGAATTTTAATTGATGAGAAAGCAGTAAACCATGGGGGAGATCGTTGGGCCCTATCTTGGTGGTTTATGCTTTCTGTAATAGGTCTATAGGGTTATTGGGCTTATTGTGCTCATTGTACTTTTGGGCTTTACTTGTCATGGGCTAGCTTAGCAAGGTTAGTATAAATAGACTTCTTGGAGGCGTGTTTAGTGCTGGCTAGTTGAAATCCACCAAGGGTGTCGAGTTCAGTGTGGGTGTTTGATCTTTGTACTCGTTGTTATTCATTCAACACAGTTCTAGTGCATTTGATCTTTGAATGATCCTATTTCCCATCTTGTTCTTATTCTTGAATATTGGTCAATTGGATTTCTGCACCAATTGAACCATTATATGATTGATATCGTTTTTGGAGTAATTTCGGGACGTACAAAGGATCATGTGATCACTTATCTTAGGACAAATAATTGACTGGGTTAGAGTTCGACATCAGCTTTTGGAAGCTACAATTTGCTGATCAATTCGGAAATGTAATGTATTATAGTTATAGACTTATCCAAGTGGGAGGCTGTTTGATTAAGGTGTCTAAGCCATAACTATAATTGATACATATGTTAGAATTGATAGTAGCACAATCCTTTTGGGTTGCCCTCATAACCTGGCAGAGGACAAGATTGCATATAGAGAGAAATATTGATATATTATGGAGATAATATACTAATCAGAAAAAAATGAATATTTAATTTGTTAATATATTATGAGATTAATATATTAATTAGAAAATATGATATTTAATTAAAGATTAATCAGAAACTAATTTGGAATTAATTTTGGGATTAATAAGATTATTTAAATATGCAGGGGTTGGATTATAAATTGTTCGATTGTTGGGCAATAGACAAATATATATATATATATATATATATATATATATATATATATATATATATATATATATATATATATATATATATATATATATATATATATATATATATATATATATATATATATATATATATATATATATATATATATATATATATATATATATATATATATATATATATATATATATATATATATATATATATATATATATATATATATTTGTGAATATATATGTATATATGTTAATTATGGAGCCTTTTCTTATTTATGGTAATGATAAGTCAACTAGCTTGTATGATAAGTGGGTTATCATATCAGAAGCTTAATTATGGTAGTTATATGTCATAAGGCTTATCCGTTTTGAACTATAAATAGAAGCCCTCCCCACCCCATAAGTTCATGTCAATTTGAGGAGCATCTCCTCATTCTCTCTTGCTCTCTTCCTTGCCAAGTTCTTGGGTGTGAGCCATTAGAGGCATTACATTTGTGGTGCTAGCTTCCAAGAGATCTAAGGATCAAAAGGTTAGTTTTCTTTAATGAAATTTTTGAATCCTATTTTGTTCATAGTTATAGGTTCAATAGATGAAAACATAGATCCTTTAGGGTGCATGTGAACTAAAGTGCTTTAGGTTCATAGTTTGCTTAAAACCCATCAGTTTTCACATTTGTTCTGATTTGCAGGGACTAAAAGAAAGTGAGGAGGTGGAGCACGTAAGAATAAACCTGATCATAGGGAATAGGCGATCTTCTCCTGTTACCAAGATTAGAGATTATAGTCTAGTGCTTACTAGCGATGTCAGTTTAGATTTAATCAATTATTGCTACTCGTCAGAAATGACACGAAATATTATTTCTTTTCATGCATTGTTCAGACAAGGTTTTAGATATTCATTTAATGATATGAATGGTTTTATTTCAGCTTATAAGAATGGTGTCTTTATATTTGAAGCTTTACCTTGTAATGGTGTGTATGAAACTGTGACGTGTGTAGATAATATAGGTAATAGTGTATTTCAAATTGGTTCATATAATGGTATAGACAAAGCAAGCTTGTGGCATTGTGGTCTTGGACACATTAACAAGAAACGCATCGCCCGACTCCAAAAGGATGGAGTGTTGGAATCATTTGATCTAAGTTCAGATGATGCATGTGAATCTGTCTTTTGGGAAAGATGACAAAATCACCTTTCACAGGATCTTGTGAAAGAGGTGAAGGTTTGTTGGACCTCATACATACGAATGTGTATGGACCCTTCATATCATCCACAAAGGATGCCAATAGATTCTATGTTACTTTTACAAATGATTACAAAAAATATGGATATATCTACTTAATCAAGCATAAGTCAGAAACCTTTGAAAAGTTCAAAGAGTTCAAGCATGAAGTCGAGAATCAGTTAGGAAGGAAGATAAAGATGCTTAGATCCAATAAAGGCAGAGTATCTTAGTATCGAGTTCCATGACTATCTTAAGGAATGTGGAATAGTTTCACAGTTGACTCCTCTTAGGACACCACAATTGAATGGTGTGGCTGAGAGGCGTAATGGAACCTTGTTAGACATGGTTCGTTCCATGATGAGTCGAGCTTCTCTTCCTATTCACTTCCAGGGGTATGCCTTAGAGACAGCCGCCTACATCCTCAATCTTGTCCCTACAAAGAAGGTTGCCAAAACACCTCACGAGATGTGGACGGGAAAAGTTCCCTCATTAGCACATATCAAAGTCTGGGGTGGTGAAGCTTTCGTAAGACGAGAGACTCATTACAAACTAGCAGCTAGAAGTGAGAAGTGTATTTTCATTAGTTACCCAAAGCAGTCCTTAGGATATTTTTTTCTACAGACCTAGTGAGAACGTGGTCTTTGTACCACGAAGAGGAGTCTTTCGAGAGAGAGAGAGAGAGAGAGAGCTCATAATCAAAGAGGAGAGTGGGAGTACCATTGACCTTGAAGAAATTCAACAGTCAACCAGTGAAGGAACCTTAAATGGCACTAGCACTAAACAAGAGGAAAAAGTTCCTGTTGAACTGATAAACAATTCATTACCTCTTAGACGTTCCAGTAGAGTTAGCATGCCACCTGAGTTCTATGTATTCCATATTACTATAGATGGTGACACATTTGTCAGTGATAGGACACTGCCAAATTTAGATGAGCCAGCTAACCACAAGGAAGCAGTGGCAGGCTCTGAGGATGCTAAATGGAAAGAGGCAATGGACAACGAGATCAAGTCCATGTATGACAACCAAGTTTGGAATTTGGTTGAAAATGTACCAGGTCGGAAGACAGTTGGGTGTAAATGGATCTTCAAGAAGAAGACCGACATGGATGGAAAGGTACACACTTTCAAGGCTCGACTGATTGCAAAGGGATTCACTCAAACCCCGGGGATTGACTATGATGAGACCTTGTCACCAGTAGCCAAGATAAAGTCTATTAGGATAATGCTCGCCATAGTTGCATTTCATGATTATGAAATTTGGTATTTAGACGTCAAAACCGCTCTCAACGGGGAGTTGGCTGAGGATGTTTACATGAGTCAGCCATAAGGTTTTGTAGATGCAAAGGTTCCCAATAGAGTGTGCAAGCTTGAGAAATCCATTTATGGATTGAAACAAGCATCTCGCAGCTGGAATCTTTGCTTCCATGAGAAATTCAAAGAGTTTGGTTTCTCTAGAAGTGAAGATGAGTCCTGCGTGTATATCAAGGCTAGTGGGAGTATAATGACTTTTCTAGTATTGTATGTCGATGACATACTACTCATGTGAAACGACATTCCAACCTTTCCAGATGTTAAGTCTTGGCTTGGAAAGTGTTTTGCCATGAAAGACCTAGGAGAAGCAGCCTATATTCTCGGGATAAGAATTTCGAGAGATGGAAAGAAGAGACTAATTGGACTTAGTCAAAGTACATACTTGGATAAGGTACTAAAGAGGTTTAGTATGGAAAATTCCAAGAAAGGAGAGCTACCTATCCAGAGCAATGTCAAATTGAGTAAGACTCAAAGTCCTAGTACAAATGAGGAGATAGATGACATGAGTCGGGTACCTTACGCTTCGGCTATAGGGTAGATCATGTATGCTATGACATGTACTTGCCCTGATGTGTCTTTTGCTTTGAGCATGGTCAGTCGCAATTAGGGAAACCCAGGAATAGCTCACTGGACAGCGGTTAAGAACATTCACAAGTATTTGCGGAGGACGAAGGACATGCTTCCTGTCCTTGGTGGCAGTGATACGTTTAGAGTAAGTGGGTATAGTGACATCAGCTTCCAGACAGATAGAGACAATTTTCGTTCTCAGTCGGGCTAGGTGTTTCTTCTAAACGGTGGAGCGGTAACTTGGAAGAGTTCCAAATAGGAAATGGTGGCTAATTAAACTTTTGAATCAGAGTACATAGCTGCAAGTGAAGCATGAAAGGAAGCGGCTTGGCTGAAGAACTTCATCAATGAACTTGGAGTAGTCTCGACCATTCAGGAGCCAATGGAACTTTTATGAGATAATGAAGGGGTGGTTCCCTTGACTAAGGAATCAAGAGATCATGGAAAGTCCAGACATATCGACACAAAGTACCATTGCATTAGACATAGAGTAGAAGAAGGTCACCTCATCGTGAAGAGGGTATTATCTGAAGAGAACCATGCAGATCCTTTGACGAAGGCTCTGAGTAGGGTCAAGCACAATCAGCATGGTAGGAGCATTGGTCTGAGAGATGATATTAGTTTTAGTAATTAGATAGTTATTTGAAACTTGTAACAAAGTAAACGTAATTGACTTTTGGTGATTAAATAATGGAGAATTATTTATGAGTATTGTTTATTGCCTTTTGTCAATTGTTTATTCTTGTGTTTCATTTTGCATATTTTACTTCCCGAATAATATGATTATTCAAAATTCCACAGTTGTTCATACTTTTCGAAGTAAGTAGTGAATAAAGACTGTCATGAATTGAATTGTAGATTCTCTAAGGATGTTAGACATAGCAATAACATTGCTAAAATGTTCATGAGTACTTAGAAATGGGAATTTGAGTATTGGATAAATCCATGCTCAGAGAATTACTTCATGGAATCGATCACGAGTAATTCTAAGACGATATATCTTATGATCTTGAAACGGAGATATATGAGTTCTAATTTACAAGTCGGTTGTACATTGGTAGTGCATAAACATGTTAGTAACTTGATGTTATAAAACGCATTGTCATGCATGATTTGATGAGTAAAGGATACAAGCATATGAGTCATAGGATCAAAGGAAATCCATAACAATCGGTAGAAGATGTTTCCCATTGCAGTTTTCATCGTCCTGAGGGTAAATCTTTTCTCCCTTTATTTTACATTTTCTTATATACAACGGAGGCGTTGTATGATTTTAAGTGTGGGGTGGGGACGGTCCAAAAAGATAATAGAGTAGTTTTATAATTTTTTCACAAAAATTCACATTTTTCAAAACGTTTGCATTTTTAAGAAATTGTAACGCTAAAACGAATAGTTATGAATTTCTTTAGCATTATGGTATTTTTCAAGGAATAATGTTTAGTTGTTTAGATGCCAAGTTTAGTTAAAATAAGTTGATTGGTCTAAAAAGTTAGAAAAATAGTTGATTTAGAGTATCTTAAGATTGGGATTCAGGGAGGGAATTTCAATAAGTGAGATTATTGTTCAAGTCGGTAAATCTGAAATGGATGGCCTTAGGGCAATTATTCACCTCACTACCTAAGATCAGCTGGTCTAGGATAGTGTTTTTGAAAGCACGTTACACGTACAACATGAAAAATCTCCTTAACGACCTTTAGAATCTGAATGAGTAAATTTGCAAAGTTGCAAACAATAAATTTGAAATCAAGGGTTCTCTAGAAAGTCATGAATTCATAAATGGTATTTTGGTCATTTTTCTGAAAATTGGTTTTACCTAACTTTTTAGATAGCAGTAAACTCTGAAATTCATAGTGATGTAGAAGGGGGACAACCAGTTGTTCCCCAAGTTCCGGTTAACACCAATGGAGCCTCCACGAGTAATAGTGGTGGTGGTAACTTAGGTGCACCCCATGTGCAGATCCCACCACCTGTTCAGCTAGTAGTACAACCATTACCCAACCCTCGTGGATCCACTATTGGGATTGATCCAACATGGGGAGTTCTAAATCGCAATGGTGCTCCACGCCAACGCCAGCCACCATAAATTCCGCAACCACAGTTTCAATAGCCACCACAACAACCAATACCACAACAACACAACCAAGCTTAGCTTGGAGACTTGGGGTTAGAGGAAGGTGATCAAGGTTGGATGCCTAACCATAATCACAACAATTAGTGGGACCAAGGTCGAGGACCACAGCAACATTCGAACCGCAACTAGAGAGGCCAACGATATTACAACAAATGATTGGGCAGTCGGTTGCCCTCGTGACCCAGTAAAAACAAACAATAGCAGAAAAGGAGAACGATATTTCTAATAATAGCAGGGTCCTTTTGGGTTGCCCTCACAACCCAATGAAAACAAGCAGTAGCAGGAAAGGAGAAGGAGATATTAGTGTATTAATTTATTAATATTAATTAGAAACAAAATCAATAAGGTATTGACAAATTAATTTGGAATTAATTTATAAAGATTAATTAGAATGACTGGATTGTAATTAATTAAAGGTTTAATTAATAGAAACAAGTCCAGGGGTGCGGCCGCCAGAAGGCTCCTTAAGTTTGAAACCCTAGGAGCCCTCCAATATTGATGTAACTTCATACTCAAGACGACTGGAGGTTCAAGGTTCTAAAGGTCTGGGAAGCCTGAGGCTACAACAAAGAGAGCAAAGACCGTTCGTCACTATCCGGGAGGAGGTCCCTGGAGGGCGCTCCGACGGTCAAGTTAGTAAAGTATTCGAGGTGGTTCTGATAGAAACGTGTGATGCTAAGGTAGAATGGATAGAGCTTGGTTTACCTGAAGGCCCAATGGTCTTTTTATACTTAAAATCGGACCCGCTTTTGGGAAAGGGATGTCAGTACCGCAGCACGTCTAGGAAGTCATTGGGCGATCGTCTGGTGCACGAGCTTGGCGCAGAGGGAACACATGTAGTGCGCCGTGTGCACCTTTCGTCGTCTGTCTATGTCAAATTGCTCGCAGGTTGTTGCATGCATGGTCCTGTGAAGCAACGTTCCTACCGCGGTTGCCCTATAGCGGGCCGGCGTTGCAGGGTTGAGGGTCAGCGCTTCCGGGCAGTGCTTGTTGCTCTGAATCATAGAGGCTTTGTCGGGCTGTATCTTACGATACGTCATCAAGTGCCCCCAGTCTGGTAGTTGTACCGTGGGCCCAGCTAAGTTACAACGTTCTAGACTTATAGGGAGGACACGTGTAGGGCTGGGGCATCACGTGGTTAGTTACGCAGTTGACGTGATAAGACCCACGCTGATTTTCATCATTATAGATATTTTCGATTTTCCTGCCGGTCGTTTCGATATCCTTGGAAACCCTTTTAACTTCCTTATTTGAAATCTCTTTCCCCTTTTTTCGTCGTTATCTTCGTTCAGTTTTCTACGATTTCTTTCCTCTGTTTTCTCTTCACTTTCCTTTCTTCCAATGGCTCTAGATGTTGTCGTTGCTCTGACCGATGAACAATGGGCGCATCTAGGACTTTGGTGGACTACTCTTGACTCAAGCGTGAATCCTGTGCTTTCAGTAGTACTGGCCTGATACTACCTTCCACACCTATTCGCCCTTGTTCCAAATTCATCAACCATCCTCCTAAATTGTCGCACCTACGCTGATAAACCATTTCTTATGAATCCTGCAGTCATGCACCATGGTGTCTAATCATTTGACCTAATTCTCACTCCCACCCGTGCCTAAGAGAACTACTGCTAACATCGTCGAGTCGCCTCACGGACACACAGTCGTACACAATCGGGAATAAGATAGACGTTTGAATAACTGATCCTACCCTAAAGTCACAACCAAACAAGGAACAGCCAGTAAGGCCAGACCAAGAATTCTTAGGCTATCTTATCCTAATTGTATATAACCTACCAGTATTCACTAAGCAACCTAACGACACTAGCATAAATTTCCAAGGCAACACATATTGCACAAACCAGTCTATAGAATATCTTATCTAGGCAATTTTATTACTTAGCATAATACATAGCACAAACTTGGCATGGGTAATTGGGAATCACAAAACTTACTTGAGCTCGGTTGACTGTTGGCATCGCATCTTCTCTTAGTTAGATTAACTTTCCAAAAATCATTTTCTTAACAAATTCACTTAATCCTAAGTTTCAGTTTGCATTCCCAATACAGTTCATCCAAATCCCTCAAATCAAGGCTCTGATACCAATTTGTAACGCCCCAATTTCACAATTATAAAATTTCATTTATTTCCAAGGTTCCAACAAAATCTTTATTCCAAAAAGTAAAACTGTTCGACATAATTATTAAACCAACAGAGAAAGCATTTGAAAATCATAACATAAATTATTAAAATAAGTCTCGTGTATGCGATGCAATGCCGTCAAGCCATGCCCTTCCCTTTGTCATTTGAAAAACCTGAAATGTTATAAAATCAACGGGTAAGCCCAAAGCTTAGTGAGTCCACAAATTACCATACATGCCCACATATTAAACAACCCGTCCTCGAGAACGACCCGACCCTACCCGCCGTACGACAGCTACGGGCGTCCATCATACAACAACTATGGACACGGAGCGGTTCTACCTATCATACAACAGCTATGGGTTCCCAGTTATGGCCTAGCCCATCATACAACAGCTATGGGACAAGGCAATAGTCCAACTTGTCATACAACAGCTATGAGTGAACACGCATCAGTACTGAGTCCAACAACAAATAACAACAAATATAAAACAAATCATATAACTGTAAATAACATACAAGATGCCTAACACGCAACATCATATAGTAAGGTGAGGATACTCACCTGATTCGCAACCGCAGCGGATACTCTAATATCCCAACTAAGCTCATCCAATCACCTAAATCCCACATACACAGCATATTAATCATTGACCGAACTCCTGTAGTCTTGCCTAAAGGTCAGACCCAACATTTGGCATCAAACAAGGGTCTAAGATAAGTTCTTGGTCAAACAATCACTCGCCGCAGCGCGGCTTCTCCCTTTTCGCATCACGGATTATCGTCGAATACATACGGGGTTTACCCGAATCCGCGTCGCGAACATAAGCAGTCTGCATCGCGGACTCGTAACAGTTGGAAACCCCTTTTTTCCGTCAACCAGTACGGCTATCGGTTAGGGTTCCTGTCTACCCCCTTCTTGGGATCAGAAACTACCCTAAGGTTACTTTCTTTATGGACATGCAAGTCCATGGTCCAAAACCCTAAGTGTTACAAGTCATCAAAGACTACTAACCAAAGGATAATACTATATGACGAGATGAAATGTAAAGTCAGAAGAGTAGATCTTCTTACATTACCTCTGAAAAACGGAGTGATGCACACGATCCTTTACGAGCCTTCTCTCACGTTCTATCTCCTTCTTCCAATCTCCCAAAACCTTCAAAGCCTTGAAACTGAAGAGCCTCTGCCGAAACCAGTCGCCTCAACTCCAAAAAACTTCCAAAAACATGAACCCTAGGGCTGGGACCCTTTATATAGGTGTTTAAATCCGAATTAGGGCTTTCACATCTGCGACAAGCCGCGTCGTGGATCCTCCCGAGCCGCGCCGCACGTACCAGTCATTCGCGAATCCAGATCCCTCCCGAGCCACACCGCGGATCCTCCGAGCCGCGTCACGGTACAATTCTCCCCCACTTAACTAGATTTCGTCCCTAAAATCCGCGCTTGTAAACAACTCCGGGTAATGCCTCTACATTTCCTCCTCCAGCTCCCACGTCCACTCGGACCCTTTACGATGTTGCCAATGCACCTTAACTAATCCTATCTTCTTATTACATAAAGTCTTTATTTTCCTTTCAATGATGACAATCGGCCGCTCCACATAATTCAGACATTCGTCTAGTTGAAAATCCTCTAGAGGCACTATTGTAGTTTCATCGGTAACGCACTTCCTGAGTTGCGAAATGTGGAACGTGTCGTGAATCTGGCTAAGCTGCTCGGGCAGCTCCAACCGGTAAGCTACCTTACCTACTCGCACGATGATTCGATATGGTCCAATGTACCTAGGACCAAGCTTTCCTCGCTTCCTAAAATGAATAATTCCCTTCCAAGGTGACACTTTTAGAAAAAAAAATACCCAACCTGGAACTCGAGATCGGACCGTCACCTATCAGCATAGCTTTTCTGTCGACTCTGAGCCATTAACAACCTCTCCCGAACCCTCTGAATTAGCTCTGTTGTTTTGAGTACTACCTCAGTACTACCCAACGATCGCAGGCCAACCTCATCCCAGCAAACAGGAGTCCGAAATTTCCTCCCATACAACATCTCAAAGGAAGCCCTGTCGATGCTCGCATGATAACTATTATTGTAAGAGAACTCAGCTAAAGGAAGATGGGAATCCCAAATCCCACCAAAATCGATAACGCATGCCCTAAGCATATCCTCCAATGTTTGAATCTGAAAGGTTTTCTGCAACTATGAACTAAATAACCTAAGTTCACATGCAACCTATGAGGATCTAAGTTTTCTTCTAATTAAACATATAACAAAATCCTAAATGCCCAGAAAAATAAACTAAATGAAGAGAATTAGAAAAACCAACCTTTTAGTAAATCTTGGAAGCAAAGCAATAGAAACCTCTTGCCTCAAATGCAGTCACACCCAGAGAGCAGGTAGGTCACGAAATCTTCAGAGAGAGACAGAGAGAGAGGGTCAAAATCGCAAACTAAGAGGGTTATGAGGCTCCCTATTTATAGCCTCCAGTAGATGACAAGATAACCTTAAGAGATAAGCCTTTTTGAATTCAAATCAAGATAAACCTTTATCTTAATTATTCAAACTATAGTTATCTTATATATATATATATATATATGTATTTCGATGGTCACTACACTCACTCAAACTGTCACTTACTCAACTATTGAATAATTACAGTTTTAGTCCCTGCACCTTTAATTAATTAATTAATTTAATCACCCAATTAATTCCAATTAATGCTAGATTAATTTCTAATTAATTAATATAGTTTCTAATTAATATATTATCACTTTAATATATTAATGAACTATTTATTTTATTTCTATTGATTTATTAATCACATAATAAATGAATCTTTCTCTCTACTGAACTTTCTACCAAACCTCCTGCTATGAGGGCAACCCAAATGGACTATGCTACTATTAATTAGGTAAATACTAATTATTAGTAATGGCTTAGACACGTAATCCAACAGTCTCCCACTTGGATAAGTCTATGACTATAATTACTAATTTAACCTCTAATTAATAAGCAACTGTAGCTTCCTAGAAACCGCTGCCGAACTCTGACCTAGTCAGTTCTATCCATAGATAAGTGATCAGATGATCCTCCGTCCAACAAGATATATTCAGACTCAAGACATGGATTAAGATCAATCCTGGTTTGATTCTCTGTTTCCCGATTTTTGATTTGCATATGACTTTTAAGACTACTAATTGAGCATATCAATTTAGTCCTGGTTGGCCAACCCTTTCAGTCAACTTCAAAATCATCGAGAGGCCTACAGATATTTGTTTTCCCGACAGGGTCAAGGGACGAATAAGCTTTGACTCATATATCTATGTCTTTTACCAGTCATATCATTCACAACAACACGTTTATAACATCATGTTACCGATGCGTTTTCGCATTGTCAATGAACAACTGCTTGGTAAAACATAACTTATATGTCTCAACTTAAAGATCAAAAGATATTATCGTCTCAACATTGCTCGTGATACAATCCATGAAGCAATCTGTTGAGCATGGGTTTATCCGATACTTAAATCCCTATTTCTAAGTACTCATGAATATTGTAGCAATCATATTGCTATGTCTAACTCCTTAGACAATCTACAAAACAATTCATGACAACCTTCATTCATACTTACTCCCTAAAAGTATGAGCGACTGTGGACATTTGAATAATATAAAATTACTCAGGAAGTAAACATGCAAAAATGAAACACAATAATAAACAATTGACAAAAGGCACTATCAAATACTCATCAACAAAACTATATTATTAAATCACCAAAGTCAATTACATTTATATTGCAATAAGTTTCAAATCCTATCTAATTACTAAAACTAATATCATCTCTTAATCCTATGCGCCTCGCATGCTGATTGTGCTTAATCCTACTCGGAGCCTTTGTCAAGGGGTCTGCAGGATTATCTTCTGATGATACCCTCTTTACTAAGAGGTGACCTTCTTCAACTCTATGTCTTATGTTGTGGTACGTTCTGTCGATGTGTCTGGACTTTCCATGATCTCTCGGTTCCTTTGTCAAAGCAACCGATCCTTCATTATCGCAGAACAGTTCCATGGGCTCCTGAATACTCGGGACTACTCCAAGGTCACCGATAAAGTTCTTCAGCCAAGCCGCTTCCTTTGCTGCTTCACTCGCTGCTATGTACTCTAATTCACAAGTGGAATCAGCCACTGTCTCTTGCTTGGAACTTTTCCAAGTCACTGATCCCCCATTCAAAATAAAAACCCAGCCCGACTGAGACCGACCATTGTCTCTATCTTTCTGAAAGCTGGCATCTGTATACCCGTCAACTCTCAAGGTATCACTGCCACCAAGGACTAAAATAAAATTCTTTGTCCTTCACAGATACTTGAGTATGTTTTTGACAGCTGTCCAATGTGCCCTACCAGGGTTTCCCTGGTACCGACTGACCATGCTCAAGGCAAAGGCCACGTCAGGTCGAGTACACGTCATAGCATACATGATCGAACCCACAGCCAAAGCGTAAGGTACCCGACTCATGTCAGCTATCTCCTCTTCTATACTCGGACTCTGAGTCTTACTCACCTTGGCATTACATTGGATAGGTAGCTCTCCCTTCTTGGAATTTTCCATACTAAACCTCTTTAGTACCTTTTCCAAGTATGTACTCTGCCTGAGTCCAATCAGTCTCTTCTTCCTATCTCTCAATATTCTTATCCCGAGAATATAGGCAGCCTCTCCTAGATCTTTCATGGCGAAACACTTTCCAAGCCAAGACTTTACATCTTGCAAGGTTCGAATCACTACAAATAAAATTACATTTAGTGGCATAGAAAAAGTGTCACTAAAAAGCGAAAAAGTCCCACTAAAAGTCTTCAAGCCAATCAGCGGCACAAAAAAAAGTGTCACTAAAAGCGCTGCCACTAAAGAATTTTAGTGGCACCTTTTAGTTGTGCCGCTGCAGCCTTATAGAGTTTTAATGGCACTTTTTATTGTGACACTATAACAATTATAGGTTTTAGTGACATTCTTTTTATGCAACTAATTAATTGCTAAAATAAATATCATTTCACTACATTTAGGAACATATATCTTTTACCACAAATAATTAATATTCAAAAATTAGGCTTGATTTGTTTTTCTATTTCATTGAAACATAACATAATAAAAATACAATTAAGATAATAAATGAACAACACGATATCATTACATTAAATAAAAGTTAACTTGTCCAACACTAATATTCTAAATGTTTAAAACACATATTTCTTCAAAAAGATTTAAAAATTAACTTGACAAAGTTGCGCTCAATGCATTTTATGTAGAAGCCAACCCATCCTTTTGTTGGTGAACAGATTTCGGAAAGTGAAGCATCATTGTCTTTTATAGCTGACATTCTTCGGGCACATAAAACCTCACGTCACTGGTTTCAGAATTAAAGCAACCTTATGAAGAGGGAACATAACAAATCTAAAATGATCATCTTTATACTAAAATCAAAATAATAAAAATACATAGTGATCTTTACCCAACACTCGAAAGCTGAACTTTTGAACCTGGTCTGATGAATGAGTAGCCACCTTGATTTTTCAACCCTTACCATCAAAGATCCTGGCGTAGCATTTACCAATAAATGAAAATAAGGTGAGAATATAAAAAGCTTAACAAGCTATAAATATTGGATAAAGTAGAAAATAACGTTACCTCTTGATAGGACCAAAAGGTCGGCACCCCATTACAAGCAAATCAGCATTCAACTTTGCAGCATCTTCACATATTTCCTCCTTAGGATCCCCAATTATTATATGTTTCTTCACTTCGGTCTGCTAAATAATTTACAAATATATCGTTTGTAATACAAATAGGAAAATTATCATTGTCCAAATTAGCACAGGCCTATAATAACATCTAGCTTCAAATATGCAGTTACGAAGAACTTGGAAGAACAGTACTACAGAGTTATAGATATCATTCTAACATTGATATATACTATCTTTTTAGTTGATAATGGCTGCAGCGGAACAAAGGTGCATATCAAAGACCTGAAATCAGTGGCCAATAAGAAATTAATTTAACCAAGCGCACCATCATCACAAGTAAACATCAATAGGTAAAAAAGAGTGAAATACCTGATACAGCTCCAAAATAAAGCACCTTTAACCCAAATTTAAAGAAAAAAAAAATAGAAAGAGACTAACATCAATACAAATACAATAATATGATCATACTAATCAAAAAAGGTAATTGTGTGAACTTACCATTAAAGATTTTGAACTCCACCAAGAACAGCAACAATATCCAAATTCGGTTCAAATCTGAATATCCAAACGATTTCAGAAAATGCAATTGATTTCTATAATTCAACCAAAAAATTTCAGAATCAGAGGAGATACCAAACAATTTCAGCAAATCTAAAATCCAAACTCAGGTTCTAATCTGAATATGTAACCCACGCGATTTCAGCAAATCATATGATTTCTTGGTGTCGATGTCAACGGTAACTCCAGAAAATCGAAGAGAGTACCGAGAGAGAGAGAGATAGATTCGACTATTAGAGTGAGAAATATACCACTTAGAAGGAAGAGTAGAGGAATCGTTGGTGGCTGACGATAGGAGAGTGCCACACATGTTTGTTGTCGATGGGAGCTAGCGCGATTATCGTCGTGGTGGCTTTTCTGCGTTTAATGGTGATGTGCAGTGAAGCCTACTGGTCAGTGACGACAAGGGGAATCCTATGAGTGGGCGACGGCATGGATGGAGAGTGAGCGATGAGGGTTTGGAAGAGAGATTTTGGGGTTGGAAGTAATTTTTGCCCTCTTTCAAAGTTTTATTCTTTAAATTTTTTGCCCTCAAACAAATTTCTTCAGCCGTGTTTTTAGTTCACTTTTCAAAATTTTGGGTTGGAAGTAAAGAGGGAAAAGTTAGGAACCCAAATTTTGGGTTGGAAGTAAAGCGGGAAAACGTTAGGGAACCCAAAATGGACTCGTTAAAATTGATAATGACAAGGTATAGTGGCAGAAAAAATTATGTGCCACTAAAGACATACTATAGTGGCACAATAAATTATATGCTACAAAAAACTTGTGCCACTAAATGTAATTTTGTTTGTAGTGAATGTCATTTCCCATGAGCAGTATGTCATCAACATACAGCACTAGAAAGGTGACTATGCTCCCACTAGCCTTGACATATACGCAGGACTCATCCTCACTCCTAGAGAAACCAAACTCTTTGACTTTCTCATGAAAACAAAGATTCCAGCTGCGAGAAGCTTGTTTCAATCTATAGATTGATTTCTCAAGCTTACACACCTTATTTGGATACTTTGCATAGACAAAACCCTCTGGCTGATTCATTTAAACATCCTCAGTCAACTTCCCATTAAGGAAAGCGGTTTTGACGTCCATCTGCCAAATTTCATAATCATGAAATGCAGCTATGGCCAGCATAATCCTAATAGACTTTATCTTGGCCACTGGTGAGAAGGTCTCATCATAGTCAATCCCTAGGGTTTGAGTAAATCTCATCGCAACCAGTCTTGCCTTGAAAGTGTGTACCTTTCCATCCATGTCGGTCTTCTTCTTGAAGATCCACTTACACCCGACTGTCTTTCGACCCGATACATTGTCAACCAAGTTCCAAACTTGATTGTTATAGATGGACTTGATCTTGCTGTCCATTGCCTCTTTCCATTTGGCAGACTAAGGGCCCGCCAGTGCTTCCCGGTAGTTAGCTGGCTCATCCAGATTTTTCAGTGTCCTATCACTGACAAACGTGTCCCCATCCGTAGTTATATGGAATCCATAAAACTCGGGTGGCATGCTAACTCTATTAGAATGCCTAAGAGGTAAGGATATATCAATCGGACCAACAGGAACTTCTTCCTCTTGTTGGTTGCTAGTTTCTCCTAAGGTTGCATTATTTGGTGACTCTTGAATTTCTTCAAGATCAATGGTACTCCCACTGTCCTCTTTGAATATGAGTTCTCTCTCTCGAAAGACTCATCGTCTAGCTACAAATACCACGTCCTCTCTCGGTCTGTAGAACAAGTATCCAAAAGACTGTTTAGGGTATCCAATGAAAAAGCACCTCTCGCCTCTTTCTGCAAGTATGTCGTGAGTCTCTCGTCTAACGAAAGCCTCACAACCCTAGACCTTGATATGTGCTAACGAGGGAGCTTTCCCTGTCCACATCTCATGGGGTGTTTTAGCAACCTTCTTGGTTGGCACAATATTGAGGATGTGGGCGGCATTTTCTAAGGCATACCCCCAGAAGTGGATTGGAAGTGAAGCTCGACTCGTCATGGAACGAACCATATCTAATAGGGTTCGGTTAGGCCTTTCGGCTACACCGTTCAACTGTGGCGTTCGAGAAGGCGATAACTGTGAAACTATTCCACATTCCTTTAGATAGTCTAGAAACTCGATGCTAAGATACTCACTGCCTCTGTCGGATCTAAGAATCTTTATCTTCCTGCCCAATTGATTATCAACTTCATTTTTGAATTCCTTGAACTTTTCAAAGGTGTCTGACTTGTGCTTGATTAAGTAAATATACCCGTATTTACTATAATCGTCAGTGAAGGTCACAAAGAATTGCGTGCCATCTTTTGTGGTTGACCTGAAGGGACCACACACATCTATATGTATGATGTCCAACAGACCTTGACCTCTTTCAAAGGACCCTTTGAATGGTGACTTAGTCATCTTGCCCAAAAGACAAGATTTGCATACATCATCTGATTTGAGGTCGAATGATTCCAACACTCCATCCTTTTGGAGTTGGGCGATGCGTTTCTTGTTAATGTGCCCAAGACGACAGTGCCACAAGCACGCCTTTTCTACACCACTAGAAGAATCAATATAATTTACACTATGTCCTAAATTGTCAACACATTGTACCATTTCATACACACCATCACAAGGTAAAGCAGTAAAAACAGAAACACCATTTTGAAAAACAGAAATAGAACCAATTATATTATCAAAAGAAAATTGGAAACCTTGTTTTAACAATGCATGAAAGGAAATAATATTTCTTACCATTTCTGGCGAATAGCAACAATTTAAAAGTTCTAAACAAATACAACTACTAAGCACTAAACTATAGATTCCGATCTTAGTGACAGGCGACGATATCCTGTTTCCCATGATCAGGTTCAATCTACCGTGCTCCACCTCCCTGCTTTCCTTTAGGCCCTGCAGATCAGAACAAATGTGAAAACCACATCCTGTATCAAGGACCCAAGAACTGGAAGCTGGTGAGTTTTTAGAGATAGTGTATATACCTGCTGAAGACGGCTTCACTTTGCCATCTTTCAAGTCTTGCAAGTATCTCGGGCAGCTTCGTTTCCAATGACCCTTTTCCTTGCAGTAGAAGCAGTCAGCTTCCTTGGGATTGGCATTGTGAGCAATGCCAGAAGCTTTGGGTCTCGGGCCGTTGCTAGACGATCCAACATGTACCTTTTCCCTCCAATTCTGATTGGGAGGGCCCTTTCTCTTCTTCCCCTTTCCACCACCAATTGCCAAGACGGGCTGGCTAATTGAGGGTACACTTTTACCCTTCATTTCGTCTTCAGGAGTACGAAGCATGCGATGCAACTCGGCCAGAGTGGCCTGAGAGTTGTTCAAATGATACGCCAGCGTGAACTGGTCATAAGAACTTGGCAGAGAATTCAACACTATATCTACGGTTAAATCCTCATGGACTGGCATCTCAAGCTTTCTAAGCCTTTCCACATATCCCTGCATCCTCTGCACGTGGCTGCAGATGGACTCTCCATCCCTAGGCTTCCCATTGGTGAAGGCTTTGACTACCTCGCGCCTCTCGATGCATTCTTGTTTGCGGAACTTTTCCACGAGCTCTTTGTGCATCTCATAGGGCCAGTAGTCTTCATATATTCTCTGCAATTCTGGGTTCATGGTAGCAATCATGATGCAAGCCACTTTGGTTGCATCATCAGAGTGCTTTGAGTACGAGACGAGTTCCTCGGGAGTAGCAGTATCAGGGTCAATGTCAACAAGCTCGGTTTCTAGAACATACTCTTTATGTTTAAACCTAAGAGCCATCTTGATGTTCCGAATCCAATATAACTTTGGAACACAATGATAGGATGGATGTGACATTGCCGGAGTTAGAGTGGGGGCAGATTGATCAGCAGAAGACATCTGTAAAAGAGGACAGTTTCAATTAGATATATATATGGTAGTCCTTATGGTGTCCACAATAACCCATATGGTGTCCATTTGTCGAGGGATCCTTGGCAACTTTGTGATGAAATCCATTGTGATATGCTCCCATTTCCATTCTGGGATCTTAAGAGGCTGCAATCTACTGTTGGTGCTCGGCCTTGACCCTACGACAGGTCATGCATCTTTCGACAAACCATGCTACTTCCTTCTTCATACCCGGCCACCAATAATATTCACGCAGATCCTTATACATTTTTGTCGCTTCGGGATCAATAGAGAACTTGGATTTATGTGCCTCCTCCAATAGGGTTTGACGAACCCCACCAAGTTTAGGTACCCAAATTCTTTCATAGCGAGTTAACAAGCCTCTGCTATCCTTGACCATAGTTGACAACTGTCCCACTATTCTCACCTTTTTGATTCTCACTCTTGCTTGCTTCCACCTGAGCTTCCCTTATCAACTCCAGTAACGGTGTCACAATTGTCATTCTTAGACAAATGCCCCAAAGGGGTGCACTCGTAACCTTGAAACTTAAAGCATCCGCCACCACATTGGCTTTTCCAGGATGGTAGTGTATCTCACAATCATAGTCCTTCAATACATCTAACCATCTCCTCTACCTCATGTTAAGATTTTCCTGGTCCATCAGATACTTCAAGCTCTTGTGGTCCGTATAGATGGTACACTTCACTCCATACAAATAGTGTCTCCAAATCTTGAGAGCGAAGACCACCGCTCCCAATTCCAAGACATGAGTAGGGTAGTTAGCCTCATGGGGCTTCAACTGTCGCGAGGCATAAGCAATCACCCTGCCTCGTTGCATCAAGACTGCCCCCAACCCAGAGATAGATGCATCACAATAAACCACCATATCCTCCATGCCTTCAGAAAATCGAAGAGAGTACCGAGAGAGAGAGAGATAGATTCGACTATTAGAGTGAGAAATATACCACTTAGAAGGAAGAGTAGAGGAATCGTTGGTGGCTGACGATAGGAGAGTGCCACACATGTTTGTTGTCGATGGGAGCTAGCGCGATTATCGTCGTGGTGGCTTTTCTGCGTTTAATGGTGATGTGCAGTGAAGCCTACTGGTCAGTGACGACAAGGGGAATCCTATGAGTGGGCGACGGCATGGATGGAGAGTGAGCGATGAGGGTTTGGAAGAGAGATTTTGGGGTTGGAAGTAATTTTTGCCCTCTTTCAAAGTTTTATTCTTTAAATTTTTTGCCCTCAAACAAATTTCTTCAGCCGTGTTTTTAGTTCACTTTTCAAAATTTTGGGTTGGAAGTAAAGAGGGAAAAGTTAGGAACCCAAATTTTGGGTTGGAAGTAAAGCGGGAAAACGTTAGGGAACCCAAAATGGACTCGTTAAAATTGATAATGACAAGGTATAGTGGCAGAAAAAATTATGTGCCACTAAAGACATACTATAGTGGCACAATAAATTATATGCTACAAAAAACTTGTGCCACTAAATGTAATTTTGTTTGTAGTGAATGTCATTTCCCATGAGCAGTATGTCATCAACATACAGCACTAGAAAGGTGACTATGCTCCCACTAGCCTTGACATATACGCAGGACTCATCCTCACTCCTAGAGAAACCAAACTCTTTGACTTTCTCATGAAAACAAAGATTCCAGCTGCGAGAAGCTTGTTTCAATCTATAGATTGATTTCTCAAGCTTACACACCTTATTTGGATACTTTGCATAGACAAAACCCTCTGGCTGATTCATTTAAACATCCTCAGTCAACTTCCCATTAAGGAAAGCGGTTTTGACGTCCATCTGCCAAATTTCATAATCATGAAATGCAGCTATGGCCAGCATAATCCTAATAGACTTTATCTTGGCCACTGGTGAGAAGGTCTCATCATAGTCAATCCCTAGGGTTTGAGTAAATCTCATCGCAACCAGTCTTGCCTTGAAAGTGTGTACCTTTCCATCCATGTCGGTCTTCTTCTTGAAGATCCACTTACACCCGACTGTCTTTCGACCCGATACATTGTCAACCAAGTTCCAAACTTGATTGTTATAGATGGACTTGATCTTGCTGTCCATTGCCTCTTTCCATTTGGCAGACTAAGGGCCCGCCAGTGCTTCCCGGTAGTTAGCTGGCTCATCCAGATTTTTCAGTGTCCTATCACTGACAAACGTGTCCCCATCCGTAGTTATATGGAATCCATAAAACTCGGGTGGCATGCTAACTCTATTAGAATGCCTAAGAGGTAAGGATATATCAATCGGACCAACAGGAACTTCTTCCTCTTGTTGGTTGCTAGTTTCTCCTAAGGTTGCATTATTTGGTGACTCTTGAATTTCTTCAAGATCAATGGTACTCCCACTGTCCTCTTTGAATATGAGTTCTCTCTCTCGAAAGACTCATCGTCTAGCTACAAATACCACGTCCTCTCTCGGTCTGTAGAACAAGTATCCAAAAGACTGTTTAGGGTATCCAATGAAAAAGCACCTCTCGCCTCTTTCTGCAAGTATGTCGTGAGTCTCTCGTCTAACGAAAGCCTCACAACCCTAGACCTTGATATGTGCTAACGAGGGAGCTTTCCCTGTCCACATCTCATGGGGTGTTTTAGCAACCTTCTTGGTTGGCACAATATTGAGGATGTGGGCGGCATTTTCTAAGGCATACCCCCAGAAGTGGATTGGAAGTGAAGCTCGACTCGTCATGGAACGAACCATATCTAATAGGGTTCGGTTAGGCCTTTCGGCTACACCGTTCAACTGTGGCGTTCGAGAAGGCGATAACTGTGAAACTATTCCACATTCCTTTAGATAGTCTAGAAACTCGATGCTAAGATACTCACTGCCTCTGTCGGATCTAAGAATCTTTATCTTCCTGCCCAATTGATTATCAACTTCATTTTTGAATTCCTTGAACTTTTCAAAGGTGTCTGACTTGTGCTTGATTAAGTAAATATACCCGTATTTACTATAATCGTCAGTGAAGGTCACAAAGAATTGCGTGCCATCTTTTGTGGTTGACCTGAAGGGACCACACACATCTATATGTATGATGTCCAACAGACCTTGACCTCTTTCAAAGGACCCTTTGAATGGTGACTTAGTCATCTTGCCCAAAAGACAAGATTTGCATACATCATCTGATTTGAGGTCGAATGATTCCAACACTCCATCCTTTTGGAGTTGGGCGATGCGTTTCTTGTTAATGTGCCCAAGACGACAGTGCCACAAGCACGCCTTTTCTACACCACTAGAAGAATCAATATAATTTACACTATGTCCTAAATTGTCAACACATTGTACCATTTCATACACACCATCACAAGGTAAAGCAGTAAAAACAGAAACACCATTTTGAAAAACAGAAATAGAACCAATTATATTATCAAAAGAAAATTGGAAACCTTGTTTTAACAATGCATGAAAGGAAATAATATTTCTTACCATTTCTGGCGAATAGCAACAATTTAAAAGTTCTAAACAAATACAACTACTAAGCACTAAACTATAGATTCCGATCTTAGTGACAGGCGACGATATCCTGTTTCCCATGATCAGGTTCAATCTACCGTGCTCCACCTCCCTGCTTTCCTTTAGGCCCTGCAGATCAGAACAAATGTGAAAACCACATCCTGTATCAAGGACCCAAGAACTGGAAGCTGGTGAGTTTTTAGAGATAGTGTATATACCTGCTGAAGACGGCTTCACTTTGCCATCTTTCAAGTCTTGCAAGTATCTCGGGCAGCTTCGTTTCCAATGACCCTTTTCCTTGCAGTAGAAGCAGTCAGCTTCCTTGGGATTGGCATTGTGAGCAATGCCAGAAGCTTTGGGTCTCGGGCCGTTGCTAGACGATCCAACATGTACCTTTTCCCTCCAATTCTGATTGGGAGGGCCCTTTCTCTTCTTCCCCTTTCCACCACCAATTGCCAAGACGGGCTGGCTAATTGAGGGTACACTTTTACCCTTCATTTCGTCTTCAGGAGTACGAAGCATGCGATGCAACTCGGCCAGAGTGGCCTGAGAGTTGTTCAAATGATACGCCAGCGTGAACTGGTCATAAGAACTTGGCAGAGAATTCAACACTATATCTACGGTTAAATCCTCATGGACTGGCATCTCAAGCTTTCTAAGCCTTTCCACATATCCCTGCATCCTCTGCACGTGGCTGCAGATGGACTCTCCATCCCTAGGCTTCCCATTGGTGAAGGCTTTGACTACCTCGCGCCTCTCGATGCATTCTTGTTTGCGGAACTTTTCCACGAGCTCTTTGTGCATCTCATAGGGCCAGTAGTCTTCATATATTCTCTGCAATTCTGGGTTCATGGTAGCAATCATGATGCAAGCCACTTTGGTTGCATCATCAGAGTGCTTTGAGTACGAGACGAGTTCCTCGGGAGTAGCAGTATCAGGGTCAATGTCAACAAGCTCGGTTTCTAGAACATACTCTTTATGTTTAAACCTAAGAGCCATCTTGATGTTCCGAATCCAATATAACTTTGGAACACAATGATAGGATGGATGTGACATTGCCGGAGTTAGAGTGGGGGCAGATTGATCAGCAGAAGACATCTGTAAAAGAGGACAGTTTCAATTAGATATATATATGGTAGTCCTTATGGTGTCCACAATAACCCATATGGTGTCCATTTGTCGAGGGATCCTTGGCAACTTTGTGATGAAATCCATTGTGATATGCTCCCATTTCCATTCTGGGATCTTAAGAGGCTGCAATCTACTGTTGGTGCTCGGCCTTGACCCTACGACAGGTCATGCATCTTTCGACAAACCATGCTACTTCCTTCTTCATACCCGGCCACCAATAATATTCACGCAGATCCTTATACATTTTTGTCGCTTCGGGATCAATAGAGAACTTGGATTTATGTGCCTCCTCCAATAGGGTTTGACGAACCCCACCAAGTTTAGGTACCCAAATTCTTTCATAGCGAGTTAACAAGCCTC
Organism: Cichorium intybus; assembly: GCA_023525715.1. Taxonomy (NCBI): domain Eukaryota; kingdom Viridiplantae; phylum Streptophyta; class Magnoliopsida; order Asterales; family Asteraceae; genus Cichorium; species Cichorium intybus. The sequence goes on from CM042013.1 coordinate 91,482,484, forward strand.
TGCTATCCTTGACCATAGTTGACAACTGTCCCACTATTCTCACCTTTTTGATTCTCACTCTTGCTTGCTTCCACCTGAGCTTCCCTTATCAACTCCAGTAACGGTGTCACAATTGTCATTCTTAGACAAATGCCCCAAAGGGGTGCACTCGTAACCTTGAAACTTAAAGCATCCGCCACCACATTGGCTTTTCCAGGATGGTAGTGTATCTCACAATCATAGTCCTTCAATACATCTAACCATCTCCTCTACCTCATGTTAAGATTTTCCTGGTCCATCAGATACTTCAAGCTCTTGTGGTCCGTATAGATGGTACACTTCACTCCATACAAATAGTGTCTCCAAATCTTGAGAGCGAAGACCACCGCTCCCAATTCCAAGACATGAGTAGGGTAGTTAGCCTCATGGGGCTTCAACTGTCGCGAGGCATAAGCAATCACCCTGCCTCGTTGCATCAAGACTGCCCCCAACCCAGAGATAGATGCATCACAATAAACCACCATATCCTCCATGCCTTCAGGAAAAGTCAAAACTGGAGCTTCACACAACTTCCACTGCAAAGTCTCAAAGGCCTGCTGCTGCTCCTCACCCCATCGAAAAGTAGTGTTCTTCTTTGTTAGTCGAGTCAAAGGTACAACAACCATTGAGAAATCCTGGATGAAACGACGATAATAACCGGCTAGACCCAAGAAACTTCTAATCTCCGAGGGAGTCTTCGGAACCTCCCACCGCATCATGGCCTCCACCTTAGCCGGGTCTACCATGATTCCTTGCTCGTTTACGATGTGACCCAAGAACAGGACCTCTCACAGCCAAAAGTCACACTTAGACAATTTCGCATAAAGTTTCTCCTTCCTTAAAGTCTCCAATACTTCTCTTAAGTGCTGTTCGTGTTGCTCTTTACTCCGGGAATAGACTAAAATGTCGTCAATAAAAACTATAACCGACCGATCCAATATCGGTCGACACACTCGATTCATTAAGTCCATGAAAGTTGCAGGGGCATTGGTCAGGCCAAACGGCATCTATAACATCCGTATTTTCGACTACTATTATTCAGGTATATTTTACGACGTTAGTTATCGATTATTAAATTTTGACAGATCGTAAAATAAGACCTATTACATATTTGATGATATTCCTTGTCAAGTTATAGGAATAAGTCGAAAAGTTTAACATATATTTTATACATTACGATTTCTATTATTTTGTTTAATTCTTTATTTATATATATATATAACAATTTTATATATACATAACTATAATACATGCCTTGATTTACTCTTTATTAATCGACCGCGATTTGTAGCAGGCAAAACGTAAAAGAAATACATGTCATTTGATTCATATATCAAACTTTATAAAATAATAAAATTTTTAAGGTAAATTAGTAAATATACATATATATGGCATGAAGTAATGGGTTAAATGAGGAGTGATGTGCTACGGTTAAAAGATAAATACATTTACTCATGCAACGAATTTGGTCAAAAAGATAAATGAGGCATACGTGTATTAATTCATGTATATGAAAGATACTTGGATGTTAAGTTATTCATATGCATGAATGTTTTAAAAGATAGACTCGAATCTTTTAAAAGATAAATTCGAATCTTATCAAATACGTGTTGTTTGTTTATTATGCCAAGTGTTGTTTGATCGTACATATGGAATCAAATGTCTTAGTATAAATAGATGTATCACCTATGTTTTAAACTTACAATTCAATCACACTTTGTAAAACAAATGTAAAGCTAGTATTTTCCAGACTACAAACTCAGACAGTAAAAGGTATGATTTTATTGTAAAGTTTTTATGATTTATAATTTTAGTCGTTGTTATAATTATGATTCAAGGCCGTTAAATTATTTTTATAATTACGTTATTAATGTTATAGTTTTAACCGCAACGTTTTGTCTATTTAAACATATTTTCAAATACGTTATTATATAACTAAATATTATTAGTTATATGATAAGCTGCGTTTATTCAGCCGGTAACCAATTTTATATTGGACCAACGATATATATGAAATTTTTACTTAAACGGTATTATACAACGGAAATATTATTAGTTATGTTTATTTAGTTAGTGACGTTAGACATACTTTTTAACCATTTAGATCGAGGAGATACCGAGGGGACTATTAAGGAAGTGAAACATATACCTACTGTTTCAGGTGAGTCATGTTGCATTTTCCCAAATTGGGTGCACGTCAAAATTATTATTTTGATGATTATACATCTTTGAAAGGTTTGGTATCAACGACGTTTTTGACATATCATGGTTTAAAGAATATTGTTTGCAACAAATTACTAATGTTGGAATTTTATTCAGTAATATGCATACTTGGAAAGGTTAAAACAAATGCTTTTATAAAATGTTTTATTTAACATCTTTTCCATTGTGTGCTATTATTGATTAAAAGAAAGAAATTATAACCTAAAGGTTATAAGGATATATGTTGGATTATGTTCGGCAATGCACGGTTACTCATTTGAAGGTTTCGGTCGACGCGAATTAGTAATCTCCATGGGTAGCGCCCATTTGATGTCATGAATGACATCGGAGTTTTAGTTGCGAGCTATGACTCGGGTGATAGGCATAGAGTTCGGAGGTACCACCGACTACAGGACCGCACTCCCACTGATCCGGGGGGATGCTGAAATCAGCCCAACGGTCAATGGAATTGCTTTGTGCTTTTTCATTCATACTGGAAAACCTGCCAAGGGTTATGGACGTTCTAACGGAAGCCGCAGAGGCTTACAGATTCATCGGAAACAACTTTGTGATTATTGGTAATATAACTGGAACATGGAAACTATTGATACAGAAATGAGTTTTCTTAAACTATAAGAAACACCATATATTTTGATATTACCAAAATTTACATTTGATCAAGGATTTTTGAATATTTTATTATTATGTAAACTCATGAGCTCACCAGGCGTAAAGCCTGACTTTTTTTATAAATCGACGTGTATCCAGGTTCAGGAGCTATTATGGGGACTAGCAAGGGTAAATATAAGATACCCTAGGCCAGATGTAGGATCTCTGGAAGGAGGATACGTTTTGGAAGATAGTCTTTTGTTATAATAAAGTAACGCCCGTGTTTGTAGGCTCGTTAAGCCATATGTATTTCGCTTCCAACTTAGTTTACTCTGAAAATGAAATAAAACGTTTAAGGTTTTTTATATTTTCTATCTTCCAAGAAATGAGGGCGTTACAAGGTGGTATCAGAGCCATTGACTATAGAGAATTAAGTAAACCATAGGGTATTACAACTATAGTCATAGGTTCTATAAAGTTAAAATATATATTATAATGTAAATACTTGACATCATTAGTCAGATCATGACTAAGCCCATCCATTCTTATTTGCTCTAAAGAGGTATAGGACGGTCCTTAATGTTTCCTAAGGGGGCCGGTTGTTAAAGAGCCTAGCGCCTACCATTCCCCCCGCCTCTTTCATGCACTACGGAATGGAGTTACCGAAAGGGTCTGACAAAATGATATCGCAAACCAATAATGAAATAATCAACACCCTTAGAAATTTTAAATTTTAGGAACATCATAGATAGTATGACTTAGACTTAAACTAGGGGATTGGGTAGAACATTGCGATGAATTTTTTTTATATAACCATAATTTTAGTCGTTTTACCTAACATGTTATTGAAAATACTATGCTAAGGATATATTAATTATAGTTATGTTGTAAACAGCTCGAAAATGAATCCCGAACAAGGTCATCGAGATTCTAGTAATGCAACTCCAAATCAACCGGAGGAATTCCATCAAAGGCCTGGAAAAGGGGTCGAAACATCACAAATACAATATTCGGAGCAACATGAGTTTACTACACCAGATGAAAATTTTAGAACTTCTATCATGTCTGATATGATGAAGTTGTTAGAAACGATGATGACTCGACAACAAGAAACCCTTACAAAGATCATGCTTGATCAGAATGCAGTCAACCATCAGTTCAATGGTGAACAACCTCAGATGGGTGACGCTGGAAGATATCAAAATATGAACCACAATAACACTCAAACAAATGGGGGTGAACGGCTAGCAAAGCGAAGCACTACGTTTAAAAGCTTTTTCAGTAGCCAACCACCAGAATTTGCTGGAGACGAAAACCCATTAAAATGCCTGTACTGGTTAAGAGAGATGGAACAAGTGTTTGAGTCTAGTGAATGCGAAGAACAACAAAAGGTTAGATTCACATCTCAAATGTTCCGAAAACATGCATTAGATTGGTGGAACGTTACCCGCGAGACTCGTGGAACAGAAGCTGCCATGCAAGTGCCATGGTCAGAATTCAAAGGCAAAGTGATGAAGAAAGTAAAGTTAAATTAGGCTTCTTAAAGCATTTGGCCCCTGATGAAGAAAGTAAAGTTAAATTTTACATGAAAGGGCTACCATCGGACATGAAGGCATTTGTTCGAAATGCCCATGTAGACACACTTGAGAAAGTCATTCAAGAGTCTCAACTATTGGAAGACGACCTCACTCCAAGGAGAGATGAAAGATTTTTCGGTGAGAAAATGAGATGGGAAGCGCCAAATAAGAATGCGAAAACATTTCAACATAACTCAGGCGGAAGGAGGTTTGAGCCCAAAAGAGAGTTTGATATGTGTCCTCGATGCAATAAGAGGCACACAGGAAAATGTTTTGCCACCATGATAATATGTAATAGGTGTGGAAAACCAGGTCATATAGTTAGAGATTGCCGATTAAGCCGATGTTATACATGTGGGGTAGAGGGACATATAAGCTTCAACTGTCCCAAACTGAAGGGAATCGGGAAAGAACCAACAGCCTTTCCACCAAAGAAGGATCAGAAAACTCCAGGAAGAGCATTTCAAATGACTACTAAAGAGGCACGTGAAGCTGCTAACATTGTATCCGGTACTTTCCTAGTAAACTCCTTACCAGCATGCGTCTTATTTGATTCAGGTTCTGATTGTTCATTCGCGTCTCTATCTTTCTGTGAGAAATTTAGTACTCCGATTAGTAATTTAGATAAGGCATTATTAATAGAGACCGCTAATGAAGGTCATGTGATAGTTCGACAAGCATATGATAACTGCACCATCCAGATTGAACAAAGTATAATTCCGGTTAGATTACTACCTATAGCAATACGTATTTTTGATGTAGTGATCGGAATGGATTGGATCTCAGAGCATCAAGCAGACATCTCATGTGCCAAGAAGATAATTTTCATTCACACGCCAAATAGGGAACCTATATACATTTATGGAGAAAGACGTCGGGGTGATATAGGTATTATCTCTGTGACTAAAGCACAAAAGTGTCTTGTTAAAGGTTATTCTTCTTGTTTAGCATACATTATCAATGTCGAAGTAGAAAAGAAGAAAGTTGACGAAGTTCGGGTAGTAAGAGAATTTCCAGATGTTTTCCCAGAAGAATTACCAGGACTACCACCCGATCGTCAGGCGGAATTTCGTATTGATCTTGTCCCTGGTGCAGCGCCAGTTGCAAAAGCCCCATATCGGTTAGCACCTTCAGAAATGAAGGAAATGATGTCCCAATTACAGGAGCTACTCGATAAGGCATTCATACGACCTAGCTCATCACCATAGGGAGCCCCAGTGTTATTTGTGAAAAAGAAAGATGGCTCGATGCGCATGTGCATCGACTATTAGCAGCTGAATAAGGTAACAATAAAGAACAAATATCCACTTCCCCGTATCGACGATCTGTTCGATCAACTACAAGGAGCTAGTTTTTTTCCAAAATCGACTTAAGGTTTGGATATCACCTACTAAAGGTTAGAAATGAGGACATAGCAAAGACTGCCTTTAGAATACGATATGGCCACTATGAGTTCATGGTTATTCCTTTTGGCTTAACTAATGCTCCAGCAGCATTTATGGACTTGATGAATCGAGTTTGTCGTCCCTTTTTAGACAAATCAGTAATCATATTCATCGACGACATCCTTATCTACTCGAAAAATAAGGAAGAGCATGCAAAACATCTACATGAGATATTGGAACTCCTAAGATGGGAGAAACTCTATGTTAAATTCTCCAAGTGTGAATTTTGGCTATCAGAAGTTCAATTTTTAGGCCACGTGATTTGTAAAGATGGTGTGAAGGTAGACCCATCCAAGGTGGAAGCAGTGATGAATTGGGAAGTTCCCAAAAGTCCAACAAAAATTAGAAGTTTCCTAGGATTAGCTTGGTACTATTGACAATTCATTCAAGATTTCTCAAAGATAGCATCATCATTGACGGCCTTAACAAGGAAGAACGCAAAATTTCTTTGGGCCGAGCAACATACTAAAGCCTTTGAAACGTTACGACAAAAATTGTGTGAAGCACCAGTATTGACACTACCAGAAGGATCAGAAGACTATGTAGTGTATAGTGATGCTTCTAAATATGGTCTAGGATGTGTCCTAATGCAATGAGGTAAGGTAATTGCTTATGCTTCTAGACAATTAAAGGATCATGAAAAGAATTACCAGGTGCATGATTTGGAATTAGCAGTAGTGATATTTTCTTTGAAGCTATGGCGTCATTACTTATATGGTACATCATGTACTATATTTACTGACCATAAAAGCTTAAAACATGTCTTTGACCAGAAAGAGTTAAACATGAGGCAACGACGTTGGTTAGAGCTAATTAGGACTATGATTGTGAGATCATGTATCATCCAGGAAAAGCTAATGTTGTTGCTGATGCATTAAGTCGCAAGGAGCATTACGGCGTCACTCTGGCTAGATTTGCTAAAATCGAGGCTACTTCCAACTTGATTGAAAGATTTAAAGAAGCACAAGTCGAAGCTCTCAAAGAAGAGAACTTGAAAGTTGAGATAATGGTGAAACAAAAGTCATTGTTAGAAGAAGATAGTCGAGGCCTAAAGTTGTTTCAAAGGAGGATTTGGGTACCTAATATCGGAGGCATTCGTAAGATACTCTTAGAAGCTTCGCACAAATTAAGGTATTCCATTCATCCAGGATGCACCAAGATGTACAGGGATTTGAAGTTACATTATTGGTGGCCTGTGATGAAATTGGACGTGGCAAGGTATGTAGAAAAGTGTGTGACATGTCTACAGGTGAAAGCTGAGCATCAACGACCGTATGGTAGTCTCCAACCACTAGACATACCTGAATGGAAATGGGATCATGTCACCATGGACTTTTTGATGAGTTTGCCTAAGACGGTGAAGGGTCATGATTCAATATGGGTCGTGGTAGATCGATCGACAAAAAGCGCACACTTCCTACCAATAAAGGAAACTTGGCCGATTAACAGGTTAGCCAAGTTATATAATGATGAAATTGTCTGTAGGCATGGAGTGCCATTGTCTATTTTATCAGATAGAGATACTCGCTTTACTTCCAAGTTCTGGGAAGGTTTACAAAGAGAGTTGGGGACAAGAGTGAACTTAAGTACATCTTATCATCCCCAAACAGATGGACAAAGTGAAAGGACAATTCAGACTCTTGGGGATATTCTTCGATCATGCGCTATTGATTTCAGTGGAAGCTAGGATATACACTTGCCATTAGTAGAATTCGCCTACAACAATAGTTATCATTCTAGCATTGGCATGGCGCCATTTGAAGCTGTTTATGGACGGAAGTGTAGAACTCTAGTTTGTTGGTTAGAATCTAGAGAAAGGCAATTCGCAGGACCTGATATACTACAACAGACGACACATAAAGTTAAAGTGATTCGGGAACGTCTAAAATCTGCACAAGACCGACAGAAAGTTATGCAGACAAGAAAGGACGCCCAATCGAATTCCAAGTGGGATACAAAGTTATGCTTAAGGTATCACCTTGGAAAGGAGTGATCAGATTCGGGAAATGTGGGAAACTTAGTCCTCATTTTCTTGGACCCTTCAAAGTGTTAGAAAGGATTGGGTCACAAGCATATCGATTGGATCTGCCACCTGAGTTACAAGGTATTCATAATACCTTTCATGTATGTTATCTACGAAAATGTTTAGCAGAAGAAGAGAACGTCATACCTTTATCGTACATTCAAGTTGATGATAAGGTTCGTTATATAGAAGAACCTGTAGCCATATTAGATAAAAAGACCAAAAAGTTGCGCCAAAAAGAAGTAGGACTAGTCAAAATTCAATGGAAGCATCGTGGAGGTGCTAATATGACATGGGAACCCGAAAATGAAATGAGACGACGTTACCCTCGATTATTTACTTAGCTCGATTTCGAGGACGAAATCTATTCTAAGGAGGAGGGAGTTGTAACATCCGTATTTTCGACTACTATTATTCAGGTATATTTTACGACGTTAGTTATCAATTATTAAATTTTGACAGATCGTAAAATAAGACCTATTACATATTTGATGCTATTCCTTGTCTAGTTACATGACTAATTCGAAAATTTTAACATATATTTTATACATTACGATTTCTATTATTTTATTTAATTCTTTATTTATATCTATAAAACAATTTTATATATACATAACTATAATACATGCCTTGATTTACTCTTTATTAATTGACCGTGATTTGTAGCAGGCAAAACGTAAAAGAAATACATGTCATTTGATTCATATATCAAACTTTATAAAATAATAAATAATTCGAAAATTTTAACATATATTTTATACATTACGATTTCTATTATTTTATTTAATTCTTTATTTATATCTACAAAACAATTTTATATATACATAACTATAATACATGCCTTGATTTACTCTTTATTAATTGACCGTGATTTGTAGCAGGCAAAACGTAAAAGAAATACATGTCATTTGATTCATATATCAAACTTTATAAAATAATAAATGTTTTAAGGTAAATTAGTAAATATACATATATATGGCAAGAAGTAATGGGTTAAATGAGGTGTGATATGCTACGGTTAAAAGATAAATACATTTACTCATGCAACGAATTTGGTCAAAAAGATAAATGAGGCATACGTGTATTAATTCATGTATATGAAAGATACTTGGATGTTAAGTTATTCATATGCATGAATGTTTTAAAAGATAGACTCGAATCTTTTAAAAGATAAAATCGAATCTTATCAAATACGTGTTGTTTGTTTATTATGCCAAGTGTTGTTTGATCGTACATATGGAATCAAATGTCTTAGTATAAATAGATGTATCACCTATGTTTTAAACTTACAATTCAATCACACTTTGTAAAACAAATGTAAAGCTAGTATTTTCCAGACTACAAACTCAGACAGTAAAAGGTATGATTTTATTGTAAAATTTTTATGATTTATAATTTTAGTCGTTGTTATAATTATGATTCAAGGCCGTTAAATTATTTTTATAATTACGTTATTAATGTTATATTTTTAGCCGCAACGTTTTGTCTATTTAAACATATTTTCAAATACGTTATTATATAACTAAATATTATTAGTTATATGATAAGCTACGTTTATTCGGCCGGTAACCAATTTTATATCGGACCAACGATATATATGAAATTTTTACTAAAACGGTATTATACAACGGAAATATTATTAGTTATGTTTATTTAGTTAGTGACGTTAGACATACTTTTTAACCGTTTAGATCGAGGAGGTACCGAGGGGACTATTAAGGAAGTGAAACATATACCTACTGTTTCAGGTGAGTCATGTTGCATTTTCCCAAATTGGGTGCACGTCAAAATTATTATTTTGATGATTATACATCTTTGAAAGGTTTGGTATCAACGTCGTTTTTGACATATCATGGTTTAAAGAATATTGTTTGCAACAAATTACTAATGTTGGAATTTTATTCAATAATATGCATACTTGGAAAGTTTAAAACAAATTCTTTTATAAAATGTTTTATTTAACATCTTTTCCATTGTGTGCTATTATTGATTAAAAGAAAGAAATTATAACCTAAAGGTTACAAGGATATATGTTGGATTATGTTCGGCAACGCACGATTACTCATTTGAAGATTTCTGTCGACGCGAATTAGTAATCTCCATGGGTAGCGCCCATTTGATGTCACGAATGGCATCGGAGTTTTAGTTGCGAGCTATGACTCGGGTGATAAGCATAGAGTTCGGAGGTACCACCGACTCCAGGACCGCACTCCCACTGATCTGGGGGGATGCTGAAATCAGCCCAACGGTCAATGGAATTGCTTTGTGCTTTTTCATTTATACTGGAAAACCCGCCAAGGGTTATGGACGTTCTAACGGAAGTCGCAGAGGCTTACAGATTCAACGGAAACAACTTTGTGATTATTGGCAATATAACTGGAACATGGAAACTATTGATACAGAAATGAGTTTTCTTAAACTATAAGAAACACCATATATTTTGATATTACCAAAATTTACATTTGATCAAGGATTTTTGAATATTTTATTATTATGTAAACTCATGAGCTCACCAGGCGTAAAGCCTGACTTTTTTTATAAATCGACGTCTATCCAGGTTGAGGAGCTATTATGGGGACTAGCAAGGGTAAATATAAGATACCCTAGGCCAGATGTAGGATCTCTGGAAGGAGGATACGTTTTGGAAGATAGTCTTTTGTTATAATAAAGTAATGCCCGTGTTTGTAGGCTCGTTAAGCCATATGTATTTCGCTTCCAACTTAGTTTACTCTGAAAATGAAATAAAACGTTTAAGGTTTTTTAGATTTTCTATCTTCCATGAAATGAGGGCGTTACAGCATCACTACAAACTCGAAGTGGCCGTATCTTGTCCGAAAAGCCGTTTTCTGGACGTCTTCCTCCCGTACCCGCATCTGATAGTATCCTGATCGCAAATCTATTTTCGAAAACCACGAGGCGCCCTGTAACTGATCAAATAAGTCATCGATGCGAGGTAATGGATATCGATTCTTTACTGTAAGCTTGTCCAGCTCACGATAATCAATGCACATCCTGTTGGAACCATCCTTCTTCTTAACAAATAAAATAGGCGCTCCCCACGACGAGCAACTTGGTCGAATAAACCCCTTATCCAGTAGTTCTCGAAGTTGAATAGACAACTCCAGCATCTCCGGAGGTGCAAGACGATACGGTGCTTTAGCTATCGGAGCCGCACCAGGAGTTAAGTTGATCTTAAATTCCACCTGCCTCTTCGGTGGCACACCACGTAGGTCCTCGGGAAAAACATTAGGAAAATCCTGAACCACAGGTATATCCTCCGTCCTCCGCTTTGACTTCTCTTCTCATGCATCCAAAACATATGCCACAAACCTGAGCATCCATATTGAAAATGTCTGCTTGCCCTGGCAGCTGAACAGAAGGCTGCACCCTGATTCCTCCTCTCTCCTTGTACTACTAGTTCTACCCCACTTGGGGTTTGAATCCACACTCGCTTGTTCTTACAGTCAATCCATGATTCGTACCGACTCAACCAATCCATACCGATAATAACCCGAGTGTCGCTCAATGGTATAGGGATGAGATCAATCGGGAACTTTATTCCTTGAATCACTACTTTACCTCCCCGGTGCACACTAGTCGCTTGCACGGTTTTATCATATGAAATCTCTACTTCTAACGGGCGATGAAGAGTTCCTAAAGCAATATCGAAACCCTTTCCCAGATCGGCAGACACAAAGGAATGACTAGCACCCGAATCAAACAGTACAAAAGTAGGCGTAGAGTTGACTAAGAAAGTTCCTAATCAAAGCATAATAGACACATAGAGTATACACACACACCAAAAACACGAGGCAAGTAAAGAAAGAGTACCCGTAATGACGTCGGGCGCATCCTGTGCCTCCTCGGCCGTCATGACGAATGCTCGACCCTTGGTCTTAGGGGCTTCCCCTTTTCCCTGCCTACCATCGGTAATTCGGAGTGTAGTGGGTGCCAGATTCTGAACTGCTCCCTGGTTCAGATGGGGACACTAAGCCTTGAAGTGCCCCACCTGATTACAATTAAAACAAATCTTGACCTCTTGTCGACAATCCTTAGCATAGTGGCCCTCCTTTCCCCACTTATGGCATATTAACACCCAGCAGCGCCCCTCATGATTCCTTCCACACTTACCTTGGCTCCTTTGTCCTTGCTTTCCCTGATCTGCCCCTCGAAACTTCTTTGACGCCTGCTGAGTCGGAGTAGGCGCCGGACGCTTCTGCCTTTGTTGCGTTTCCAGTTCCAACTCTCGGGTCTAAGCGGCCGCCATCATATCAATAAGAGTTTGGTGCCTAGCAGCAGACACAAATTCCCTAATGTTTGTGCGAAGCATCGCCAAGTATCTAGTCATTCTCATGCGCTCGGTTGCCGCAAACTCTGGACAGATGAGTGCTCGCTCGTTAAACTTTTTGGTGATCTCCGTCACCGTCTCAGTGGTCTAGGTCAGATTCAGATATTCCTGCGCCAAGCGTTCCATTTCCACCTGTGGAACATACTCTAGTTTGAACTGTTCCTTGAATTGTGGCCATGTAATATAACATCCAACTGAGCAGGGGTGAGATCTTTCGTTTGTATTTCCCACCAATCTTTTGCACCCTCTCTCAAAAGATTCACCGCAAATGTTACCTTGGAGTTCTCAAGACATGAACAAGTGCGGAAGGCACCCTCCACCACGAAGATCCACCGCATACTAACAATCGGATCCCTACCCCCATCGAACATCGGAGGTGAACAAGCTGAAAAGTCCTTATAGCTTGCATCCCTGGCCCTTGATGTGCCCTGAGTAGCCAGTCGCTCCTCGAGCATTGCCCATAGCTCAGTCTTAATAGTACCAAAGAACTGAGTCATTGTAGCCAACACTTCTTGTGAAACCTCTTCCGTTATCAGGTTGCAGAGATTTTCATCAGTTGAGCCTTCCCGTTCGAGGTACCCGCATCCGCCCCACCGTTACTTCGAGTGATTGCCATTCTAAAATGCGAAAAAATTTTAATATCAAAACCTGGGTCATGCCCATTTCCCCAACTAGTCCACTTTCTAGGACTTTGGTGGACTACTCTTGACTCAAGCGTGAATCCTGTGCTTTCAGTGGTACTGGCCTGATACTACCTTCCACACCTATTCGCCCTTGTTCCAAATTCATCAACCATCCTCCTAAATTGTCGCACCTATGCTGATAAACCATTTCTTATGGATCCTGCAGTCATGCACCGTGGTGTCTAATCATTTGACCTAATTCTCACTCCCACCCGTGCCTAAGAGAACTACTGCTAACATCGTCGATTCGCCTCACGGACACACAGCCGTACACAATCGGGAATAAGATAGACGTTTGAATAACTGATCCTACCCTAAAGTCACAACCAAGCAAGGAACAGCCAGTAAGGCTAGACCAAGAATTCTTAGGCTATCTTATCCTAATTGCATATAACCTACCAGTATTCACTAGCATAAAATTCCAAGGCAGCACATATTGCACAAAACAGTCTATAGAATATCTTATCTAGACAATTTTATTACTTAGCATAATACATAACACAAACTTGGCATGGGTTCCACACCTATTCGCCCTTGTTCCAAATTCATCAACCATCCTCCTAAATTGTCGCACCTATGCTGATAAACCATTTCTTATGGATCCTGCAGTCATGCACCGTGGTGTCTAATCATTTGACCTAAATCTCACTCCCACCCGTGCCTAAGAGAACTACTGCTAACATCGTCGATTCGCCTCACGGACACACAGTCGTACACAATCGGGAATAAGATAGACGTTTGAATAACTGATCCTACCATAAAGTCACAACCAAACAAGGAACAGCCAGTAAGGCCAGACCAAGAATTCTTAGGCTATCTTATCCTAATTGTATATAACCTACCAGTATTCACTAGCACAAAATTCCAAGGCAGCACATATTGCACAAAACAGTCTATAGAATATCTTATATAGACAATTTTATTATTTGCATAATACATAACACAAACTTGGCATGGGTAATTGGGAATCAGAAAAATTACTTGAGCTCGGTTGACGGTTCGCATCGCATCTTCTCTTAGTCAGATTAACTTTCTAAAAATCATTTTCTTAACAAAATCACTTAGTCCTAAGTTTGAGTTTTCATTCCCAATACAGTTCATCCAAATCCCTCAAACCAAGGCTCCGATACCAATTTGTAACGCCCCAATTTCACAATTATAAAATTTCATTTATTTCCAAGGTTCCAACAAAATCTTTATTCCAAAAAGTAAAACTGTTCAACATACTTATTAATCCAACAGCGAAAGCATTTGAAAATCATAACATAAATTATTAAAATAAGTCTCGTGTATACGATGAGCTGCCGTAAGCCTTGCCCTTCCCTTTGTCTTTTGAAAAAACTGAAATGTTATAAAATCAACGGGTAAGCACAAAGCTTAGTGAGTCTACAAATTACCATACATGCCCACATAATAAACAACCCGTCCTCGAGAACGACCCGACCCTACCTGCCATACAACAGCTACGGGCGTCCATCATACAACAGCTTTGGACACTGGGCGGTTCTACCTATCATACAACAGCTATGGGTTCCCGGTTATGGCCCAGCCCATCATACAACAACTATGAGACAAGGCAATAATCTAACTCGTCATACAACAACTACGATTGAACACGCATCAATACTGAGCCCAACAACAAATAACCAAAGATATAGAACAAATCATATAACTATAAATAACATACAAGATGCCTAACATGCAACATCATATAGTAAGCTAAGGATACTCACCTGATTCTCAACCGCAGCGGATATACTATGATATCCCAACTAAGCTCGTCCAATCACCTAAATCCCACATACACAGCATATTAATCACTGACCGAACTCCTATAGTCTTGCCTAAAGGTCAGACCCAACATTTGCCATCAAACAAGGGTCTAAGATGTAATACTGTGATATTGAATTTTTGAGATTTTGAGTTAATCTTAGTGTAATTAAGATTTATTAGGCTAATGTATGAGTTTGGGTAGTTAAAATCCCATTTGGTAGAAGTTTGAGGTTGAAAAATGCTAAAAAGAGGTTACACGGGTCGTGTAGGAGTCTCTTGTGATTGTTTTGAGGATACCGTGAGTTACACGGGTCGTGTCTTGTTGAACACAGGCCGTGTAAAGTGTGCAGCACGGGTCGTATAATATGGACACGGGTCGTGTAGTTCTGCAGACCAAACTCCAATTCCAATACCGTAAGTTACACGGGCCGTGTAAATTTAACACGGGCCGTGTAATCGTACAGATATGTTTTTAAAACACGAATCTGTCTCATTTGGGGTTAAAACCCACTTCGACTAAAAGCTCCCAAAACCCTAGAAAATTGATTCTAACCCTTCTAAGTCGAGATTTGAGCCTATCTTTCACGAATTGAAGCTAGAGATTAGTTCCTTGAGCTTGAAAGGTAATCCTCTTTGATTTTTATCTTGTTTTGACGGTTGAATCATTGGAATGGAGATGGTTCCTCATGGTTTTGATGAACCACCTGTAACTAGCATGAATTAGAGTGAGTTTACTTGGAATAGTGCGTGTATAGGAGTTCTAATTCGAGACCTAAGCTAGTAAAGTGTTTGTAATATGTTCCTAGGGTTATATGTGTTAAATTTGTGAAATTGGAAGTTACAATTAGGATAGTATTGATATCTCTTGATTGTAACTCTCTCTTATGATTCAAATTCTTGATTGTTATTGATATTGAGTATGATTGAGATTGTTGAATATTGAGTTGACCCAAGATATTGTGATACAGCTAAGGCTAGACAGGAGCACGACACACGTGGTTCAGGAGTTCCACAGAGTAACCCGACAACAGGTGAGTAGTTAATTATTAGATGATTAAGCCTTATTATGATGTTTTTTACATATAAGAAGTGAGCTATGTTTTGATTTGGTTGAGTATAACCAAATTTTGAGTATATGGAATAAAGAGTTATAGTGTGTATATCACACTCAGGACTGAGATAGTCCATTGAGCTTGGTTAAAATAAGATAATGGATGATACAAACCAATTAACCTTAATTTACTCACTGAGCTTTCATAGCTCATAAATTGTTTGTTATTGTTGCTTTATGTTAGGATTTGGTAGTGATGATCGGGGGAAGCATGTCTCAGAGGGATAGCTAGACTTGGATATGGACTCGGACTTAGTTGTTGTTTGAAATATGTAATTTAACCCGGTTTTTGAATGATAGTTGTAAATAGCTTAAGACTTAAACTATGTTTTTGGTAATAGCTTTGTATTACTTGTTTCTTAAATTGAGTTACACCCTTTAATGTTGTTCTGTTATGAGAAGATTAAGGTGTAATTCGTTTTTGGGAAACCGGGCATTACAAGTTGGTATCAGAGCCATGGTTTAAGAGAATTAAACCCTGAGATGGGTTTAGTCTTAAACCAATGAGATTGAGAAGTCCCAAAGAGTCCCGAGTAGCTATCCTCCACGGTGTATTACAATTGAGTTGATTATACACCATATTGAGTATTATGGTGATATACAATTGAGTTGATTATACACCATATTGAGTATTATGGTGATATACAATTGAGTTGATTATACACTATATTGAGTATTCTAGTGATATACAATTGAGTTGATTATACACTATATTGAGTATTATAGTGATATACAATTGAGTTAATTACACACCATATTGAGTATTATGGTGGTGATTGCTAAATGAGTTGATTTTCTTTTTCAGTTAAAATGAGCGCTGGAAAAGAAAAAGAGCGAGGTGATCCACCAAGAGATAAATCGGGATCACGAGATTCGGGTAAAGAGCGTCAACCCGAGGGAGAGCGACCACCCGAGATACAGAGTAATATGCAGGCGATGATCACAGCTGAGGTAGCAAAGGCGATCAAGGAGATATTACCTACTTATTTGAAGCCTCAAACGGAGGCTACAACTGGAGGTACTTCAGGACCAACCCTGGTCCAACCTTAGCAAAGAGAGGGTCGTGAAGAGATATTTACTGAGGCGGTTAGAGCTAGAATACCTGAGAAGACAAGGAGGTGTACTTATGATATTTTTCAGAAGTGCAAGCCATACGATTTCTATGGGAAAGATGATCCCATAGCAGCCAAGAATTAGTTGACACATGTTGAAAAGATGTTTTGCACAAGTAAATGTGATGAGGCGGATAAAGTTGAGTTTGCAACGAATTTGTTAAAGGAGGATGCACAGTTTTGGTGGGAGAATATGTGTATGGAGATAGGAGAAAGCTTAGCATATACCTTGAACTGGGAACAGTTCAAATTGAAGTTCACCGAGTATCATTGTTCCAATAATGCTATGAAAGGAATAGAAGAAGAATTTTTGAAGTTACAGCAAGGGTCGAGAACAGTGCAACAATATACGTTGGATTTCAATGAGAAGGCGAGGTTTGCACAACATCAAGTTGATACAGAGGAGCTTAAGATGGATCGTTACTTGTGGGGTTTAAAAACCCAGATTCAAGAGTTTTTGCCGAGTTCCAGATATACTACCTTTCGACAAGTTGCCGAGGCAGTAAGATCGAGAGAAAGGGAGTTGCAAAGACAGGAGGAGGAGAGAAGAACCGAAAGAGAAGTTGGAGGATCCAAGAGAAAATGGGAAGGTAAAGCTGGAGATACTTCTCAGAGGTCTACTACCACGGGTTCTCAGTTCCGTTGTAAACCTAAGAAGAATGAGGAGAGATGGTGTAAGAAATGTAGACAAAGACACACTGGGAGTGTGATCCCCGAAACCCTCCATCAGTTTGTTTCCAGTGTGGAAAGACGGGACATATGGCTCGCCAGTGTACCGAGAGTCGCCCCATTTGTTTCAATTGTGGGGAGAGCAGGAATATTCATCCAAATTCCCAAAGATGAAATCTGAGCCACAGAGAGATTTTCAAAAGACTGGACAAGGAGGAGGTCGAGATCGAGATGATCGAAAATACAGGAGTGGCGGTCACGTGAAAACGCGAGCTTTTGAATTAACCGTCGATGAGGCTCGAGATCAAACTGATGTTATTACAGGTATATTTAGTTTGAATTCTTCTCAAGCGCGAGTACTTTTTGATTCTGGTGCGTCCGTGTCTTTTATATCGGTGTCCTTTGCTTCTAAACAAAATATTCCGTTAGTCGATTTATATGAGAAAGTGATAGTAGATGTAGCAGATGGGAGATGTGTTTTTATAAAGAGTCATTATGAGCAGTGTCGGCTTGAGATTTATGGGGTTACGTACCTTATTAATCTGAAGCCGATCACTAATCATGAGTTTGATGTAATAGTCGGGATGGATTGGATGGATGATAATAGAGGTCAAATGGATTGTCATGAGAAAACACTTTCCATAAAAACACCGAGTGGTTCCCGAATTTTGATACGAGGTGAACGACGTTCCCGAAAAGTACCGATAGTGTCACTTGCAACAGCTAGGAGATATATGGAAAGAGGGGGTGAATTGATTATGGCACATGTGATTAGTGCCAAGTCAAAACATTCCAAAATAGAAGAAGTAGAAGTGATTTGTGATTATCCTGATGTATTTCCTGAAGATCTTCCAGGCTTACCACCAAGTAGACAAGTTTAGTTTGTGATCGATGTGATACCAGGGGCGAAACCGGTAGCTCGACCACCATTTCGATTGGCACCTTCCGAGATGGAGGAATTAAAGAGACAATTGCAAGAGTTATTGGAACTTGGGTTTATTCAATCGAGTTCGTCTCCGTGGGGTGCGCCTATACACTTTGTGAAAAAGAAGGATGGATCTATGAGAATGTGTATAGATTATCGAGAGCTCAACAGGATCACTATAAAGAATCGTTACCCGTTGCCGAGGATCGATGATTTATTTGATCAACTGCATGGGGCCACGTATTTTTCAAAGATTGATTTGAGATCCGGCTATCATCAGTTGAGGGTTCAAGAAGTTGATATTCCGAAGACGGCTTTTCGCACGAGGTATGGTCACTATGAGTTTTTAGTCATGCCGTTCGGTTTGACTAATGCTCCAGCTGCCTTTATGGATTTAATGAATCGGGTTTGTCGTCCTTTTCTCGATAAATTTGTGATTGTATTTATCGACGACATCCTGATTTATTCAAAGAGTCGAGACGAGCATACATTTCATTTGCAACAAATGTTAGATCTTCTTCGTGTTGAGAAATTATATGCAAAATTTTCAAAATGCGAGTTCTAGTTACGGGAAATTCAATTTCTTGGCCATGCGATAAATGAAGAGGGTATAAAGGTGGATCCGGCAAAGATCGAAGCCGTAATGAGTTAGGAGCCGCCAAAGAATCCACTGGAAGTTCGTAGTTTCTTTGGGTTAGCAGGCTATACCGACGATTCGTTGAAAACTTTTCTCGTATAGCTATATCCTTAACCAAGTTGACCAAGAAGACAGAGAAATTTAGTTGGACTGAGGCACGACAATCAGCCTTTGAAAAACTACGAGTGATAGCATATGCCTCTCGACAGGTAAAACCACATGAAAAAGCTTATCCAGTACACAATTTAGAGTTGGCGGCAATAATTTTTGCATTGAAGATGTGGCGACACTATCTTTATGGCGTGCGATTCCAGATCTACACGGATCACAAAAGTTTGAAATACATGTTTGATCAGAAAGAGTTAAACATGAGGCAAAGACGGTGGATGGATCTGCTAAAAGATTATGATTGTGAAATACTTTAGCATCCCGGTAAAGCTAACGTAGTGGCGGATGCACTAAGCCGTAAAGAGCCGCCTATTCGAGTCGTATCGGCTCGAATGGGGATTGTGAGTCGATTACCGGAGGTGATACGTAGATGCCAAGTCGAAGCTAAAGACTTGAAGAAAGAGAGGATGATTGGTTATGTAGAAAAACTTGTGGAAAATGCACAAGGAATCAAGACTTTCCAAGGGCGAGTATGGGTTCCGAGGCATGGCGAGGCGAGACAGATATTGCTGGAGGATGCTCACTGTACTAGATATTCGGTTCACCCTGGTAGCACGCGGATGTATCATAATCTAAAACCGTACTACTGGTGGCCCGATATGAAACGAGATATAGGACGCTTTGTGGAGAACTGTTTGACTTATCTTCAAGTAACAGCCAATCATCAAAAGCCATATGGAGCAGTTCAACCATTACCAGTACCAATGAAGAAAATGGATGAAATCACTATGGATTTCATCACAAAGTTGCCTCGAACTCCACGAGGATATGATTCCATTTGGGTGATTGTTGATAGGTTAACAAAGTCGGCTCATTTCTGTAAAATCCGAAATTTTTTTTTAAATAAAAATGAACACTTATAATTTAAAGAAAAATTCCAATTTAACTAAACAATTCAACATGTCCAAATACTACTTAACTTCAAACCAAGTAAATAATAATCTCAAAATGTTGCAGAAGTCGTAAAAGCCAAATAGGTCCCAAATTAGAAACTTTCCCAAAATAGAAAGATGACTCAAATGATCCTCGGGTGTGTGTGCATTCAACTCCTCGGCCCATCAGTACCTAAAAAAATGTTAAGGGAAAGGGTAAGCACAAAGCTTAGTGAATTCTAACACTAACATCCAACCACATTAGCATTTACTATCCCAAATCCAAACAATATACAAATATATATATATATATATATATATATATATATATATATATATATATATATATATATATATATATATATATATATATATATATATATATATATATATATATATATATATATATATATATATATCCCAATTACCCGCTAACCAATGAACATATCAGTACTCACTATGAATGGAAAGTAGGAGTAGCTAGCTCCAATAAGATAACCGGCCCGAAGGAAACAAGTCCTTCTGCCCCCGGCCCAAGAGAAACAAGTCTCTTTGCCCCCGGCCCGAGAGAAACAAGCCTCTCTGCCCCCGGCCCGAGAGAAATAAGTCCCTCTGCCCAAATGTATTGCACATACATATTTATGATACTAAAGTAAAACCTACTCAAAATAGTAAGTAACACAACCACACAGAATAACAAATACATAATGAAGTCAAACAGAGTGAAAGAACTCACCATAAAAGTATAAGTCCACACACAAAGTCACTGAGTCACAAAGGTATCCCACTTCACTCCTTCTTGCCTAAAATAACAATTCCCATAATCAATATAATAGCAGTGTACAATTACTACACTAAAAGGTTAACAACTTCAGATTCAACTTTTTCCCAGATTTTGTGTTCTGATTGTGACAAAATTTATATAATCAAATAAAGGAATTAAGACAAGATACTTTACAGGGGTAAACTATATTGTCCTAGGATTCCAGGGACATAAGCCCCAAGTCTAGATCATTTACCAATTCACTTTTATGACTGAAATGGTACAGGCTATCCAGAATTACAGTTTTCTGACCAACCCTTAAAACATACCAGGAATAACATAGCTACATAAGGAATTAGGTTCTGAGATTTTACAGGAAGATTATAGACTCAAAATATGAACTATGGGCACTGGTATTGCATTTTTACGATTTTTATACGCTTTTATATGATTTTTACAATCCAGTGGCAGATTGCAGAAAAACACATAAAAATCTCATTTGACTCTTATAAGGATAACAAGTCTCTTAATCCATCAAGTGATTTAGAGAAACAACTTCACGGCTTGATAATGGTCTCTTAACATCCCTTAACAGGTCCTATACGAAATAATTCAATTCCCATGACAAAATCAAAACTAAATACAATTGAAACTTCACATGAAATCATAGAAACTCAAAAGAATCTAGGGCTGTCATTTGTTCTAAACAAACTCATGGCCTGATCTTACAGCACCTACACATAGACACACACCTGTTTTTCTTTTCCTTGAGTTCATAAACAGCCACCACCATGGGAGGCGGTGGTGTTTTCTGGTGGCTAAGATGGCGACATAAGGTGGTGATGGTTGTGAAGAGTAGAGAAAGAAAACAGGAATGAAGGGAAGCTTACCAAGGGTTCACCAAAGATCACTAACACGAGCCTCTTCCTCTGAATACAGGCACCACTCGAATCACCACAGCCGTGCCTTACTCCTCAGACCTTCCTCAATCTTTTCCCGCTCAGACTTCTCGCCGCCACTGAGACACCCCATTTTCACTGTTTTCAAATACTATGGTTTTTCGTATAAATACATGAATACAAAAATACGGTTTATCAAAAACCGATAATTTAAATGCTTAAAACAGTGGGTGTACAAATTCATATCAAGCTAACCATAGTAAGCAAGAAAGGATTAAACCTTGTTTCCAAATTAGGAGCTAACTTAGGCTCCACTCCAGCTAAACTTCATCCCATTGATAGCAACTTATTTGACCTGGAATACATGGCAAAACATATAATACGTAAGACAAAAATTGTTTCGTGAGTTACATGAGTTTTAGACTCAAACCTTTAACTTCTTTTCCAATCTTCATAAAAAAAACTTATGACATAAACATCTTACAAAGTTTTAAAATATTATCATAACATAGCTCTTTATTCTTTTCAAAATCATTACATATCATACCTTGCATAATTATCTTCTTTCAAAACTTTATAATAGCAATATAATATAACTCTTTACTACTCAAAAATCATTCTATGACATACTTTACGAAAATAACATCGTTCTTACTTTCTTTGACTGGTTTTATAAGCTTGCTGGATTTTTATACTTAGGGCTTTAATCACTATATGTGATACCCCAAGTCTCTATGGCTAGAAAGAACGGATCAATCCTCACCATAGAAGTGCTGAGGCGATCTATTTCGCGATGGGGCTTGTCCCCAGTAGACCCCTTACCTAACCCGGGTAGGTTGGAACATAGTTCCCTTACTAACGCTGCTTGATACAATTACCAGTCATACAAAAACATGCTGCTAGCTTGAACATTTCTCATAAACATATAACTTGTGGCTAAATGCCAAACTACATCATTCTATGTCTTTATGGCTAGATGCCAAATACATAACTTTCCAAACATATTGTGGCTATATGCCCTTTTATACTTGAAAACATATAAAGTTTGTAACCAAAACATACTTCTTAAACATTTTATGGCTATATGCCTATCCATACTTTCAAACATGTATAACTTGTATTAAACATATACTTTCACATATTTGATTCATAGATCAAAACATACTTTCACATAATTGGCTCATAGACCAAAATATAACTTCCAATATAACATTATACTTTCACAAACGAGTTAGAGATAATACTCTTGCATATAATTTCACATATAGAAATTTTATAAGAAATCTTGATAATACTTACTTGCCATGTACCCCAGAATGGGTAAAAATACTGCATGTACTCACCTCATGTATTGCTAGAAGATTGACTACACGTTCCTTGTATTTATACTCTTTTGTGATTAAATAATCACGTGGCATGAACCTATAATTAACATGTTATACGTTAACATTCATGCTAACTGATTCTATAACTCATTAGAGTCCTTATAATACTATCTTGGGTCATAACAAGTCTATAACTTTTAAATGACCAACTTTAGTTAAGTTGTATTTTATACGTATTTTGCTACAGTACCCTCGGGGGTCGTATTTCAATTCTGACAATTTTTCATGAAGTTTCATAACATATTAGACCTATGTTTAAAATTTGAGGTCAAACGGACAGGTATTGAAGAAAATCTCAAAAACTAAAATCATTTGGCAGGAGACTTGAAGAAAAACTGCATTTTCACTCTGCCGCAGGGGCGCACCGCGCCCAGGTGAGGGGCGCACCGCGCCTGCTGAGCAGAAGTCCAGAATCTCCCGATTTTTATGCTACAAATTTCCATTTTCCCTTATTAAGCCCTTAATTCACGTCTTAATCCCTAGGGTTTGTTCCAAGACCAAAACCATTCATTTACTTCATGTTTTTAACCATAAAAATCATAGATTTTGATTACTTTTCCAAACATTACCGTTTTTGTATTTTTGATCCAAAAACCGAATTTGTTCAAAATTAATCACTTCTACTGCTTTATTTTAACAACTACCACATATGGAACTCATTAAAACCTCTTAGAATTAATTTGATCAAGTAAAATTGATTTCTAAAGCTTTTGAACAAAATTCCAATTTTTCAACAATACCAACATACTTTGATGATTTTAAGATATGTTCTTAGTACTTGACTTAATTGGTTTAGGGTCATTTCCAGGCCCTAAATACCAACTTGTACTAAATTTAAAGCTTCAAAATCATCAAATCATCTTTATAAATTTGGTAATTCTTCCGAAAACACCATTTTTCACCAAAAATCATTGTATTGAATTTTCAAGCTTAAGAACTGATTTCTTACTTCTTTTATGTCATATTTGACTTAACAAAACTATTAGAACTATATGAAATCAGTTTCAACTCATTAACCCATTTCTAGGGTTCTTGAGCTAAAAACCCATTTCATCATTTTTGGGATTAAATCTTCAATTTCATTGAATTACTTGTTAATACAAGTTTCTTTTATCATTTCTAACCTATTACACTCATTAGAATCACTGGAAATTACTTGATCATACCAACCTGTGGCATGATGTTCTTGAACCAAAATCATATTTTCTTGATTTTTCAACATATTCAATTACTAGAACATGTTTAGTTGATGATTTTGGGCAAGATAAGTTAGATGATTACATTAGAATTATGATTTCTAGAAAATTCAGAAATCAAAACATAATTCCCATTCAAGGTTTAGAGCTTAGAGCTTGGAAATCTTACCTTTTTAAGCTTGGAATCACCAATTCCAAATGTTTTCCTTTGATTTCTTTGCAACGATGCTTGATCTTTCCCGTGCTCTCTTCTCTAACTCTCTCTCTCTCTCGTTCTCTCTAGACTCTTCTATGGTTTTATGTAAATGAGAGTTAGATAACTCTCTTATTGGTATTTAATTTTTATAAAATATTTACATTTTAGTCCTTAACTTTCATTTCTTGCACTTTGGCCACCAAAAACCAAATTTTATTACATATAACTTAGTTTCTTACATTTTTGGTCCAAAACCAAAATATACTTTCATACTAAATTTTATACATGGGCAAATGACCAATTTACCCTTTTATGGTCAAATGACCAAATTACCCTCTTTTAATAAAATTAGCTTTCAAATACTTCTCACGATTATTTGGTGTCAAAAATTTTATTTCATTACCTATTAGGTCGAAAAATCATATTTTCCTTACTTAAAAGTCATTTGGATGTCAAATGACCATTTTGCCCTTTCTCACCATCTTTTTCCATACTTTTGGTATTTTACCACGTTTCTAAGTAAACTATTTTAAAATTTTCAAAATATTTTTGGTATTTTCCTTACGTATTTTCTCGAATATAAATTCGAGATTTTTGGGTCGTTACAGCCACCGTTTCTACTTCGGGCCGTACTAGTGAATAATATTAGGGTTGCGATTGTTTATCTTTTCCTAAAGATCGAATGAAGCAACTTAAAGGAAATTACATCCTTTTTAGCAGCCGCAAGGGCTGAGTATAAAACCCACGGTAATAAATCAAAGTTTGCCATAATGGCAAAAATGATCCCTAAGTCTTAAAACCCTCAAACCTCTAGTCCAAGATTTACCATTTAAACCCCAAAATTCATTGAATCTTACAATCCAAGTCCTAACCCTTTATAAATTAATAATTAACCCGATATTGTTTAATTATTATTACTATTATTATTATTATTATTAATATTATTATTATTATTATTATTATTATTATTATTTCTATTATTATTGTTATTAATAAATCTAGATTATTTCGAATCTTTAAATGTAAGACACGTACCGGAAATCGGGGCGTTACAACTCTCCCCCACTTGAGTCAGACTTCGTCCCCGAAGTCGAGCTTGTAAATAACTCTGGATAATTGGCCCGCATCTCTGACTCAGGTTCCCATGTCCACTGAGAACCTTTCCGGTGTTGCCACTGTACTTTCACCAACTCGATCTTCTTGTTGCGCAAGGTCTTCGTCGTTTTCTCGATGATAGCAACTGGATTCTCCACGTAATTGAGTCGTTCGTCAATCTGGATGTCTTCAAGTGGAACCTTTTCAGATTCGTCTCGTACACTCTTCTGTAACTGGGACACATGAAAAGTATTATGAATCATACTCAACTCTTCAAGTAGCTCTAAACGATAGGCCACCTCTCCAACCCGTGCAATAATCTTATAAGGTCCAATGTATCGAGGTCCCAACTTCCCCCGTTTACGAAACCGTATCACCCCTTTCCATGGTGAAACCTTCAGCAACACGTCATCACCAACTTGAAACTCGAGATCGGAACATCTCCTGTCCGCATAACTCTTTTGACGGCTCCTCGCTATTTTCAAATGGTCCCGAATCACTTGAATCTTTTCCGTCATCTTTAGCACTATATCCGTGCTCCCAAATACCCTCTGACCGACTTCACCCTAACACACTGGAGTTCTGCACTTTCTTCCATAAAGGGCTTCATACGGAGGCATCTGAATGCTGGAGTGGTAACTGTTATTATATGAGAATTCAGCAAACTTCAAATGTTCATCCCAACTTCCACAAAAATCAATAGCACAAGCCCGGAGCATATCCTCCAAGTTTTGGATCGTACGCTCACTCTGCCCATCAGTCTGTGGATGAAAAGCTGTGCTGAAGTGCAAACGAGTGCCCAACTCACCCTGAAATTTCTCCCAAAATCGGGAGGTGAACCGTGTGTCCCGATCCGACACTATAGAAACAGGTACTCCGTGCAAAGAAACAATATCCCGTACGAAAATTTCAGCTAATTTCTCAGCCGATGAGCTCTCCCGGATAGCCAAGAAGTGAGCACTCTTGGTCAGTCTATCAACGATTACCCATATAGTATCAACTTCTCGGGCTGTCTTAGGAAGCTTCGTGATGAAATCCATGGTAAGATGTTCCCACTTCCATTCAGGAATGTCGAGTGGTTGCAGCTTCCCATGTGGTTTTTGGTGTTCCGCCTTGACTTTTCTGCACGTCAAACATTCTTCAACATAACGAGCCACATCGTTCTTCATCCCATGCCACCAATACCCCTCACGTAGATCCCTGTACATCTTGGTAGCACCCGGGTGAATGGAAAACTTTGATTTGTGAGCCTCATCCAAAAGAACTTTCCGATTCCCACCAATGTATGGAACCCAAGCCCTACCAAAACGGGTCAATAAATCACGACCATCGAGCTCCATTTTGGGAATTTCATTCACAATTTTCTCCCGTTTGGTGTGCTCTGCTCGGGTGGCTAACTTCTGGGCATCCCTGATCGAGTCTATTAAGGGGGTCGTCACCGTCATTCTGAGACATTTCCTACGAATAGGATCTCCCTGTGGTCTCCGGCTAAGAGCATCGGCTACAACATTCGCCTTCCCGGGATGATAGCGAATCTCACAATCATAATCTTTCACTACATCCAACCACCGGGTCTGTCTCATATTTAGCTTCTGCTGATCAAAGAGGTATTTCAGACTTTTATGGTCGGTGAAAATGGTACACTTCACCCCATAAAGATAGTGCCTCCAAATTTTGAGAGCAAAAACGACTGCTCCCAACTCCAAATCATGCGTGTGATAGTTCATATCATGAGGCTTTAATTGTCGAGACGTGTAAGCTATCACTTTATCCCTTTGCATCGAAACCGCACCAAGTCCCTGATGAGATGCATCACAGAAGACTACCATATCCTCTACACCATCAGGTAGAGTCAGGATTGGTGCATTACACAACCGATGTCTCAGCTCCTCAAAAGCTGATTGTTATTCTGATTCCTAAACAAATTTTTTAGATTTCTTAGTCAAACGGGTGAGGGGTAGAGCAATTTTGGAGAAATTCTCGATGAACCTCCGATAATAACCCGCCAAACCCAAAAAACTGCGAATTTCGGAAGGTGATTTAGGGACCTCCCACTGTTTAACCACTTCAACTTTGGCCTGATCAACCATAATACCCTGTTTGTTCACCACATGCCCCAGAAATTGTACTTCCTGCAACCAGAAATCACACTTGGAAAACTTCGCGTACAGTTTTTCCTTCCTAAGTGTTTCAAGAATTTCACGAAGATGGTGTTCATGCTCTTGCTCGGTTTTAGACTAGATCAAAATATCGTCAATAAACACGATAGCTGAGCGATCCAACATCGGACTACACACCCGATTCATAAGATCCATAAAAGCTGCTGGAGCATTGGTGAGTCCAAAGGGCATCACCACGAATTCATAGTGGCCATACCGAGTCCGAAAAGCGGTCTTTTCAATATCCTCTTCCCGTACCCGCATCTGATGATAACCTGAACGTAAATCAATTTTGTAAAACCAAGCCGCTCCTTGGAGCTGATCGAATAAGTCATCAATACGGGGTAAAGGGTAACGATTTTTTATGGTGAGCTTGTTCAGCTCCCGGTAATCAATGCACATTCGTTGAGAACCGTCTTTCTTCTTCACGAATAACACAGGAGCTCCCCAAGGTAAGCTACTCAGCCGAATGAAACCCTTATCACTTAACTCCTGAAGCTGATTTTGGAGTTCTGTCATTTCCGGTGGAGCCAAACGGTAAGGAGCTTTGGCTACCGGAGCAGCGCCCGGCACCAAATCAATACAAAATTCTACTTGTCGAATAGGTGGCAAGCTAGGAAGTTCCTCCGGAAACACATCATCGAATTCAGAAACAACAACAATATCTTCAATCACAACAGCTGAGGAACACGAAGCCGCAACAAGGCGAGCGAGATCTCCCTGAATAACCAGTTCTCCCCCACTTAGGGTTTG
This sequence comes from Cichorium intybus, assembly GCA_023525715.1. Taxonomy (NCBI): domain Eukaryota; kingdom Viridiplantae; phylum Streptophyta; class Magnoliopsida; order Asterales; family Asteraceae; genus Cichorium; species Cichorium intybus. Next base: position 91,511,102 of record CM042013.1, read on the forward strand.
AACCCGAACTTGTTTACGCCGACACGAGATCTCAACATCATAAGTATCCAACCAATCCATGCCCACTATCACACAGAGTTGCCGCATGGCAATCGGTATCAGATCGATGGGAAATTCGACACCAAAAATTTCCAAAGTACACCCACGATAGACGTCAGTGACGTAGAGAGTTCGATTGCCCGCTACTTCGACAATCATCGGACGAGCCAATTTAACAATATCCCTCCCCAGACAATTAGAGAAGGAACGAGATACAAAAGAATGAGTGGCACCATTATCAAACATGACAGAAGCGGGCTTAGAATTGACCAGATAGGTACCTGATTCAAGGATTTTGATATTATTTAAGAATACCGAATTTATAAGTTTAAGGTTCTGGGAAAACCATTTATAATGAGTACACATGCATATATATAAGTGTTTTAAATCAAAATTTTTACCTGTCACATTATCAGTTGCAGCAGGAGTATCACCCGTGAGCTGATACGCACGTCCCCTACTCACCATCCGGTTCTGCTTCGGACGTCTCCCCCCGATGTTTGTCGGAGCCCCGTTCGCTGGTCTGGATCCTCCGTTGCTCCCCCCCGCTGTTCAGCTTCGGACAATCTGGCCTTTTGTGCCCTACTTCATTGCAGTTATAACATACCGGCTACTGTGGCTTTGCCTCTGGACAGTCTGACACTTGGTGTCCCTCCTGACGACACCTGAAACACACCCTCGGCTTCTTATTCTGATTTTTGTTTCCCCCCGGTCGATACACAAACTTCTTCCCTGAGCCGTTGCGTTCAAACCTCCCCTTCTTGGAAGCGTGGGATGACGGATTTGAAACAACCGCCGCCTTCCTTTTCTTTTCCAACTCCTGGAGTTCTAACTCAATCTCCCTACGTCGCGCCGCATCCATCAAAGAAGTAAGTGTCGCATGATCAGTAGTGCTGACAAACTCACGTATATCACTCCGTAGCATGGAAGTATACCGAGTAATCTGCCATTCTTCATCATCGGCATACTTTGGGCACATAGTCAGCATGTCCATTAACTTATTGTTCATCTCCTGTACGGTCTCCGTCGTTTGCTTTAAAGACATGAATTCATTTTGTATCCTTTGTTGCTCCACCCTTGGCACGTATTGTTCCTCAAATCTCTCACGAAACTCGCTCCAAGACATGGCGATAATCTGATTCAGACCACTTAGCTGTCATGGCTTTCCACCAGCTCTTAGCCCCAAGTCGAAGTAGGTTCGTAGCACACCATACCTTAAACTCATCGGGAGACCCACACGTGATAAATGCACCCTCTATGTCTGAAATCCAGTGCATCCCAGTCACTGGGTCCGTTGTGCCTTTGAACTGAGGTGGTGAACACTTCGAAAATTGTGTGTTATAATAAGAAATGTCCCGAAACGGACCCGGTCCCCCATTAGGGATCGTGGCCAATCGCTCGTCCAGCATCGTCTTGATCTCCGCCATCACGTGGTCCACAATGTCGGGCAGCACGTCGTGGAGAATCTGGTTGATCTCCTCGCTTATCAGGCCACGAACCTGATTCAGTTGGCCAGCAGTCAAATTAGCGTCTCTAGGCGGCATCTGCAGCCGCGAAAATAAGACATAAAGATCAATTTAAAATTCACAGGCTTTAAAATCTTTGCCATACTCTCACCAAGTGTTTGTGACCTAACCCGACCCGAGACCGGCTCAAATGCTTCAAATAGTAGGGGCCCGTCTACTACCATTCACATCGATCCGTTCCCGCATTCTAGTTTTAGCCCCGGAACGCCCGGTTTTCTCGACTATTGACAATTCCAACTCATAATTTCATGACCAAAACAACTGTCACACATTCATAATTAATCCTACTACATTCCTAGCAGGTTCAAGCATTCATATATCACAAGTATTCCTACTATGTTTCTAAAAATAGCGGGGTAAAATTCTACAGTTTCACGAAGTACACAAGTATAGATACATCAAATATATACACGTATATAAGCCAAAATACTAAACCTGATTGAGCCGAATTGACTGTGCACACCGAGTCCCGATCATCCTGAGTCCCATATTCCAAAATTTTTAAATTTATATTTTCAAATAAAAACTTAAAGCCTCAAGTTTGAGTCCAGTACACATGAAACTGTGCCTGATTCTCTCAAACTGTGCTCTGATACCAACTTGTAAAATCCGAAATTTTTTTTTAAAAAAAAATGAACACTTATAATTTAAAGAAAAATTCCAATTTAACTAAACAATTCAACATGTCCAAATACTACTTAACTTCAAACCAAGTAAATAATAATCTCAAAATGTTGCGGAAGTCGTAAAAGCTAAATAGGTTCCAAATTAGAAACTTTCCCAAAATAGAAAGATGACTCAAATGATCCTTGGGTGTGTGTGCATTCAACTCCTCGGCCCCTCAGTACCTAAAAAAATGTTAAGGGAAAGGGTAAGCACAAAGCTTAGTGAATTCTAACACTAACATCCAACCACATTAGCATTTACTATCTCAAATCCAAACAATATACAAATATATATATATATATATATATATATATATATATATATATATATATATATATATATATATATATATATATATATATATATATATATATATCTCAATTACCTGCTAACCAATGAACATATCAGTACTCACTATGAATGGAAAGTAGGAGTAGCTAGCTCCAATAAGATAACCGGCCCGAAGGAAACAAGTCCTTCTGCCCCCGGCCCAAGAGAAACAAGTCTCTTTGCCCCCGGCCCAAGAGAAACAAGCCTCTCTGCCCCCGGCCAAAGAGAAATAAGTCCCTCTGCCCAAATGTAGTGCACATACATATTTATGATAATAAAATAAAACCTACTCAAAATAGTAAGTAACACAACCACATAGAATAACAAATACATAACGAAGTCAAACATAGTGAAAGAACTCACCGTAAAAGTATAAGTCCACACACAAAGTCACTGAGTCACAAAGGTATCCCACTTCACTCCTTCTTGCCTAAAATAACAATTCCCATAATCAATATAATAGCAGTGTACAATTACTACACTAAAAGATTAACAACTTCAGATTCAACTTTTTCCCAGATTTTGTGTTCTGATTGTGACCAAATTTATATAATCAATTAAAGGAATTAACATAAGATACTTTACAGGGGTAAACTATATTGTCTAAGGATTCCAGGGACATAAGCCCCAAGTCTAGATAATTTAACAATTCACTTTTATGATTGAAATGGTACAGGCTAAAGGAAAAAAAATAGCTACAGAAAGAATTAGGTTCTGAGATTTTACAGGAAGATTATAGACTCAAAATGTGAACTATGGGCACTGGTATTGCAGTTTTACGAGTTTTATACGCTTTTATATGATTTTCACAATCCAGTGGCAGATTGAAGAAAAACACATAAAAATCTCATTTGACTCTTATAAGGATAACAAGTCTCTTAATCCATCAAGTGATTTAGAGAAACAACTTCACGGCTTGATAATGGTCTCTTAACATCCCTTAACAGGTCCTATACGAAATAATTCAATTCCCATGACAAAATCAAAACTAAATACAATTGAAACTTCACATGAAATCATAGAAACTCAAAAGAATCTAGGGCTGTCATTTGTTCTAAACAAACTCATGGCCTGATCTTACAGCACCTACACATAGAAACACACCTGTATGTCTTTTCCTTGAGTTCATAAACAGCCACCACCATGGGAGGCGGTGGTGTTTTCTGGTGGCTAAGATGGCGGTATAAGGTGGTGATGGTTGTGAAGAGTAGTGAAAGAAAACAGGAACGAAGGGAAGCTTACCAAGGGTTCACCAAAGATCACTAACACGAGCCTCTTCCTCTGAATACAGACACCACTCGAATCACCACAGCCGTGCCTTACTCCTCAGACCTTCCTCAATCTTTTCCCGCTCAGACTTCTCGCCGCCACCGTTTCTACTTCGGGCCGTACTAGTGAATAATATTAGGGTTGCGATTGTTTATCTTTTCTTAAAGATCGAATGAAGCAACTTAAAGGAAATTACATCCTTTTTAGCAGCCGCAAGGGCTGAGTATAAAACCCACGACAATTAATCAAAGTTTGCCATAATGGCAAAACTGATCCCTAAGTCTTAAAACCCTCAAACCTCTAGTCCAAGATTTACCATTTAAACCACAAAATCCATTGAATCTTACAATCCAAGTCCTAACCCTTTATAAATTAATTATTAACCCGATATTATTTTATTATTATTATTATTATTATTATTATTATTATTATTATTATTATTATTATTATTATTATTATTATTATTATTTCTATTATTATTGTTATTAATAAATCTAGATTATTTTGAATCTTTAAATGTAAGACACGTACCGGAAATCGAGGCGTTACAATTTCATTCCAATCCGAGAAGATTACCAAGTGTCAAAGCTAGCTGAGATTTATACGAGAGAAGTAGTGAGAGGACATGGAGTGCCAACTTCAATAATTTCTTATAGAGATAGACGTTTCAATTCACATTTCTGGCAGAGTTTCCAAAAGCATTTTGGTACTAAAGCCTTATTGAGTACTGCATATCATCCCCAGACAGATGGACAGTCGGAAAGGACAATACAAACACTTGAAGATATGCTATGAGCCTGCATCATTGACTTTGGAGGTAGTTGGGAAGATCATCTGCCTTTAGTAGAGTTTGCCTATAACAACACTTATCATTCCAGTATACAGATGGCACCTTTTGAAGCCTTGTATGGTGCACCGTGTTGGACCCTGACTTGTTGGACAGAGACTGGAGAGAAACCATTGGTGGGACCAGAGATTATAGCTGAGACCGAAGAAAAGATACAAAGTATTCGTGAGCATATGCAAATAGCCCAAAACCGCCAAAAGCAATATGCAGATAAAAGAAAAAAGCCATTAGAGTTCTGTGTTGGGAACATGGTAATGTTGAAAGTGTCCCCATGGAAAGGAGTAATTTGATTTGGTAAAAGAGGTAAGTTGAGTCCACGATTCATTGGACCCTTCCGAGTCTTAGAAAGAATTGGAGCAGTTGCATATAAACTTGAGCTTCCAGACGAGTTGCGGGGTATCCACAATGTTTTCCATGTGTCACACCCTAGAAAGACATTACATGACCAATCCACTCGGGTACCCTTGGCTGGAGTTCAACTAGATGAGAAATTAAGATATCAAGAGATGCCGGAGCAAATTCTAGAAAAGAAAGTTAAGAAATTGCGAAATAAAGAAGTGGGATTAGTGAAAGTGCAATGGCGACATCATAAAGGAACAGATATTACTTGGGAAGCTGAGGGAGAGATGCTGTCGAAATATCCTTTCTTGTTTCAAGAGATTCCGAGGACGGAATCTTTTGAAGGGGGTAAGAACTTGTAATACCGTGATATTGAATTTTTGAGATTTTGAGTTAATCTTAGTGTAATTAAGATTTATTAGGCTAATGTATGAGTTTGGGTAGTTAAAATCCCATTTGGTAGAAGTTTGAGGTTGAAAAATGCTAAAAAGAGGTTACACGGGTCGTGTTTGAGTTACACGGGTCGTGTAGGAGTCTCTTGTGATTGTTTTGAGCATACCGTGAGTTACACGGGTCGTGTCTTGTTGAACACGGGTCGTGTAAGGTGTGCAGCACGGGTCGTGTAATATGGACACGTGTCGTGTAGTTCTGCAGACCAAACTCCAATTCCAATACCGTAACTTACACGGGCCGTGTAATTTTAACACGGGCCGTGTAATCACACAGATATGTTTTTAAAGCACGAATATGTCTCATTTGGGGTTAAAACCCACTTCGACTCCCAAAACCCTAGAAAATTGATTATAACCCTTCTAAGTCGAGATTTGAGCCTATCTTTCACGAATTGAAGCTAGAGATTAGTTCCTTGAGCTTGAAAGGTAATCCTCTTTGATTTTTATCTTGTTTTGACGGTTGAATCATTGGAATTGAGATGGTTCCTCGTGGTTTTGATGAACCACCTGCAACTAGCATGAATTAGAGTGAGTTTACTTGGAATAGTGCGTGTATAGGAGTTCTAATTCGAGACCTAAGCTAGTGAAGTGTTTGTAATATGTTCCTAGGGTTATATGGGTTAAATTTGTGAAATTGAAGTTACAATTAGGATAGTATTGCTATCTTTTGATTGTAACTCTCTCTTATGATTCAAATTCTTGATTGTTATCGATATTGAGTATGATTGAGATTGTTGAATATTGAGTTGACCCAAGATATTGTGATACAGCTAAGGCTAGACAGGAGCACGACACACGTGGTTCAGGAGTTCCACAAAGTAACCCAACAACAGGTGAGTAGTTAATTATTAGATGATTATGCCTTATTATGATGTTGTTTACAGATAAGAAGTGAGCTATGTTTTGATTTGGTTGAGTATAACCAAATTTTGAGTATATGGAATAAAGAGTTAAGTATGTATATCACACTCAGGACTAAGATAGTCCATTGAGCTTGGTTAAAATAAGATAATGGATGATACAAACCAATTAACCTTAAATTACTCACTGAGCTTTCATAGCTCATAAATTGTTTGTTATTGTTGTTTTATGTTAGGATTTGGTAGTGATGATCGGGGGAAGCGTGTCTCAGAGGGATAGTTGGACTTGGATATAGACTCGGACTTAGTTGTTGTTTGAAATATGTAATTTAACCCGGTTTTTGAATGATAGTTGTAAATAGCTTAAGACTTAAACTATATTTTTGGTAACAGCTTTGTATTACTTGTTTCTTAAATTGAGTTACACCCTTTAATGTTGTTCTGTTATGAGAAGATTAAGGTGTAATTCATTTTTGGGAAACCGGGCATTACATAAGATAAGTTCTTGGTCAAACAGTCACTCGCCGCAGTGCGGCTTCTCCCTTTCCGCGTCGCGGATTATCGTAGAATACATACGGGGTTTACCTGATTCCGCGTCGCGGACATAAGCAATCTGCATCACGGACTTGTAACAGTCCGAAACCCCTTTTTTCCCTTAACCAGTACCACTATCGGTTAGGGTTCCTCTCTACCCCCTTCCTGGGATCAGAAACTACCCTAAGGTCACTTCCTTATGGATATGTAAGTCCATGCATGTCCATGGTCCAAAACCCTAAGTGTTACAAGTCATCAAAGACTATTAACCAAAGGATAACACTATATAACGGGATGAAATGTAAAGTCAGAAGAGTAGATCTTCTTACCTTACTTCTGAAAAATAGAGTGATGTACACGATCCGTTACGAGCCTTCTCTCACGTTGTATCTCCTTCTTCCAATCTCCCAAAACCTTCAAAGCCTTAAAACCGAAGAGCCTCTGCCGAAACCAGTCACCACCTCTACTCCATAAAACCTACAAAAACACGAACCCTAGGGCTGGGACCCTTTATATAGGCGTTTAAATCCGAATTAGGGGTTTCACACCGCACCGTGCGTACCAATCATTCGCGAATCCAGATCCCTCCCGAGCCGCACCGCGGATCCTATCGAGTCGTGTCGCGGTGGAACGGGTGTTACATACCATGTGGTTCCCGATGAGTTTACAGAGTATATCCTTGCTGGAGGTAGACTCATCCCTTCCTAATAGGCTCGGGGTAAGATGCCGAAGGTTTTTTTGGTGGTGAACGGTTTGTTTTGTTCTAGATCTTTCCTTTCCTCCCCTTTTTTCCTTTATTTTTTGATTTCGGGGGGTGTTTTGGGCTTTTGCCATATGTCTAGGTGTCCCTCGAGCATTTTGTTTTCAGGACATACTTGCCCAAAAATGGATAGGTCAGTTGGAATATCGTGAGGTGGAGCTGGTGGATAAGGTTCCAGATCCCTTTTTGTTTCATGGTTTTGTTGATGTTTTAGTCGACGAAGCTGCTAGTGCTGGTGGTAGAGTTGAGGAGAGTGGTAAGGCTGGGGGTTCTCCTGTTATGGGTGGGAGTGTAGGTGTATCGTCCCGTCAGGGTCCGACTGTTTCTGGGGAATCTATTAACGACAGCAAGGAGGGGATCATCGAGGGTTTATGTAAGGTGCAGGGAAAACGTAGGGCAGATTGGTGTGCTATGGGTCATGTCGACCCTTCGGCTGACTTGGTTCTGGTTCGGCGTCTCAGCTGGCGCCGTCTGTTATCTGGCCTGAGGAGTACAGGTGTTGTGACCGAGAAAGAGAAGATTATACAAATCCCTGCTGACGATGCCAGTGGGGGTGTTAAGGTTGTTCAAAAGGCTATTGTTAGAGTTGCTGGTACTGATGGTGATGGTGGAAGTCAACATGTGGTGGGTTCAGAGAAAGGGGATTTTGTTGAGGAGCACATCCTGGAGATTGGGGGTGGTTCCTGTGCTGGGGGGCTAGGGTTTGTCTAGTCTGCATTTGGTCGCCATGTGTTGACCGACTTTTCTACCCTCCCCTTTTAACCTCACTAGAGCTTGGTCAATGGATCGCGTCTGTCTGTGCGATCTGTTGCATATGATTTTACGAAGCACGTGTTTCCCAGCGACGGAAGATGACATGGAAAACTACGTCGACGATAAGCTTGTATATGCTCTCCAGTTCACCTCAGCCTAGAGTGCATTCATGTTTTCCACGGGGGCAAGCCGTATCAAGCGATTATTGTCGGTCGAGCATGACCATGATGCCCTTCAGGCATCAGAGAAAGAGCTGAGGCGGTAGGTGGGAGTGTTGGAGAAGGTTGTGAGTGAACATGACCAGAGGATGCAGATTGTTGTTTTATAGAAAATGCTTTTCGAGGAAAAACTTGCTTCTTGTGAAGAAGAGTTGGATAAGGTCAGGGAGCTGAATGAAGGTTTATCAGTCTAGAACGAGAACCTTGTGTGTGACGTCAGTGATAGGGAGAAGATGTTAGAGATGAAAAGTATAGAGCTGGTGGAGGTGGAGGGGGTCGTTCGTATGATCGAGAAGGTTTTCATGTGCCCTGAATTCATCCACGGCGTTGGACAAATCAAGCATGCTTGTTACGCTGTAGGGGAAGAGACCATGCGGCGCAGCCTACGTGATAACCTTTCTCTTGGTTCGTCTGATGTTGCAGGTAGCAGCTCTGTATCCGATCATACTGCAGAGATGGATAATGCCATCGAGGATTTCATCTCATTGGATTATGCGTCCCTGTTGAATCTTGGAAGGGCCGATGTTGGGGAGTTGAAGGAGTTGCTGAAATTGGAGGTGGAAGAGGAGGAGGTGTAGTATCCTTTCTTGTTTATTTGATGGTGGTTTGAAACAACTTTTGATGTGGTTGTAACTCTTAAACAATATTTTATTGTTTTTGTTGTTGTTCTTTTTGTCAGCATTGGTCGTTGTGTGGACATCGTGGTCTGTTTGGGCGGTATTTTCCCGTTTGTTTAACAATTTGGTTTCCTTAACTGTTTCACTGTGATTGGTCATTGTTGATTTGACTATTGCAAGTGTGATGTTGTCGAAGACGCAAAAGGTCTGTTAACGGGCACCGGGCCGTTGAAGGCACAGAGGCCTGTTAAGGGGCACTGGGCCGCTGAAGGCACAGAGGCCTGTTAATGGGCACTGGGCCATTGAAGGCACAGGGGCCTGTTAATGGGCACTGGGCCGTTGAAGGCACATGGGCCTGTTAATGGGCACTAGGCCACTGGGGCCTGTTAATGGGCACTAGGCTGCTGAAGGCACATGGGCCTATTAATGGGCATTGGGCCGCTGAAGGCACAGGGGCATGTTAATGGACACTGGCCGGTAAAGGAACATGGTCCTGTTAATGGGCACTAGGCCGCTGAAGGCATAGGGGCCTGTTAATGTGCACAGGGCTGCTGAAGGCATAGGAGCCTGTTAATGGGCACTGGGCCGCTGAAGGAACATGGGCCTCTCTAGGGCGTTAGGCCGCTCGAAGCATGCATGCGAAAAGTAAAATGCAGGTTGTGGAGAAATGTTTAGATTTGTTTGGCAAAAAAGAGGGCCTTTGGCAAGGTGATCATTCTTGCCAAAGCCTCGACTTTCTTTTATTAAAAGTCATGGTTTAGTACATTCGAAATTTCACTTGATAAAATGAAAATAAAAAGAAAATTATGGTGATTGTTGCACTAGTTCTACACGTGAGTCCTTTAAAAGTGGAATTTCTTTAAGTTTTGCGAGTTATATGTTCTGGGTATCGCTACTCCTTCGGTCGTTTCCAAGACATACGAGCCATTACGGCGTGCCTCGGCTATCTTGTATGGTACTGCCAACATTGGTCCGAGTTTTCCTTATGGTCATGCATGGCTTACTTCATTCTTTCTCAGGACCCAGTCATTCACTTTGAATGCTTTTCCTTTCACCCATTGGTTATATTGTTGTGACTTCAGACTCCGCTGCAGTGAAGGGTGGAAGCTCTGGTAGTCTCGGAGGCCTGAGGTCATAACATAGAAGGACACGACCGTTAGTCGCGCTCCGAGAGGCGATCCCGGGAGGGCGCTTCGACGGTCAAGTTAGTATAGTATCGAGAGTGTATAGCTCAGGAAAGTAAGGAATAATGGTTTAGAGAGCATGAGTGTTACCTGAAGGCCCCAGCGAGCTTGATGTTGGGGTCGCTTTTCGGGACATCAGTGTCAGTCCTCCAGCAAGCTTGGGAAGTGATTAGGCGATCGCCTGGTGCATGATTGTGGTACAAGTGGAGTACCGGTGGGGCACAGTTAGTGTGCCGTGTACACCTTTTGTCACCTGTATGTGTCAGGTTCTCCGTAGGTTGTTGTCTGTATGGCTCTGTAGGAAGATTGTTATGGGGATGTCAACACAAAAGGGCGACTGCCAGTGCCGCAGGGTGATTCTGAGTAGGCGCAGCGCCGCGGGGCAGCGTCTGTGGCCTTGGGCCGATGGAGCTCTGCCGAGCCATATCCTATGATACGTTATCAAGTCCCCCCAGTCTAGTAGTTATTGCATAGGCCCAGCGGAGCCGTAATGTTCTAGACTTAAGGGAAGGACACGTGTAGGGTTGGGGTTTATTTGATCTGGGTTGCCGCCTGCTGTGACAAGACCTGTGCGGTTTTTCAACATTATGGCAATTTTTGACTTTCGTGCCTGTCTTTTCAAAAGTATCCAGCTACTTATTTGGTTTCCTTATTTCAAGGAAACCCTTTCTTTCTTCGACCGTTTAGTTTCTTCTGAGGTTTTCTTTATCTTTCTTCTCGATCGGTTGGTTTCTTCTGCGATTTCCTTTACTTCTATCCCCCCTTTTTCCTTCATCATTTTCGCTCTTCTTGACTCCATGGCTAATGACGTTGGTGTTGTTCCGACCGACGAGCAATGGGCTTAACTCGTTTTGCCCTGATGATGGCGTGTTGTTCCCCACTAAGGGGGCTGGTTTCTACCATCCTCCTCCGGGTAAGACTGGTATATTTGTGAAGACATTTGACGCCAGTTACCGACTCCTTACCAGCAACTTCATGGATGAGGTCTTATGGAGGAACAGGGTGGGTATCACTCAACTTGCACCCAACGCTGTGAACAAGATAGTCTCCTTCGAGTTGCTTTGCCGATCTCTAGGGATCGCGCCTGATTACTTTGTCTTCAAGCATTACTTTCGTTTTCGCAAGCCAGTGATGGTTATACTTTTTACTCACGGGGGCGGTCCATTCATGTGTTGGTTGGGGAGAAGGCTTCTCCCAAGAATTGGACGGAGAAATGGTTGTGGGTCAATGAGGGCCGAGTTTGGAAGATGTGTGTCCATCGTGGCAGTGTCAAGGATCCGGCCCCGGCGTTGTATCCTCACAATTGTGATACCGTCGTGATTTTGAACACTTTTCATGTGGTTCCTGACGATTACCCAGAGTACATCCTTGTCGGAGGTGGATTGAGCCCGTTATGGAGGGCTAGGGGAAAAATGCCAGAGTTCTTTTCTATGGTGAAAGGTATGTCTGTGTTCGTGCTTTTTTTTTGTCACTTTCGCCCTTTTTGTATTTTAAAGCGTCATGTATCTCTTCCTAGGTGCTGTTCGTCCGGTTGCTTTTACGGACGTTCTAGGTGATAAGTATCCTCGAAATTTGGAGTACCGGGAAGTGGATTTGATAGACAAGGTGTCTGATCCCTTTATGTTCAATAGTTGTACCGAAATTCCTGCTGACGATGCCCTGAGTGCTGGAGGAGACGAGGAGGGTGATGCAGCTGGGGGATTAACGTTGGTTGATGCCAGTGTAGGTACTTCCTCTTTTCAGGGTCCTACTGTGTTCGGTGAATTCGTAAAGGATAGTAAGAAGGGAATATAGGAAGCCGCCATGAGGATCGGTAAGCGTAAGGATAGCGAGAGTTCCGTGGGTCCTATTGATGCGTCAACAGATCGTGTGCTCGTCCGGCGTCTCAGCCGCCGTAAGCTTTTGTCTGGGTTGAGAAGTGCAGGTGTTTTCGGTGATAAGGAAGAGGTGATTTAATTTCCTGATGACGATACTCAAGCGGTGGACAAGCCTGTTGGTGAGGCTAAGGTTGTTAGTGGTGGCGTAGGGGCTGCGATTGATTATGGTGAAAAGGTTGTTACTGAGAGTTTCGTCCCAGTGGTGGAGTGCAGAGATTCAGTTGTTGTTGGTGTGCCTGTGGTGGAAGAAGCCTCTGGGGTTGGATTGGGAGCTAATGTCGAGTCGGCGGTTGGTCGCCATGTTTTGACTGATTTTTCTTCCTTTCCCTTTTCCCCAACTTGGGGTTTGGTTAACGGATCCAGATTGACTGTTCGGCAGGTGGTGTTTAGATTTTGCTGCTCATGTTTTCCCTCCAGCCACCGAAAATGATATGGAGTTGTACCCGGATGATGCTCTTGTTTCTGCTCTACAATTTGCATCCACCCAAAGTGCATACATGTTTGCTGCCGGAGCCAGGCGTTTGCAGAGGTTCATCTTCTCGGATCGTGGCCTAGACGCCTTCCACTCGTCCGAACAGGAATTGAAACGGCAGATCGAAGTGCTGGAGAGGGCTGTCGGGGAACACGACGATAAGATCCGGGCAGCCATCTCGAAAAAGATGCTGGTGGAGGAGAGGTTGAGTGCTTGTGGGGCTGAACTGGAGAAAGGCCAACAATTGAATGAGGGGTTGGCCATCCAAAACGAGAGCTTGGTTTGTGATGTTGCTGAAAATGATAAAGTCGTGGAGGCTGGGTGTATGGAGCTTGCAGTGGTTAAGAGTGATTTGGAGTGGCTGTTACGTGAGGGAATCATGCGGGTGATTGAGAAAGTTATGCTTCAACCAGAATTCATTCATGGCATTGGCCAGATAAGGCGTGCGTGCTATTGTTGGATTAGGTGTCTAAGCCATGACTAATAATTAGTATTTACCTAATTAATAGTAGCACAGTCCATTTGGGTTGCCCTCATAGCTGGAGGTTTGGTAGAAAATTCGGTAGAGAGAAAGATTGATTTATTATGGGATTAATAAATCAACAGGAATTAAATATATGGTTTATGAATATATTAAAGTCATGATATATTAATTAGAAACTATATTAATTAATTAGAAATTAATCTAGAATTAATTGGATTTAATTTGGTGATTAATTTAATTAATTAAAGTGCAGGGACTGAAACTGTAATTATTCAATAGTTGAGTAAGTGGCAGTGTGACAGTGACCAGTAGTTGGCGAAATTAAGGAAGTGATTATCCTTAATTTCGAAATTGATAAATAAAGATAAATAGGAGTTTGAATTATAAGATAAAAGGTTTATCTTATTTGAATTCAAATAGGTTTATCTCTAAGGCTTATCAACTGGTCATCTGGAAACTATAAATAGGGGTCCCTGGGCACCTAAAGTCTGCGCCATTTTTCTCTGTGTCCTCTCTGGAATTTTCGATCCTCTCTTCTCCTAGCTTGGGTGTGACTTTCATTTGAGGCAGGATAATTTTGCTGCTTTGCTTCCAAGAAACTTGAGGTTGGTTTTCTATTTTAATCTTTAGTTTTTTTTATTGGCCTCTAGGAGCTTGTTATATGTTCAATAGTAGAAATCATAGATCCTTATATGTTGCATGTGAACTTAGGTTATTTAGTTCATGGTTTGCAGAAAACCTTTCAGTGGTATCAGAGCCTGTTCTTGTTTTCTTGTTGAATAGTTATAACTGTTTTAGGGTTTAAAGCTTATAAACCCTAATTTTATTTGGATCGATTTCTTGGATTAGGGTTTTGGAAACCCTAATCCCCCCCTTAGTAATTTTCGAAATTCCCATTAGGGTTTTAGGAGGTTTTCTATTTTTGGTAACTTTAATTGTTTAATTAAATGGATAACCTTAAACCCATTTGTTTGAATTCGAAACTTGAGGGTTTAAGATAGGTTTAAAATTAATTTGGTAATACCTATCTACATTTGAATTAATTTAATTAATTGTTAATTAAAAGATAATTCAAAGGATTTAATTAATTATTAAAAAATTGCGAAAATTAAGGATAAATCCGAGAAAAATATTTTAAATGTTTAAAATATTAAGATTTAATTAATTTGATTAATTTTTGATTAAAATATAATTAAAAGGATTTAATTAATTTTTAAATTTGCGAAAAATTAAAGATAAATCTGAAAAATATTTTAAATGTTTAAAATATTAAGATTTAATTATTTTAATGAATTGTTAATTAAAGGTTGATTAAATCGAATTTTAAAGGTTTAATTTAATTTTAATTTAATAGTTAAATTGGAAAAAATTAAAAGATAAACCTTGAAAATTTTAAAAAGGTTTTAAAATATATCTTATATATGTTATTAAAAGTTAATACTATATGTATAAGATAAAATTGGTCAGTCAACTCAATAGTAGGCCTCATTCACGAAACTGATCTATAAAGTGGGTATAAGGAGGTTGCCTGTAAAATGGCGGTCTAATGGGTGAACACTCTCGCCCACCGCTCGCCTGATCAGTGGAGGGTCGTTAGCCGAACAATTTTGAAAGGACCGCTTAATCGCTAAAAGTATAATGATCAAAGTACTAGAACCATTTACAAAAATCCCAATCTAGTTACTTTAGGAAAAATGTGAATTTGATGCTAACCCATGAAATTGCACATTGCACTTTATGAAACGTTGGTGGAGCGTGTGTGGTTTACCGGCACACCAATGGGGGTTCATAAAGAGTGGCAATGGGTGTCTCAGGTGTTATCATTGTTGATGGAGCGTGTGTGGTTTACCGGCACATCAATTTGAGATGATAATGGACCCCGAGAGTACTGAGCTAATTTGCATGGATATTTACACCCGGTTTGTGATCCTCGGCATCACAGTCACAAACGGTGGGGCATATCCGAGATTAAACATGCTATTGAGCAGTTCAATAAATCTCAAAAAGACACTAGGAATTCGATTTATAATAAGATTATATTTTCCATGGTGGAATTGGCTGAATCGTCATTCGCCTACCTTTATAAAATTTGCAAATAGATTACAGCATCCCTCTTCTAGTTTGTAAATTGTTATAGTTGGATCCTAGCCTTATTTTATATTGGGTTATTATAAGGATCGACAAGTATCTAATTAAACTTACCTTCTTTTATAGATGTCTTCTGCTGATCAATCCGCTCCCCACTCAAACTCCAGTGTTCCCTCAATCCTCTCATTATGTTCCAATGTTCAATTGAATAAGACAAACTACAATGACTGGATTAGAAATATCAATATGGCTCTGAGGTATGAGAACAAAGAGTATGTTCTCAAGACCGAGCTTGTCGATATTGACCCTGAAACTGCTACTCTTGAGGAAATTTCCTCGTACCAAAAACATTCTGATGATGCGACCAAAGTGGCTTGCATCATGATCGCCACAATGAACCCCGAATTGCAAAGGATATACGAAGACTACTGACCCTTCGAGATGCACAAGGAGCTTGCGGAAAAGTTCCGCAAGCAAGAGCACATCGAGAGGTGCGAGGTGGTCAAGGACTTCACGAACAGCAAACCTAAAGATGGAGAGTCCATCTGCACTCATGTGCAAAGAATGCAAGGTTACGTGGAGCGGATTAGGAAGCTTGTGATGCCTATAAACGAGGAGTTGGCCGTTGAGATTGTGCTTAACTCCTTGCCAAGTTCTTACGACCAGTTCAGGCTGCCTTACCATTTGAACAACAATCAGGCTAACCTGACCGAATTGCATCGTATGCTTCGGACTGCTGAGGACGGGATGAAGGGTAAAAGTGTACCCTCGGTTAATCAGCCCATCTTAGCCATTGGAAGTGGCAAAGGAAAGAAAAGGAAGGGCCCCCTAAACAAAATTGGAGGGAAAAGGTTCAGGTCGGGTCGTCCAGCAATGGCTCGAGAACCAAGTCTTCCCAAATTCCTTGTGTGGCTAACCCCAATGAAGCCGACTGTTTCTAATGCAAAGAGAAGGGCCATTGGAAGAGAAGATGCCCCAAATACTTGCAGGATGTCAAGGATGGGAAAGTAAAGCCAACGACAGCAGGTATATACATTATCTCTAAAAACTCACCATCTTCTAATTCTTGGGTCCTTGATACAGGATGTGGTTTTCACATTTGTTCTGATCTGCATGGCCTAAAGGAAAGCAGGGAGGTGGAGCACGGTAGACTGAACCTGATCATGGGCAATAGGAGATCGTCCCCTGTTACCAAGATCGGCGTTTATAGTTTAGTGCTTAGTAGTGATGTTAGCTTAGAGTTATTTAATTGTTTCTATTCGCGAGAAATGGCAAGAAACATTATTTCATTTCACGCATTGTTCAGACAAGGATTTCAATTTTCTTTTGATAATAAAATTGGTTCAATTTCTGTTTTCAAAAATTATATTTTGATTTTTACTGCTTATCCTTGTGATGGTGTGTATGAAACTGTTGAATGTGTTGACAATTTAGGACATAGTGTAAATTATATTGATTCTACTAGTGGTATAGAAAAGGCATGTCTGTGGCATAGTCGGCTCGGGCACATCAGTAAGAAACGAATCGCCCAACTTCAAAAGGATGGAGTGTTGGAATCATTCGACCTCAGGTCGGATGATGTATGCGAATCTTGTCTGTTGGGCAAGATGACTAAATCACCTTTCAAAGGGTCTTTTAAAAGAGGTGAGGGTCTGCTGGACATCATTCACACGGATGTGTGTGGTCCATTCAGATCAACCACAAAGGATGGCATGCGGTTCTACGTAACCTTTACTGACGATTTTAGTAGATACGGTTATATCTACTTAATCAAGCATAAGTCAGACACCTTTGAAAAGTTCAAAGAGTTTAAGAACGAGGTAGAGAATCAATTAGGCAGGAAGATAAAGATGCTCAGGTTCGATAGAGGCAGAGAGTATCTAAGTATCGAGTTCCTAGACTATCTAAAGGAATGCGGAATAGTTTCGTAGTTGACACCTCCCACGACACCACAGTTGAACGTTGTTGCGGAGAGGCGCAACCAAACCCTGTTGGACATGGTTCGTTCCATGATAAGTCGAGCTTCACTCCGCATTCATTTCTGGGGGTATGCCTTAGAGACTGCCGCCCATATCCTCAATCTTGTCCCTACTAAGAAGGTTGCTAAAACACCTCATGAAATGTGGATCGGGAAAGTTCCCTCGTTAGCACATATCAAAGTCTGGGTTTATGAGGCTTTCGTTAGACGAGAGACTCAAGACAAACTCGCAGAAAGAAGCGAAAGGTGTTTCTTCCTTGGTTATCCCAAACAGTCCTTTGGATATCTATTCTACAGACCGAGCGAGGACGTGGTCTTTGTAGCTAGACGAGCAGTCTTTCGAGAGAGAGAGAGCTCATATTCAAATAGGACAGTGGGAGTACCATTGATCTTGAAGAAATTCAAGAGTCATCAGATGACGCAACCTTAGGAGAAACTAGCAACCAACATGAGGAAGAAGTTCCTGTTGGTCCGACTAATGTATCCTTACCTCTTAGGTGCTCCGGTAGGGTTAGCATGCCACTCGAGTTTTATGGTTTCCATATAATTTCAGATGGGGACACGTTTATCAGTGATAGGACACTGATAAATTTGGATGAACCAGCTAACTACCAAGAAGCAGTGGCGGGCCCTGAGTCTGCTAAGTGGAAAGAGGCCATGGATAGCGAGATCAAGTTCATGTATGACAATCAAGTTTGGAACTTGGTTGACAACGTACCGGGTCGAAAGACAGTCGGGTGCAAATGGATCTTGAAGAAGAAGACCGGTATACACTTTCAAGGCAAGACTGGTTGCGAAGGGCTTTACTCATACCCCAAGGGTTGCCGATGACAAGACCTTCTCACCAGTAGCCAAGATAAAGTCTATTAGGATAATGCTGGCCATAGCTGCATTTCATGACTATGAAATTTGGCAGATGGACGTCAAAACCGCTTTCCTTAATGGGAAGTTGACTGAGGATGTTTACATGAGAAAGTCAAAGAGTTTGTCTTCTCTAGGAGCGAAGATGAGTCCTGCGTATATGTCAAGGCTAGTGGGAGTATAGTCACCTTTCTGGTGTTGTATGTCGATGACATACTGCTCATGGGAAACGATATTCCAACCTTTCAAGATGTCAAGGCTTGGCTTGGGAAATGTTTTGCCATGAAGGACCTAGGAGAGGCTGCCTATATTCTCGGGATAAGAATATTGAGAGATAAGAAGAAGAGACTAATTGGACTTAGTCAGGTTACATACTTGGAAAAGGTACTAAAGAGGTTTAGTATAGAAAATTCCAAGAAGGGAGAGCTGCCTATCCAAAGTAATGCATAATTGAGTAAGACTCAAAGTCCGAGTACAGACAAGGAAATAGCTGAGATGAGTCGGGTACCTTACGCTTCGGTTGTAGGATCGATCATGTACGCTATGACGTGTACTCGCCCTGACGTGGCTTTTGCTTTGAGCATGGTCAATCGGTACCAGGGTAACCCTGGAAAGGCGCATTAGATAGCTGTGAAAAATACACTCAAGTATCTGCGAAGGACAAAGAACATGGTGTTAGTCCTCGGTGGCAGTGATACCTTGAGAGTTGAAGGATATACAGATGCCAGTTTTCAGACGGATAGAGACAGTGGTCGGTCTCAGTCGGACTGGGTATTCCTCTTGAACGGTGGAGCAGTTACTTGGAAAAGTTCCAAGCAAGAAACAGTGGCTGATTCTACGTGCAAATCAAAGTACATAGCACCAAATGAAGCATCAAAAGAAGCGGCTTGGCTGAAGAACTTTATCGGTGACCTTGGAGTAGTCCCAAGTATTCAGGAGCCCTTGGAACTGTTCTGCGATAACGAAGGTGCGTTCGCCTTGACAAAGGAACCGCGAGACCATGGAAAGTCCAGGCATATCGACAGAAAGTACCACTACATAAGACATAGAGTAGAAGAAGGTCGCCTCCTTGTAAAGAGGGTATCATCGGAAGATAATCCTGCAGATCCCTTGACAAAGGCTCTGAGTGGGATTAAGCACAATCAGCATGCTAGGAGCATTGGATTAAGAGATGATATAAGTTTTTTGTAATTAGATAGGTTTTGAAACTTGTAACAATGTTATTGTATTTGACTTTTGTGATTTAATAATAGAGATTTATTAATGAGTAATGGTTTACTAATTTTGTCAATACTTTATCATTGTGTTTCATTTCACATGTTTTACTTCCTGAATGATTGGATTATTCAAATATCCACAGTTGCCCATGCTTTTAGGGAGTAAGTATGAAGTAAGACTGTCATGAATTAGTTGTATATTGTCTAAGGAGTTAGACATTGCAATAAGATTGCTGCAACATTCATGAATACTTGGAAATGGAGATTCGAGTATTGGATAAACCCGCGCTCAATGGATTGCTTCATGGATTACATCACGAGCAATGTTGAGACGATAATATCTTTTGATCTTTAAGCTAAGACATATGAGTTATGATTTACTAGGCGGTTGTTCATTGATAATACGAAAACGCATCGGTAACTCGGTGTTATAAAACGTGTTGTTGTGAGTAATTTGTCTGGTAAAAGACATAAGTATATGAGTCGAACTTTATTCGTACCTGACCCTAACGGGGAACAGATATCTGTAGGCCTCTCGATGAATTTGAAGTTGACTAAATTGGTTGGCCAACCGGGACTAAATTGGTAGTCTAAGAGTCATATGCAAATCGGAAATCGAGGAACAGTGAATCAGACCAGGATTGATTTTGATCCATGTCTTGAGTCTGAAAATATCTTGTTGGACGGAGGATCATCTGATCACTTATCTATGGACAGAATTGATTAGATCAGAGTTTGGCAGCGTTTCTAGGAAGCTACAAGTGCTGGTTAATTAGTGGTTAAATTGGTAATTATAGTCATAGACTTATCCAAGTGGGAGACTGTTGGATTAGGTGTTTAAGCCATGACTAATAATTAGTATTTACCTAATTAATAGTAGCACAGTCCATTTGGGTTGCCCTCATAGCTGGAGGTTTGGTAGAAAATTCGGTAGAGAGAAAGATTGATTTATTATGGGATTAATAAATCAACAGGAATTAAATATATGGTTTATTAATATATTAAAGTCATAATATATTAATTAGAAACTATATTAATTTAATTAATTAAAGGTGCAGGGACTGAAACCGTAATTATTCAATAGTTGAGTAAGTGGCAGTGTGACAGTGACCAGTAGTTGGCGAAATTATGGAAGTGATTATCCTTAATTTCGAAATTGATAAATAAAGATAAATAGGAGTTTGAATTATAAGATAAAAGGTTTATCTTATTTGAATTCAAATAGGTTTATCTCTAAGGCTTATCAACTGGTCATCTGGAAACTATAAATAGGGGTCTCTGGGCACCTAAAGTCTGCGCCATTTTTCTCTGTGTCCTCTCTGGAATTTTCGATCTTCTCTCCTCCTAGCTTGGGTGTGACTTTCATTTGAGGCAGGATAATTTTGCTGCTTTGCTTCCAAGAAACTTGAGGTTGGTTTTCTATTTTAATCCTTAGTTTTTTTTATTGGCCTCTAGGAGCTTGTTATATGTTCAATAGTAGAAAACATAGATCCTTATAGGTTGTATGTGAACTTAGGTTATTTAGTTCATGGTTTGCAGAAAACCTTTCAGCTATGCCGCAGGGGAGGAGGCTATGCGCCTCTGCCTCCAGGGTAATCCTTCCTCTGACCTTTCTCATGCTGCAGGTGAGAGCTCTTTGTCTGGTTATGAGGCCAAGATGGATCGCGCCATTGAAGATTTCGTTTCCCTGGACTACGCCTCGTTGTTGAAGCTCGGGCAGGTTGGTGTGGAGGATTTGAAGGAGATGTTGAAGCCGGTGGAAGAGGAGTAGTGGTTTGTTGGCCTTGTTGGTGGTTGTTTGTTTCCTTTGAACAATTTCAATATGGTTGTAACTTATGAACAATGTTTCTCTTTGTTGACAACTTTTGTTTGGTTGCTTGTGGCCATTTTGGCCGTTGTTGACTTATTGGGCTAGAAGGTATGTACCCTTTTTGCGTGTTATCGGTTAAGTCAACTTTAGTGTCTTGCATATTGTCCTCTTCTTGTTGTTTTACCTTTGATTGTCTTCTCTTCCTCCCTCTCTTTTTTGTGGTGTTGCTGTTTGCTTTTGTTTGTGGGAAAGGTTTAAGGCTTGCTACGCTTGCTGGGTGATTCTTGTGGTATTTGAAGGCATAGGAGTTCCTGTTAAGGGTAGCTGGGCCATTGGGGGCGCCAGGCCAAGATAAAGGCACACGAAGTCCTGTTAAGGGCAGATGGGCCACTGGGGGCGCCAGGCCAAGATAAAGGCACACAAAGTCCTGTTAAGGGCAGCTAGGCCACTGGGGGTGCCAAACCAAGATAAAGGCACATGAAGTCCTGTTAAGGGCAGCTGGGCCACTGGGGGCGCCAGGCCAAGATAAAGGCACACGAAGTCCTGTTAAGGGCAGCTGGGCCACTGGGGGAGCCAGGCACATATAAAGGCATACAAAGTCCTGTTAAGGGCAGTCGGGCCACTGGGGGCGCCAGGCAAATATGAAGCATGCATGTAGAAGATAAAGTACACTAGTTTTTTGGATTTTCGTGTTGGAGTAAAAAACAGCCTTCGGCGGGGTGATCAATCCCGTCAAGGTCTTAGCATTTCATTGAAAACGTGATTTCAATGCATTTTGACGTAAGTTGTTTTTTTTTTAAAATAACCCAAGGGGTGCTAGTGTTGCATTCCTCGTCTTCTCGGTCTTCCTCAGAAATGGTATTTCCTTAAGTTTTGTATGTTCCATGTTCTCGGAATTGCTCTTCCTTCCATCGTTTTCGGGGTATATGAACCGTTGCGGTTTACTTCGACAACCTTGTATGGTCCTTCCCAGGTTGTGCCTAACTTTCCCTAGGGTTCTACATGACTTACCTCATTTTTCTTTAAGACCCAGTCATTTACTTTAAGGGCCCTTCCCTTTACTCGTTGATTGTAATATTTCTCTGTCTTGTGTTTGAAGGCTGCTTGCCGTAAGAGGGAGGCTTCCCTTTTCTCTTCTAATAAGTCAAGGTTCTGTCGGAGGTCTTTATCAGTTTGCTCTGGAGAGAAATTGGCAATTCGTAATGACGTTACCATCAGCTCTGGGGGTAGGACTGCTTCAGTTCCATAAACCAGGCTGAAAGGCGTCTCTTGGGTACCGGTTCTAGGGGTGGTTCTGTAGGACCACAGAACACTAGGTAATTCTTCCACCCAATTTTCTTTTGCTTTGCCTAGTCGCTTTTTGATCCTGTTCACTATGGTTTTGTTTGACACCTCCGTTTGACCATTTGTTTGTGGGTGGGCCACAGAGGTAAATCGTTGGTGGATTTGCCTATCGGCGTGCCATCCTTTGAAAGGGTTTTCTGCGAACTGGAGTCCGTTGTCGCTGACTATTGTTCTTGGGGTACCGAATCGTGTAAGGATGGACTTCCACATGAATTTGATTATCGACCTTTCGGAGATATTGGCCACGGACTCGACCTCAATCCACTTTGTGAAATAGTCTACTGCCACGATCAAGAATTTCACCTTTCCAGGCGCCTCCGGGAAAGGGCCCACTATGTCTGTCCCCCACTGGTGGAACGGCCAGGGGCCCGATATGCTCGTCAGTTGTGTGGAAGGTAGGCTCTGCACCGACGCGAATTTCTGGCATGCAACGCACTTCTTTGTCAATTCCGCTGCGTCCTGTTGGATCTCTGGCCAGTATACGCCCATTCGCAGTATTCTTCCGATTAGTGCTCTCGCGCCTGGAGTGTGTTTCTTGTAGCATTTCTTGTCCCTCCCGACTTGTGGGGCTTTGATTATGATTTTCCTGGCTTGCGTCTCGTCTTCTGGCAAAATTTCGTGTTTGATGTACTCAATGACTGGGGTCATCCATGCTGTTTTTTCGTTTATTATTTCTTTCACTTGGGTTTCATCTATGCCTCGTTCTCTGAGTACCTCCACCAGCACTTTTTTTGTTAGGTGGTCGAAGGATGTCGACGCCAGTTTGCTTAGTGCGTCGGCCCTCCGATTCTCCGACCTTGGGATTTGTCTGATGGTGAACAAGTTGAATGCTTTAGCCATGTTGGCTATCATTTCCACGTATCGCTTCATTCTGGGGTCTTGAGCTTCGTACACTCCATTCACTTGGTTTGTTACTAGCATGGAGTCGCTGTGGACTTCTAGGTCTTTAGCCCAGTTACTTGCCGCAAGGCGTAGGCCAACGATTAACGCCTCGTACTCTGCTTCGTTATTGGATGTCTGGAAGTCGAATCTCAACGCATACGTCGTCTCTTCATTCTGAGGGTTTTGGAGGATCAGTCCTGCACCGCATTTTCCTTTTCTGGGGTAGTTATCATGCTGCACTGCTTGCCCTCCGTCTCTGGTATTTCCAATAGGAAATCCGTCAATGCCTGCCCCTGGATGCTTACTCGTGGGCAGTACTCTATGTCGTGTTCTCCGAGTTTGATTGCTCATTTTGCCAGCCTTCCTGATGTTTCTGGTTTCATCATTATTTGCTTGAGTGGCTGGCTCGTTCTTACTTCGATTTTGTGAGCCTGAAAGTATCGTTGTAAGCGTCTTGCAGCGTATATCAGCGCGAGAACCAGTTTCTATAACATCGGGTAATTGATTTCCTGTCCTTGTAGTGCCCTACTTACGAAGTATACTGGTGATTGTTTGCCTTCTCGTTCCGTTACCAATACTGCCGAGATGGCTTCTCTGGAGGCTGATAGATACATCACCAGTGTCTCCCCGACGATCAGGCTGGACAGTGTCGGCAAGGTGGTTAACACTTTCTTTAGTTGCTGCCATGCCTTGTCTGCATCGGGGGTCCACTTAAAGCCACCTCTATTTACGTCACCCTTTAGAGTGTTGAACAATGGGACTGCTCTTTCTGCCGATTTTGCTACAAATCTCCCTAGCGCCGTCAGTTTTCCGTTCAGGCCTTGCATGTCTTTCAACGTGGCTGGAGTTGCTATTTCTACCAGGTCCTTCACTTTGTTCGGGTTAGGCTAGATTCCATCGTTGGTGATGTAGTACCCTAGGAACTTTCCTTCCTCCATGGCGTAGGTACACTTGGCCGGGTTTAGTTTCATTTTGGTTCTTTCTAGGGTAATGAGTGTTTCTCGTATGTCTTCGAGTAGGTTTGAGCCATTTTTGTTCTTAATTACCATATCGTCCACGTAAACTTCGACGTTCCAGCCGATTTGAGGGGCAAATACCCGGTCTACTAGCCGTTGGTATATGGCGCCTGCATTCTTTAATCCAAAAGGCATTTTTTGGTAGCAGAAGGTCCCGTGGTCTGTGTAGAACATTGTCTTTTCCTCATCCTCTTTTTTCATAAAGATTTGGTGGTAGCCTTTGTAGGCGTCCAAGAAGCATTTTCAGCGAAATCCGTGCAGCGATTCAATCTTCTGGTCTATCTCTGGTAGCGGATAACTTTCTTTTGGGCACACTTTATTGAGGTCTTTATAGTCAATACATATCCGCCAGCTGCCATCTGATTTCTTGACCATCACAGGGTTCGCGATCCACGTGGGGAATATTGCCTCCCTCAGGATTTCCTCCTGGACAAGCTTTGTTACTTCTTTGTTGATAGCGTCATTGTGTTCTCTTCCTGCCCCCATTTTTTTGTTTTACTGGAGTACTGCCCGGCTGGATGTTGAGATCATGTTCAATGATTTTCTCTTTCTATGCCCACCATATTTGTAGGCTTCCATGCAAATACTTGCTTGTATTGTTGCAAGAGGGCTAATAGTTCGCTGCGTATTTCCCTTGGCAGAGTGGTTCCTATTTTGATTGGTTGTTCCGGGTAGTCTGTGTTGATGACTACGTTGGCATCTGTCGTCTCCAATCTTGGACGCTTCTGATTTCGAGTGAGTTCCGACGGTTGGAGTACCTGGCAGCATTCCAGCGGTTTATGTATGCTGGCGACCACCGTGGCTGGACCTTCCGGCGTTTGAAATTTTAGGGTGCTGTGTACCATTGACGCCATGGCTCCGAATTTTACCATGCCGAGTCTTCCCAGTAGGATGTTATGTTCTAAGGGGGTGCGCACAACCACGAATTCGATCAGGACAGTTTTCTTGGTCTTTTCATTGTAGCTTTGCAGCATGAAGGGGACTGGAAGGATTCCCAGCGACCATATGCTGTGGCCGGTGAATCCTACCAATCTTCCCTTTGCAGGTTTGAGGCCGTCTTTGATTATTTGGGGGAGTTGTGTGAAGCAGTTCTCTTAGAGAATGTCTGCGGAGCTACCCCTATCTACGTAAACCCTGTGTATTTTAGTTTGTCCTACATATCCTACTATCACCAGGGGGTCATCCCCTTAGCATTGGGTTAGTTTGGGATCGTTCGAAAATTCCACGTGCAATGCTGTCTGGGCATGTTGCTTCGTTAGGGGTGCTGGATAGATGTGTCCTGCTTTGTTGGAACGACAGGATGGTGAGGTTCTCCTTTTCCGGCGCTTTGTGCTGGTGGTCACCTCTTTGTAGTTTGGCGGCTTGGTGTTCTCTTTTGTTTCTGTCGTGAAGACTTCTTGCGATTTCAACTAGGTTACAATTTAGCTATTTGTCGTTTACTTCTCTGCGCAGCATGGTGCAATCGTTTGTATTGTGGGTTTTGATGCGGTGGTATTCACAGTATCTGACTGTGTCCCTTGGGTTTCTACGGTTATGACCGTCCCGGATGGTATATGCGTCGTTTCGTCTGCCCCGACCCCTGTCCTTGTGGTGTACGTTGTACTTCCGGAACGGGCGATTGCCTGGATTCATGTGCTGCTGGGTTGCTGTACTGTACGGATGGTTGTGGAGTCTATCTCCTCGTCTTTCTATGGTGGCCCGGAAGTACGCTTGTTTCTCAGCTGTGCCTTCTTCTAGTCGGAGGAATCGCTCTACTCTCTCCTTCATTTTAGTGTCTCGACTGTGGCGGTTTCCCTAAGAACTTCCTTGAGAGTGGCCCTAGGAGGAGGCCCCATGTGAATGCTCCTGTAATAAGCTTGTCGTCCTGTCCCGGGACGTCCAGAGTGGCCCTATTGAATCTTTGGAAATAGTCTCTTAGGGATGGTGACTTCCCGATGGTGTTGTTAAATATGTTTGGGAAAACGCTGTTACCGGTGTAAGGGGTGGTAGAGAGACTGTATATGGTAGTGTATGCATTGTAGCCGGTGTTTGGGTTGTGTTTGTAAGGGTTGCCATCGGGGGGTTAGCGCTCATTATTATAGCCGGTGTTTGGGTTGTGTTTGTAAGGGTTGTGTTTGTAAGGGTTGACTGTATATGGCATAGGTACGTAAGGAGGTGGGAAGTGTATCCCCTGCGACACCGGCGTGGTGGGCGTTGATAACTGCCATGGTAGGAATGGGATTGTTGCTAGCGGTGTTGATGTTGCTATGGCGGATGACACAGTGGGTCTTTCAGTATTGTCTAGTAGGTGCATGCGCCTCACCGAACTTGGTGAAACGCCACTGCTTTCCCCGCCGGTCATGGTTGTATGCTTGCTTTCGGGTTAGTTTTGTTGAGCACACAACGGATTGTGACAACCAAAAATTTATTTAAGTGTATAAGATATAATTTGACGCTCAAACGTTTTATGGATGGGTTAAGACATTTCATGAAGTCAATACGATATGCTACTTCATTTAGAAAACTGGTTATAACGACTCAAGAGCAAAAAGAGGAATAAAGGGCTAAAAGTGAAATTTTTATTGAACAATCTTTAAAAATTCGTATCTCAAAATATAAAAGGAATTGAGAAAAATTCCTCAAGGTGACTTTGATAATATTTGAGATAAAAAAAATTTAGGAAAACGAATCAGGCCATTTGGAGTTGTAACGAAGGAGTTATGAAGGTTCTAACATGGCCCAAAAGTGACACAAATGACCAAGGAGTCATTTTCAATGGTTGATAGCAGAAAATCTATTGAGATTCAAACTTAAGTCAGTAGGGAAGAGTTGTAAAGCTCATTCCCACATTTTTAAAGGTATAAGGTTTGTAAAATTTCGATACCGTATGTGAAAGTTATGGCTAAGAGAAAATCAGAATAAATAATGATCAAAAGATGGAAAACTTTTCTAAGTCAAGGAGGAGGGGTAATGTTGTCATTTGACAATTAAAACCCAGCCACGGTTTCTTTTGTTCTGTGGGCTAGGCTTTCTCAGAAACCACGTGAAATTAGAAATAAGGGTGGACGGTGTAGTAAGCGGGATCGGCGATAGATGGGATTGGGTTGGGCGGTACCGCCGGTACCACCGGTACCGCTGCCCCCTCCCCTTCGGTTTCATCGGGCTCGGCTATGGCGGGTTGAGGCGTGTGATGGTGAAGCCGGTGATCCCGCATCTTGCTTCCATATATATATATATATATATATATATATATAATTTTTTTTTTTGTGGCCTCTGTTTCGTCTTCGAGGAGGATGCCATGTCGGATGTATTCATAGTATGGCGTCATCCATGCTGTCTCTCCGCCGGTTATCTCTTTGACTTGTGTTTCATCAATACTTCTTTCTTTTAACACTTCCACCAACACCTTCTTTGTCAGGTGGTCAAAAGATGTCGACGCTAGTTTACTCAATGCGTCTGCCCGTGTGTTCTTGAATCTGGGTATTTGTTTGATTGAGAAATGATCGAAGATCTTAGTCATGTTGTTAACTGTTTCCACGTATCGCCGCATCCTCGGGTCTCTCGCTTCATGTACTCCATTGATTTGGTTCGTCACAAGCATGGAATCACTGAGGACTTTTACATCCTTGGCTTCGTTTTCGACGGCTAGTCGCAGGCCTGCAAGGAGTGCCTCGTATTCAGCCTCGTTGTTAGAAGTTTGGAAGTCGAACCTTAGTGCGTATGTTGTCTCCTCTCCCTGGGGGTTCTGAATGATCAAGCCTGCTCTGTAGCCTTCTTTGTCTGCCGCCCGGTCTTTTTGTAGGCTCTAGGTTGCGTTTTCTTTGGCGGGCATGGCTACGGTGTCGCATCGGCGTCCTTCTATTTCTGGGACATCCATGAGGAAGTCTGCTAACGCTTGTCGTTTAATGCTTACTCAGGGTCGGTAAGCGATGTCGTGTTCTCCCATCTCAATAGCCCATTTGGCTAGCCTACCAGACATTTCCGGCTTCATCATTATTTGTTTGACCAGATGGCTTGTTCTGACCTCGATCCGGTGAGCTTGAAAGTACCTTCGTAAACGTCTTGCATCGTAGATCAGTGCTAGTACCAACTTCTCCACGATGGGTTAATTGGTTTCGGGGCCTTGAAGCGCTCTGCTCATGAAATACACGGGTAGCTGCTTGTTTTCTTGCTCAACCAATAGTACTGCTGATATGGCTTCGCCGGAGGCTGAGAGATACATTATCAATGTCTCACCAGGGCTAGGGCTAGACAGCGTTGGGAGAGAGCTCAATGCCTTTTTCAATTTATGCCATGCTTCTTCAACGGTGACAGTCCACTTGAAACCATCTTTGTTGACATTGCCCTTCAAGGTGTTAAAATGAGTGGCATCGCTTTCACCACCGACTTGGCTACAAACCTTCCCAGCATTGTTAATTATCCATTCAATCCATGCATGTCTTTCAGTGTTGATGGGGTTGATGTCTTTATCAGGTCTCAAACTTTGTTAGGGTTTGGTTGGATTTCGTTATTCGTGATGTGATAGCCCATAAATTGTCCTTCTTCTACGGTGAAATTTCATTTTGTCGGGTTTCGCTTCATCCTGGCTTGCTTTAGGGTCATCAGGGTCTCCTTTATGTCGTTCAGTAGATCTGTCCCGTTCCTGCTCTTAATTACCATGTCGTCTATGTATACTTTTATGTTGCGCCCTACCTGGTGGACGAACATTCGGTCGACTAGGCATTGGTATGTAGCTCCAGCGTTCTTCAGCCTTAAAGGAATCTTCCGATACCAAAAGGTCCCATGATCAGTGTAGAATTCTGTTTTTTCCTAATCCTCCTTCTTCATTAGAATTTGGTGGTATCCTTTGTAGGTGTCGAGGAAGCACTTCCACTGGAAGCCATGGAAGGACTCAATCTTTTGATCGATTTCTGGCAGCGAGTAGCTATCCTTAGGGCAAGCCTTGTTGAGGTCCTTGTAGTCAATGCACATGCGCCAGCTTCCATCTATTTTTCTGACCATCACGGGGTTCGCTATCTATGTCGGGAATATCGCTTCCCTCAGAATCCCTGCCTGCACCAGCTTTGTTACCTCGTTATTAATGGCCTCATTGCGTTCCCCTACATGTTCTCTCTTCTTTTGTTTTATTGGGTTGCTTCCTGGTTGAACGTTCAAGCTATGTTCAATGACTTTCCTGTCGACTCCCACCATGTCGGTGGGTTGCCAGACGAAGACGTGTTTATATTGTCTTAAGAGAGTCACCAGCGCTTCTCTTGTCTCCGTCGACAGTGTCGCTCCTATCCTTACAGGTTAGTCTGGGTATTCTGGGTTGATGACCTCATTGGAGTTTGCTGCTTCTAGCCTTGGTCGTTTTGTGTCGCGTGTAAGTTATGAAGCTTGCATTACTTGACAGCATTCTAATGGTCTTGACACGACGATCATTTCGGGGCCTTTCGGAGTTTGGAATTTTAGTGTACCGTGTACTGTCGATGCAACGGCTCCGAATTTCAATAGGCAGGTCTCCCCAGAAGTTTGTTGTGTTCGAACGATGTTATGACCATCACCAATTCAATGAGTACAGTTTTCTTAACTTTGTTGTCGACGCTCCATGACGTGAAAGGTATGGGGAGTGTTCCTAGGGGCCATATGCTATGCCCTATGAAACCGACCAATATCCTGTTTGGGGGTTTAAGTCCGTCCTTGATCACAATAGTAACTGCACGAAATAGTTCTCGTAAAGAAAGTCTATGACGCTTCCCCCTTCTACGTACATCCGGTGCACCTTGGTGTAACACCCGGTTTCTCAAATTTAGGATATACCAATTGATTTAGTCAAACACATATATTATCAAAGGTATAATCCCAAAAGAGTAACAAGTTTCACAAGATTGTTATCAACATCATAGTTTAAGTTCTAAGATATTTACATCAAAAGGTTTACGACTATTAAACAAAACCGGGTTTCTTTACATATTAAGATGACAAAAGTAAAATCTACATCAAAGTCCAAGTCCAAGTCTAGCTATCCATTTATATTCTGCTTCCCGCGGTCACCGCTACCAGAACCTAATACAAACAACAATAACAAACAATATATGAGCTATAAAAGCTCAGTGAGTAATTTAAGGTTAATTTGTTTGTATCATTCATTATCAGGTTTTACTCAAACTCAACGGACTATCTCAGTTCCGAATATGGTATACACACTATAACTCTTAGTATACATACTTTAACTCTTTATTTCATACACTCAAAGTTTGGTTATTCTCAACCAAATCAAATCATAGCTTACTTCATATCTGTAAACAACATCAGATCAAAGTATAATTATCAATAAATAACTACTTACCTGAAGTTGAGTCGATATGTAGAACTCCCGAACCTCGTGTGTGTTCTTGTCTAGCTTTAGCTGTAACACAATGACTCAACTCAATATGCAATTTCAAGAAAATCTCAATCATGCTCAATATTCATATCAATCAAGGAATTGGAATTATAAGAGAGGGTTACAATCAAAAGATAGCAATACTATCCTAATTGTAACTTCCAATTTCACAAATTTAGCACATATAACCCTAATAACACAATACCAGGGTTTTACTAACTTGGGTCTCGAATTAGAACTCCATCACACACACTAATCCAAGTAAACTCACTCTAATTCATACTAGTAGCAGGTGGTTCATCAAGACCACTTGGAACTATCTCAAAACGAGAAATCTAACCGTCAAAACGAAGTAAAAATCAAGAAGAATTACCTTTCAAGCTCAAAGTGTAAATCCCTAGCTTCAATTCAAAAGAAACAAGCCTTAATCTTGACTTTGGAAGGTTAGAATCAAGTTTTTAGGGTTAAAGGAAGTTTTGGACGAAATGGGGTTTTATCCCCAAATGAAAGAAATTTTCCTTTTAAAAATGCCAGTTGCGACACACGACCCGTGTGGAAATCCACACGACCCGTGTGGATCCACTGCCTCAAATGAAGTGGAAACTGCCGGATTCTACACGACCCGTGTGGAATTTGGCACGACCCCGTGTGATAACCTGGCACGACCCGTGTGGATCTGGCACGACCCGTGTAGAATTTGGTGCTCAATTCTTTGCTCACTGCCTGATTCTACACGACCTGTGTAGAATCTACACGACCCGTGTAGAATCTACACGACCCGTGTGAATCTGGAACTCAAACTTTTGCTCACTGCATGATTCTACACGACCCGTGTAGAATCTACACGACCCGTGTGATTCTAAAACTCATCTTTTTAAACTTTAACTTCTTCCAAATAAGTTTCTAACCCTCTTAACTGTTATAAAAACTTATTTAATCTTATTTACACTAAGATTAACTCAAAAATCTTTAAATTTTAATAACACGGTATTACATGTACTTACCCCCTTCAAAAGATTCCGTCCTCGGAATCTCTTGAAACAAGTAACGATATTTCGACCGCATCTCTCCTTCAGCTTCCCAAGTAACATCTGATCCTCTATGATGTCGCCATTGCACTTTCACCATTCCCACTTCTTTATTTCGCAATTTCTTAACTTTCTTTTCTAGAATTTGTTCTGGCATCTCTTGATATCTTAATTTCTCATCTAGTTGAACTTCAGCTAAAGGTACTCGAGTGGATTTATCATGTAATGTTTTTCTGAGATGTGACACATGGAACACATTATGGATACCCCGTAGTTCATCTGGAAGCTCAAGTTTATACGCGACTGCTCCAATTCTCTCTAAGATTTGGAAAGGTCCGATAAAGCGTGGGCTCAATTTACCTCTCTTGCCAAATCGAATTATTCCTTTCCATGGGGACACTTTCAACATTACCATGTCCCCAACATTAAACTCTAACAGCTTCCTTCTTCTATCTGCATATTGCTTTTGGCGGTTTTGGGCTACCCGCATATGCTCACGAATGCTTTGTATCTTCTCTTCAGTTTAAGCTACAATTTCCGGTCCCGCCAATGGTTTCTCTCCCATCTCTGTCCAGCAAGTTGGTGTTCGGCACGGTGCACCATATAAAGCTTCAAAAGGTGCCATCTGTATACTGGAGTGATAAGTGTTGTTATATGCAAACTCTACCAAAGGCAGAGGATCTTCCCAACTGCCTTCAAAATCAATGATGCAGGCTCGTAGCATATCTTCAAGTGTTTGTATCATTCTTTCCGACTGTCCATCCGTCTGGGGATGATACGCAGTACTCAATAAAGCTTTTGTACCAAAATGCTTTTGGAAACTCTGCCAGAAATGTGAATTGAACCGATTATCTCTATCAGAAATTATTGAAGTTGGCACTCCATGTCGTTTCACAATTTCTCTCGTATATATCTCAGCTAGCTTTGATACTTGATAATCTTCTCGGATTGGAATAAAATGAGCAGACTTTGTCAATCTATCAACAATCACCCAAATTGAATCATATCCTCGAGGAGTCCGAGGCAACTTGGTGATGAAATCCATGGTGATCTCATCCCATTTCTTTTTTGGTACTTGCAATGGCTGCACTGCTCCATAAGGCTTTTGATGATTAGCTTTTACCTGAAGACATGTCAAACAGTTCTCTACAAACCGTCCCACATCTCGCTTCATACCCGGCCACCAGTAGTATGGTTTTAAGGTATAATACATTCGTGTACTACCAGGATGAACCGAATACCTAGTACAGTGAGCATCCTCTAGCAATAACTGTCTCGCCTCGCCATGTCTCGGAACCCAAACTCGCCCTTGGAAAGTCTTGATTCCTTGTGCATTTTCCACAAGTTTCTCTACATAACCAATCATCCTTTCTTTCTTCAAGTAATTGGCTTCGACTAGACATCTTCGTATCAACTGTGGTAGTCGACTCACAATCCCCATTCGAGCCGATACAACTCGAATAGGCGACTCTTTACGGCTTAGTGCATCCGCCACCACATTGGCTTTACCAGGGTGGTAAAGTATTTCACAATCATAATCTTTTAGTAGATCCATCCACCGTACTTGTCTCATGTTTAACTCTTTCTGATCAAACAGGTATTTCAGACTTTTATGATCCGTATAGATCTGAAATCGCACTCCATAAAGATAATGTAGCCAGATCTTTAATGCAAAAATTACTGCCGCCAACTCTAAATCATGTACTGTGTAAGCTTTTTCATGTGGTTTCAGTTGTCGAGAGGCATACGCTATCACTCGTCCTTTTTGCATCAACACGCATCCAAGACCACTTAAGGAGGCATCGCTGTAAAGAACAAAATCCTCCCCTCCTTGCGGTAAAGCTAACACTGGAGCCTTGCATAAGCTATCTCGTAGTTGTTCAAAGGCTGATTGTTGTGCCTCGGTCCAACTAAATTTCTCCGTCTTCTTGGTCAATTTGGTTAAGGGCATAGCTATACGAGAAAAGTTTTCTACAAATCGTTGCTAATAGCCTGCTAACCCCAAGAAACTACGAACCTCCATTGGACTCTTTGGCGGCTCCCAAATCATTACGGCTTCGATCTTTGCTGGATCTATCTTTATACCGTCTTCATTTATCACATGGCCAAGAAATTGTATCTCCCGTAACCAGAACTCACATTTTGAAAATTTTGCATACAATTTCTCGTCTCGAAGAAGATCTAGCATTTGTTGTAAATGAAATCTGTGCTCATCTCGACTCTTTGAATAAATCAGGATGTCGTCGATAAACACAATTACGAATTTATCAAGAAAAGGAAGACAAACCCGATTCATCAAATCCATAAAAAAGGCGCGAGCATTAGTCAAACCGAACGGCATGACTAAGAACTCGTAATGGCCATACCTCGTACGAAAAGCTGTCTTCGGAATATCAGCTTCTTGTACCCTCAATTGATGATAGCCTGATCTCAAATCAATCTTTGAAAAATACATGGCCCCATGCAATTGATCAAATAAGTCATCGATCCTCGGCAACGGGTAACGATTCTTTATAGTGATCTTGTTGAGCTCCCGATAATCTATACACATTCTCATAGATCCATCTTTCTTTTTCACAAAGAGTATAGGCGCACCCCACAGAGACGAACTCGGACGTATAAACCCAAGTTCCAATAACTCTTGCAACTGTCTATTTAATTCTTCCATCTCGGATGGTGCTAATCGATAAGGTGGTCGAGCTACCAGCTTCGCCCCCAGTATGACATCGATCACAAATTCCACTTGTCTACTTGATGGTACGCCTGGAAGATTTTCGGAAATACATCGGGATAATCACAAACTACTTCTACTTCTTCTATTTTGGAATGTTTTGACTCAGCACTAATCACATGTGCCATAATCAATTCACCCCCTCTCTATATATCTCCTAGCCGTGGCAATTGACACTATCGGTACTTTTCGGGAACGTCGTTCACCTCGTATCAAAATTCGGGAACCACTCGGTGTCTTTATGGAAAGTGTTTTCTCATGACAATCCATTTGACCTCTATTATCATCCATCCAATCCATCCCAACTATCACATCAAACTCATGATTAGTGATCGGCTTCAGATCTATAGGATATGCAATCCCATAGATTTCAAGCCGACACTGTTTATAATGACTCTTTACAAAAACACATCTCCCATCTGCTACATCTACTATTATTTTCTCATATAAATCAGCTAATGGAATATCTAGTTTAGAAGCAAAGGACCCTGATATAAAAGACACAGATGCACCCGAATCAAAAAGTACTCGTGCTTGAAAAGAGTTCAAGCTAAAGATACCTGTGATAACATCGGTCCGATCTCTAGCCTCGTCAACAGTCAATTGAAAAGCTCGCATTTTCACATGACCACCACCCCTATCTCTTCGATCATCTCGATCTCGACCTCCTCCTTGACCAGTCTTTTGAAAATCTCTTTGTGGCTCAGATTTCATCTTTGGGCAATTTGGACGAATATGCCCGCTCTCCCCACAATTGAAACAAACGGGGCGACTCTCGGTACACTGGCGAGCCATATGTCCCGTCTTTCCACACTAGATACAAACTGATGGAGGGTTTCGGGAATCGCATTCTCCATGTGTTTTCGCCTACACTTCTTACACCATTTCTATTCATTCTTCTTGGTTTCACCACGGAATTGAGAACCCGTGGTAGTAAATCTCTGAGAAGTATCTACAGCTTTACGTTCCCACTTTCTCTTAAATCCTCCAACTTCTTTTTCGGTTCTTCTCTCCTCCTCCTGTCTTTGCAACTCCCTTTCTCTCGATCTTGCTGCTTCAGCAATTTGTTGAAAGGTAGTATATCTGGAACTCAGCAAAAACTCTCGAATCTGGGTTTTTAAACCCCACAAGTAACGATCCATCTTACGCTCCTCGGTATCAACTTGATGTTGTGCAAATCTTGCCTTCTCATTGAAGTCCAGTGTGTATTGTTGCACTGTTCTCGACCCTTGTTGTAATTTCAAAAACTCTTCTTCTATTCCTTTCATAGCATTATTGGAACAATAGTATTCAGTGAACTTCAACTTGAATTGTTCCCAGTTCAGTGTATATGCCAAACTCTCTCCTATCTCCATACACAGATTCTCCCACCAGAACTGTGCATCTTCTTTTAACAAGTTTGTTGCGAACTCTACTTTATCTGCCTCGTCGCATTTACTGGTACGAAACATCTTTTCAACATGTGTTAACCAATTCTTGGCTGCTATGGGATCATCTTTCCCATAGAAATCGTATGGCTTGCACTTCTAGAAAACATCATAAGTACACTTCCTTGTCTTCTCAGGTATTTTATGTAACGCCAAGACATGTTTTATTATCTAATTATAATAAAAGGGCAAAATGGTCATTTTACCTTGGAAGGGTAAATTGGTCTTTTGGACAGAAAAGTATTTAGTTTGAAATAATATTTTGAGTTTTGGACTTAAAGTGTTATAAAAACTGAATTTGGGTCGTTTTACCGAAAAAGGGTATTTTGGTCATTTGACCATGTGAAAGACCAAAAATGAAAAATATTGTTGGTTGTGGCAAAAATGTGAGAAATGAAAGTTTTATTGTAATAAAACTTGATTTTGTGGTCAAAGTTCAAGAAAAGGAACTTTAGGACTAAAAATGTAAATTTTTGTGGTATAAATATAAGAGAGTTGACTCTCTCTTTGACTAGATCATTGTGCAGCAACGGGAGAAGGGATTTGAGAGCAATTTCTGGAAATTCTTGAAGCTTGAAGCATGGAATTGGAATCATGGCTTGGAATTGGTGATTCCTAAGCTTTGAAGGTTAGTAAACTTGATTTCTAACCAAGTTCTTGAAGAAGTTCTTGGTTTGGTTTTATAGAAACTGAAATTTGTACATTTCAGTTATGATTATGTGTTTAAATTGATGTAATACTTCCATTAAGTCATGCTAGAAAGGACTTAACTCAAGATAATGGAAGTAGGTTGTTATTGTTGATGAAATTGAAGTTTTGGGGTTTTGGAACTAAGAACCCTAATTCCTCATATTGATTGATTTAGTTGTTTTGAATGGTTGAAAACCTTGTTAAAGTATAAGGTTTTAGCCTAGGAACAAACCCCAAACGATTAAGTCGAGTATTAAGGGCTTAAAATGAGAAAATGGGATTTTGTAGCTTGAAAATCGGAGTTTCTGGTCTGCTGATCAGCCCTCGCGACGCGACCAGCATGGTCGTCGCGACGTCGCAACTCGAAGGGCATGACCTTCGCGACTCGAGGAGCATGGTCCTCGCGACTCGAGGAGCATGGTCTTCGCGACGCGACCATAGGGTCCGTCGCGACGCGAGCCCTGGCAGAAACTAAATTGTTTTCTGTGAATTTTCCAAGTTTGATTCTTATGCTAGGCTTGTCCGATTGACCTGAAATTTTAACATAGGTTTAATATGTTGTAAAACTTCAGGGAAAATTATCGGAATACGAATACGACCTCCCGAAAGTACTGTAGTAGAATACGCGTATTTCGGGAAGTGTATTAAATTATATAACAATGGTTATTGATTGAAAATACTTGGAAATGGTTCCCAATTGAATTGTATAGGACTCTTGTGTAGTAGAGTCAACTAAAATGGTTATTAACCTATTATCATTTGGTATATAAATGAATAAATAGGTACGGGATAAATGGTTGTGGTGCACGCAAAGGCAAGAAACAACCGAAATAAAATGCAGCTAGCATACAGGTGAGTAATCTCACTGACATCACATATGATATGTGTTGATTGGACTGTTACAGGTTGAAACAGGTTTGGGGGACGAAAATGATGATCTAACGTTATGGTAAAAAGGCAATACCGGATAAGTCGTGAGTCAATGAAATGACAAGAACGGAACCGTGAGCCACAAATGGTTTCTGGATTTTTATATCCAATGGGTGCGGCCTTGTTGGCTATGACTCCGGTGCGGCCTTCGGGCTATGTCTCCGATGCGGCCTTGTTGGCTATGACTCCGGTGCGGCCTTCGGGCTATGTCTCCGATGCGGCCTTGTTGGCTATGACTCCGGTGCGGCCTTCGGGCTATGTCACCGATGCGGCCTTGTTGGCTATGACTCCGATGCGGCCTTCGGGATATGTCTCCGATGTGGCCTTCGGGATATGTCTCCGATGTGGCCTTCGGGCTATGTCTCCGATGCGGCCTACGGGCTATGACTCCGGTGCGGCCTACGGGCTATGTCTCCGATGCGGCCTACGGGCTATGATATTTGGTGCGGCCTTTTTGGCTATGATTTTGTTACAGGTACATGTTATGGCCTTATGGCTATGGTATCAGGTTATTTAACCCAGCTGGTGCGGCCTTCGGGCTATGAATTATATATTGATAATGTTTTGGTGCAGCTTATATAGCTATGACACAGAGTGCGGCTTGGTTAGCCATGATATACGGTGCAGTCCGCTGTGACTAAGAGATATGGGACAGAAATAGTTGTATATGATTATATATGCAAATAACTAACGTGGTTTGATAATTGCAGGTTATCATGTTATAGTCTGTAAGGCTATAATGTAGGATGTGATATCCTAAGAGATATTTGGACAGCCAGTAAGGCTAGGAGTTTTGGATTCGATATCCAGAAAAATACATGATTGTATTTTATACGTGTTATTTGTAGGAATGATTACTCACTGAGCTTTGTAGCTCATTCCGTTTGTTACTGTCCCTGCAGGTTAGCATGATACTGGTAGGGGACAAGATAGAGTCCGTGACTTTGAAGTGGGACTCTTAGATGCTGTCAGTAGTAGCCCGGCTTTAAAGGAGTTATGGTATTTTATACTCTCCTTGATACACTTGTACCCGTTTTATTAAAATATACCCCTTGATATGGTTTTATGTATTGAAACCTGTGTTTTAAATGAAAAATTTTTCAGGGGTGTTTTTGTTTAAAAAGCCGGGTGTTACAAGTTGGTATCAGAGCCGTGGTTTAAGTGAACTAGGTGTCTATAGAGTAGATTCCTGGACTTAAACCCTGAGATAGTAGACATGATGCATAGTTAGGTGTATATAGTTGATATTATACATATATAACCTAACTGTTGCTAACTTCTGACGTATAAGAAGTAGGGCGTGGAGCTTTAAGAGACAGACCAGTCCTTCCTCAAGACTCCGTTGTATTAGGAGCAAAAAGGGGACGAATAGCAGAAAATCCACGTG
This sequence comes from Cichorium intybus, assembly GCA_023525715.1. NCBI lineage: Eukaryota > Viridiplantae > Streptophyta > Magnoliopsida > Asterales > Asteraceae > Cichorium > Cichorium intybus. The sequence goes on from CM042013.1 coordinate 91,550,061, forward strand.
ACAAGCAGTAGTAGCTGATGTGGTCAGACAAAGAAATCGGTTGCTCACCTTGGCTGATATTCAAGGTGAAAGAAAAGTAGAAAACGATTAGTGGACGCTTCGGGAGAAGTTACCACAGACTGGGTCCAACCTTGAAAGGAAGGGACCAAAACCGAGCAGTTATGTATTGTGATCAGTGCAGGAAAGGCACTAAGGAAAATTGTAGAGTTGAAACTCTACCGTTGACATGCTGAAATTGCAGATGATAGGAGCAGATTGCTCGAGCTTGTTGTATGGGACGGAAGTGGTTCCAGCGAGGAACTATAGATCACTTCCTTATGACATACTCACATGCTAAATGTGGAGTAACGGGTGGTGAACCCAGGAAAGAAAGAAGGAACGAATGGTCGAAAAGGACCAGTGGTGCCTTGATCATTCCAGCAAATTATGGAAGAAACTCGTGAGGAGACAGATATGATCTCCGATGTAAATGTTTTGAATATAACTTCGTGTATGTTATATGTGATCCATGAAGCTATGCTTTGGATCGGTGACACTGATGTCGTGATTGGATATTTCATCAACGATTATGGATGAAATTTTGGAAGTAGCTATAGTAAATAGCAAATATGTTCTAGATATTGAACACCTGGAAGGTAGTCTGCCTAGGATTTACGGGACCCTTTTCCCTATGAATCTGAAGCCGATGACTACCAGTGAAATTGAAGCAGTTGTGCTTATGAATTAGTTAGCAATGAATTATGCTAACGTAAATTGTAGAAATAAGAACAGTATGGTTCTTGAAACAGAAATGAGCGGATGAAAATCCATGGTGAATGACTGTTGTTGAGAATACCGGTTATTTTCCTTTGCTTAAACTCGGAAAAGAGTTAGTAAAGGAATGATTTTGTAGTTGGCATACGTGGTATGGGCCAAGCTAAATAAAGCAGTGCTAGTAGTGTACTACTTTAGATAAATTCTCGGATGTTCCTTTTGAAAAGAACTTCCAAGATTTATGCCAGATTGGCAAGAAGAGCTTATGATTAAGCTGGTCTTGGGAGCCGTTCCTGTTATCTAGGCTCTATATTGATTAGCCTCTGTAGAGATGGCAGAGTGGTAAAACAATTGGAAGAAATTGTTTTTGAATTGGGATCTCATATGACTGTATGTGTCATCGTGTGGAGCCCTATCTTGTTTGAAAAGAAGAAATGTAAGTTAATGTATATGTACATTGACTACTGAGAATATGATATTCTCGAAACCAGATTGAATATGAGGTACATTGTACCAGATACTGGAGTTACTACACTGAGTTAAGTGATATGTTAAATCCTCCAAGTATGAAAATTTGGCTAAAAGAAGTTACATATTCTTTGGGCATGTTAACAATGCCAGAGATGATAAAGTAGAACCAGTGGAAAGAATGATACCGTGATAAAACTGGAACTGCCTGAGGAATCTGACTGATATTGTAGTTCCTTGGATTTGGCGGGTTACTATAGGAGAGTTGTAGAAAACTGCTCCTTGATTGCTGGTCAGTTGACTAAGGTTGACTAATAAAAGTGTAAAGTCTGAGTGGTAGAAAGACCACAGATATGTTGTAAAGGTTTGGCATAAACCTTGTGTGAACCTCTAATGTTAGCAATGATGCTAAGCAGAGAAGATGGAGTGGATCATTGAAATACATCCAAAGTTGATTTTGGACACATGATATTGCAGTAGCAATTATGACTTTGACATTGAAGCTTTAGAGACACTACTGATGTGGTGTGAAGCTTACGGTTTATATGGATCATATAAGTTTGAAGTACTTAGTTGATCAAAAAGAAGCTATATATGAAATAGCAAAGATAGATGGGTTACTTAGAGATTTCGGGTATGAAATCTTGTACCATCTCAGAAAGGCGTATGTGATTACAGATGCCTTAAATTAGAAAGAGTAACCTTTGAGGGTATATCCACATGTATGAATGTGGCAAATTGATTACCTGAGTTGATTCGGGTAGCACAGAAAGACGTGTGCAAGTCTGAAATTGTGAAAAGTGAATAAATGATTTGAAAAGTAGCGGAAGTTAGTTGGAATATCACAGTGATTTAACACCCTTGGCGGTTGTAAATGTGAATTCCAAAGTCAAACGAAACATAAAAAAAAATCATCTTGAAAAGATGCATTTTGTATCAGATATGCAGCATACCCGGGCAATACCAAACTGGATAGGTCGATAAAACCTATGTGTTGGTGGCCGGGGCTGAAGAAAGACATTGAAAGACATGTGAAAAGTGTTTGACTTGTGGGTAACTACAGTCAAATCATTAGAAACATAAGGTGATACGTCCTAAAGAAGAAACGGGACGAAAAATATCATAGACTTTGTAGTAAAGTCTTTGCAAGTACCGCATGGGTATGACACCATATGGGTGATTGCAGTTTGATTGATGAAATCAGTATAGATTTATACTGACCAAAGAAGAAATTAAGAGTGGAAAAGTAGTGAAAAACTACAAAGATAAAGAAAATTGTCGACGTGAGTTATCGGCACAAATGGTATCGGACCGAAATAATAGAATTATTCTTTGAATTTGGCATAAATTTCAAGAATAATTAGTTCAAAAGTACTAGTAAGTACTGTGTGCGAATTGCAGATGGATTGACGAAGCGAGATAATGATGCAGATCCCAGAAGATATGCCTGAAATCTGCATAACAGACCCTAGCGGAAACTAGACGACCGTCTATCCTTGGTAGGAGTTGTAGATAAGTATAGGTATTATACTAGTGTTTTATTGACTCGTAGGAAGTATTATATAGACTACCGTGATGCACGCCGATTTGCTAGACAGAAGTTGGGGAGAAGCTGTTGACCAAACCTGAGATTGTATCTCAAACAGAAGAAAAGATTTGACAAGTTCGAGAAAGCTTGGAAAATAACCAAAATCGACAAGAATAGTATGCGGATTGTCGAGTAAAACCATTGAAACCCCAAGTAAGGGAAGATAGTGGAACTCAAAGTGACCCTCCGGAAGGACTAGAAATTGATGTGGGACAAAAAGGAAAGTTGAGTCCTTATTGATTGGACATTTCCGTATATCCCAAAAGCAAGAATTGCGGTGTATTGATTGAAGATCCTTGATGAACTTCAAGATGATTGTAAAGTTTTCTATGGGTCTCATGGTTTTGAGAACATAGAGTGATAAATTTTAACGAATCCCTCATGTTGAAGTGAGGAAGATAAGTGATAAAGGTGCCCGGGACAACCGGATGAGTAATATGCGAGTGGTGATATAACCACGAGATAAGAAGACTAGTATGGTTAAGTGCTTAGGCAATACCATAAAGGTTTCCATATGATATGGGAAACCGGAATTTGTAACGAGAAAGAAATACCCTTGCTTGATAGTATGATTTCGGGGACGAAATCTTTTGAAGGAGGGGAGAATTTGTAACGCCAAGACATGTTTTATTATCTAATTATAATAAAAGGGCAAAATGGTCATTTTACCTTGGAAGGGTAAATTGGTCTTTTGGACAGAAAAGTATTTAGTTTGAAATAATATTTTGAGTTTTGGACTTAAAGTGTTATAAAAACTGAATTTGGGTCGTTTTACCGAAAAAGGGTATTTTGGTCATTTGACCATGTGAAAGACCAAAAATGAAAAATATTGTTGGTTGTGGCAAAAATGTGAGAAATGAAAGTTTTATTGTAATAAAACTTGATTTTGTGGTCAAAGTTCAAGAAAAGGAACTTTAGGACTAAAAATGTAAATTTTTGTGGTATAAATATAAGAGAGTTGACTCTCTCTTTGACTAGATCATTGTGCAGCAACGGGAGAAGGGATTTGAGAGCAATTTCTGGAAATTCTTGAAGCTTGAAGCATGGAATTGGAATCATGGCTTGGAATTGGTGATTCCTAAGCTTTGAAGGTTAGTAAACTTGATTTCTAACCAAGTTCTTGAAGAAGTTCTTGGTTTGGTTTTATAGAAACTGAAATTTGTACATTTCAGTTATGATTATGTGTTTAAATTGATGTAATACTTCCATTAAGTCATGCTAGAAAGGACTTAACTCAAGATAATGGAAGTAGGTTGTTATTGTTGATGAAATTGAAGTTTTGGGGTTTTGGAACTAAGAACCCTAATTCCTCATATTGATTGATTTAGTTGTTTTGAATGGTTGAAAACCTTGTTAAAGTATAAGGTTTTAGCCTAGGAACAAACCCCAAACGATTAAGTCGAGTATTAAGGGCTTAAAATGAGAAAATGGGATTTTGTAGCTTGAAAATCGGAGTTTCTGGTCTGCTGATCAGCCCTCGCGACGCGACCAGCATGGTCGTCGCGACGTCGCAACTCGAAGGGCATGACCTTCGCGACTCGAGGAGCATGGTCCTCGCGACTCGAGGAGCATGGTCTTCGCGACGCGACCATAGGGTCCGTCGCGACGCGAGCCCTGGCAGAAACTAAATTGTTTTCTGTGAATTTTCCAAGTTTGATTCTTATGCTAGGCTTGTCCGATTGACCTGAAATTTTAACATAGGTTTAATATGTTGTAAAACTTCAGGGAAAATTATCGGAATACGAATACGACCTCCCGAAAGTACTGTAGTAGAATACGCGTATTTCGGGAAGTGTATTAAATTATATAACAATGGTTATTGATTGAAAATACTTGGAAATGGTTCCCAATTGAATTGTATAGGACTCTTGTGTAGTAGAGTCAACTAAAATGGTTATTAACCTATTATCATTTGGTATATAAATGAATAAATAGGTACGGGATAAATGGTTGTGGTGCACGCAAAGGCAAGAAACAACCGAAATAAAATGCAGCTAGCATACAGGTGAGTAATCTCACTGACATCACATATGATATGTGTTGATTGGACTGTTACAGGTTGAAACAGGTTTGGGGGACGAAAATGATGATCTAACGTTATGGTAAAAAGGCAATACCGGATAAGTCGTGAGTCAATGAAATGACAAGAACGGAACCGTGAGCCACAAATGGTTTCTGGATTTTTATATCCAATGGGTGCGGCCTTGTTGGCTATGACTCCGGTGCGGCCTTCGGGCTATGTCTCCGATGCGGCCTTGTTGGCTATGACTCCGGTGCGGCCTTCGGGCTATGTCTCCGATGCGGCCTTGTTGGCTATGACTCCGGTGCGGCCTTCGGGCTATGTCACCGATGCGGCCTTGTTGGCTATGACTCCGATGCGGCCTTCGGGATATGTCTCCGATGTGGCCTTCGGGATATGTCTCCGATGTGGCCTTCGGGCTATGTCTCCGATGCGGCCTACGGGCTATGACTCCGGTGCGGCCTACGGGCTATGTCTCCGATGCGGCCTACGGGCTATGATATTTGGTGCGGCCTTTTTGGCTATGATTTTGTTACAGGTACATGTTATGGCCTTATGGCTATGGTATCAGGTTATTTAACCCAGCTGGTGCGGCCTTCGGGCTATGAATTATATATTGATAATGTTTTGGTGCAGCTTATATAGCTATGACACAGAGTGCGGCTTGGTTAGCCATGATATACGGTGCAGTCCGCTGTGACTAAGAGATATGGGACAGAAATAGTTGTATATGATTATATATGCAAATAACTAACGTGGTTTGATAATTGCAGGTTATCATGTTATAGTCTGTAAGGCTATAATGTAGGATGTGATATCCTAAGAGATATTTGGACAGCCAGTAAGGCTAGGAGTTTTGGATTCGATATCCAGAAAAATACATGATTGTATTTTATACGTGTTATTTGTAGGAATGATTACTCACTGAGCTTTGTAGCTCATTCCGTTTGTTACTGTCCCTGCAGGTTAGCATGATACTGGTAGGGGACAAGATAGAGTCCGTGACTTTGAAGTGGGACTCTTAGATGCTGTCAGTAGTAGCCCGGCTTTAAAGGAGTTATGGTATTTTATACTCTCCTTGATACACTTGTACCCGTTTTATTAAAATATACCCCTTGATATGGTTTTATGTATTGAAACCTGTGTTTTAAATGAAAAATTTTTCAGGGGTGTTTTTGTTTAAAAAGCCGGGTGTTACATTTTAGTTCTGCCCGCTTCAGTATAGACCTCTTCACGATCCTCCCTGTGTTCGGGTTGAACCGGTGGTTGTCCTGAAGAACCTCCAGTTACAGTCTCCGTCTGAGGCCTCAAATAAGTGGGTAGTAATTCTTTAAGTGTTTTGGCTACCTCAGCCGCAATCATAGCTTGCATATTACTCTGTATCTCAGGAGGTTGTTCTCCCTCGGGTTGATGCTCTTTACCCAAATCTCGTGATCCCAATTGATCTCTTGATGGATCACCTCGCTCTTTTTCTTTTCCAGTGCTCATCTTAACTGAAAAAGAAATTTAACTCATTTAGTAATCACCACCACAATACTCAATATGATGTGTAATCAACTCAATTGTATATCACTATAATACTCAATATAGTGTATAATCAACTCAATTGTATATCACTATAATACTCAATATAGTGTATAATCAACTCAATTGTATATCACTATAATACTCAATATAGTGTATAATCAACTCAATTATGATACACCGCGGAGGATAGCTACTCGGGACTCTTAGGGACTTTTCAATCACATTGGTTGAAGTCTAAACCCATCTCAAGGTTTAATTCTCTTAAACCAAGGCTCTGATACCAACTTGTAACACCCGGTTTCTCAAATTTAGGATATACCAATTGATTTAGTCAAACACATATATTATCAAAGGTATAATCCCAAAAGAGTAACAAGTTTCACAAGATTGTTATCAACAGCATAGTTTAAGTTCTAAGCTATTTACATCAAAAGGTTTACGACTATTAAACAAAATCGGGTTTCTTTACATATTAAGATAACAAAAGTAAAATCTACATCAAAGTCCAAGTCCAAGTCTAGCTATCCATTTATATTCTGCTTCCCGCGGTCACCGCTACCAGAACCTAATACAAACAACAATAACAAACAATATATGAGCTATAAAAGCTCAGTGAGTAATTTAAGGTTAATTTGTTTGTATCATTCATTATCAGGTTTTACTCAAACTCAACGGACTATCTCAGTTCCGAATATGGTATACACACTATAACTCTTAGTATACATACTTTAACTCTTTATTTCATACACTCAAAGTTTGGTTATTCTCAACCAAATCAAATCATAGCTTACTTCATATCTGTAAACAACATCAGATCAAAGTATAATTATCAATAAATAACTACTTACCTGAAGTTGAGTCGATATGTGGAACTCCCGAACCTCGTGTGTGTTCCTGTCTAGCTTTAGCTGTAACACAATGACTCAACTCAATATGCAATTTCAAGAAAATCTCAATCATGCTCAATATTCATATCAATCAAGGAATTGGAATTATAAGAGAGGGTTACAATCAAAAGATAGCAATACTATCCTAATTGTAACTTCCAATTTCACAAATTTAGCACATATAACCCTAATAACACAATACCAGGGTTTTACTAACTTGGGTCTCGAATTAGAACTCCATCACACACACTAATCTAAGTAAACTCACTCTAATTCATACTAGTAGCAGGTGGTTCATCAAGACCACTTGGAACTATCTCAAAACGAGAAATCTAACCGTCAAAACGAAGTAAAAATCAAGAAGAATTACCTTTCAAGCTCAAAGTGTAAATCCCTAGCTTCAATTCAAAAGAAACAAGCCTTAATCTCGACTTTGAAAGGTTGGAATCAAGTTTTTAGGGTTAAAGGAAGTTTTGGACGAAATGGGGTTTTATCCCCAAATGAAAGAAATTTTCCTTTTAAAAATGCCAGTTGCAACACACGACCCGTGTGGAAATCCACACGACCCGTGTGGATCCACCGCCTCAAATGAAGTGGAAACTGCCGGATTCTACACGACCCGTGTGGAATCTAGCACGACCCCGTGTGATAACCTGGCACGACCCGTGTGGATCTGGCACGACCCGTGTAGAATTTGGTGCTCAATTCTTTGCTCACTGTCTGATTCTAAACGACCCGTGTGAATCTGGAACTCAACCTTTTGCTCACTGCATGATTCTACACGACCCGTGTAGAATCTACACGACCCGTGTGATTCTAAAACTCATCTTTTTAAACTTTAACTTCTTCCAAATAAGTTTCTAACCCTCTTAACTCTTATAAAAACTTATTTAATCTTATTTACACTAAGATTAACTCAAAAATCTTTAAATTTTAATAACACGGTATTACACTTGGTCTGTCAAATATACCCTGTGATTACGAGGGGTTCATCTCCTTGCCATTGAGGAGGCTTAGGGTCATCATTCTAGAATTCTACATTTAGCGCGTTTCATCGTGGTTTCTTTGCAGGGCTATCGTCCTACTGGCTTCTGTCCCGCTGGAGCGACTGAATAGTTAGGATTTCCCTCTCATGTGCTTTCTCTTGGTTTTCATTCCCTCTCTGCCTGGGCCTGTTGGTCTTTTCCATTTCTGTCGCAGAGCGTTCTTGCATCTCCACTAAGTTTCCTTTCAGTTTCTTATCCGCAATTTCCCTTCGAAGCATGGTATAGTTAGCTGTTCTGTGGGTTTTACTATGGTGGTATACGCAGTACCTGGCTCCGTATCCTAGATTCCTTCGATTGGGGCCGTCTCGCACGGTGTATACATCGTTTCGCCGATTTCACTCTTCGGTCCTGTGGTACGTGTTAAATTTTGGGAGTGGTCAATGGCTCGGGTGTGGGTATCGTTGGCCGCTAGTACTGTATGAATGGTTGTAATATGTGGCGGTTCATTTCTCGGGGGCGGCTTTCAGGAATGCTTGCTTTTCGGCGGTTCCCTCCTCTTATCGTAGGAACCTTTCCACCCGTTCTTTCAGTTATGTCTGGATTGTGGTGGTTTCCCAGGAACTTTTTCGACAGCGGTCCTGGAAGTAAGCCCCGTGTGAAGGCACTCGTGATGAGTCTGTTATCCTGTCCTGGTACATCGAGTGTTGCTTTGTTGAACCGGTGGAAATAATCTTTCAGTGGCTCTCCCTCCCTTTGCTTACATACCATGATGGCATGGTTGTCAACCTGGTACTTCCTTAGTTGCATGAAGTTGGAAAGGAACAACGGTTTCAACTGTTCGAAGTTGTGGATGCTATTTGGTGCCAAGCTTTTGAACCACTCCCCCGCATTGCCGTCAAGTGTCGTTGGGAAATACGTACACCAGAATCGCTCGTCTAGTTTTAGCGATACATGTGCCACTCATAAGTATCTATGTGGCTGTCAGGGTATGTAGTTCCGTTGTAAACTTTCAGGTTTGATAGCTTGGCAGTTCTCAATATTTCGTAGTCTAGTTGCTCCTTCCCAAATAGAGACTAGACACTTTGCATCATGGGGCCGAGATATTGTATGGGATGTTGTTGTGGCAGTTGCAGTACGAAGTAGGGGTAATGCTGGGGTAGGGTGTACGAGTTTGGAGGTGGAACAACTAGGTATGGCAGTGGGGGCATGGTTACCGGGGGTGTAAGGTAGCTGTGAGACTATGTATGGGAGTGTATAGGGTTTTACTGGCATCTGTGTTGTGTTTGTAAGAGAGGGTAGGGGAGTATTGGTGTTGATACGTGGTATGTGTGTCATTAGTTCCGTAGTAGAATCCGGAAACGGTGTTGTGACGTAAGGAGGCGGCAAATGTGCTCCTTGTGGTATGGATGTGTTGAGTATCGGTAGCTGCCATAAGAGGAATGGTAGATTAGCTATAGGGTTGTTGTGTTGGTCACACAACAGATGGCGCCAAATGATGTAACTTCAGATTCAGGACGGCGGGAGGTTCAAGGCTCTGAAGGTCCGGGATGTGACACGCTTAGGTCGTCGTGCGGTCAAAAATAGTAAAAATAACCTAACACACACTAGTATAACGGTAGTTAGGGTCGATCCACAGGAGTTACGTGGTCAAGGTAGGCAACAGATTACCAACTGTAGTGTTACTCTACAGCCAGAGGATCTAGTTTCCGACTTTTACCCAAAAATAATCCAAAACTCATCAACATTCAACAATTCCAAATCAACTAACTAAAACCAACACTAACCTAAGTACTTTTTGAAATCCGAAATGTGTTTCAAAATCAGATGTAACAAAGATTAAATCAAACATCCAACACAATCAACCATCCAAAATTCATTCAAAAGCATAAACACTGAAAAGATAGCAATTAACACTAACCGAATGATTAACTATTAAAAATTTAGATCCAAACGTTCCAAAACAGAAAACATGAGATTCAGAAACTAAGAACTAATGCCAATGGTTATCACACCCAAAAACACTAGTCAAATCTACCAAACTACTAACTAAACTAATTGGAAATTAAAAGAGAAAACATAAAATACCAAATATGGTTGCTGAAAACTGAAACTCGGAGTCAAAGAAGCCTTGGGAGTCGTTCCTATGCCAGGTCTTTGCTGCATTTTCCGAACTAAGATCCTCTATTTATAGTTTTGAAAAATAAAAGATCGTGCTGCGCACAAGCAGTATCCTCGGCGCACGTGCTGTTTATCCCTGTTTTCTCGGCATTTGAATTTTCTCCACCGCCTCATTGCTGAGTCACCGCGTCCCACCCTTGTTCATATCGCGGCACTTTTACGAGTTCGACTGTTTTGTCCTTTTCTTCAAACTTCTTTTGTTTTGTACGCTTTTAGCCCCTGTTTACATTTTTTCTTTCCAAACAAGCACTGACACAAAAAGTGAGAATAGGGCTCAATAACGACTAAAATACTTGATATTACTAGGCGTTGTCAAATACCCCACACTTGTGCCTTGCTTGTCCCCAAGCAAGTGAGTTTTTAACAAATTTTAAGTAAGACTCAAACATTTTTGAATGTGTTTAATTTCAAAGCTTATTGCCATAGGACTTAGAGTGAAATAGTTTGTGAAAACATAATTAAAATATTCTTTGGAATTCATGACTTTCTAAAGAACCCTTGATTACAAATTTTTTTGTCCACAATGATGTGTACGTACTCATTCAGATTCTAAAGGCCATTAAAAAAACTGTCCATGACTTTCGATGTTGTCCGTGTAACGAGCTTTTAGAAATACCATCCCAGACTAGACGATCTTAGGTGGTAAGGTGCATAAATGCCTTTTTGAGGCCACCCTTTTCGGACCTACCGGCTCGAACAACAATGGTCACTGATTGACAGTCGCTTCCTAAATTCCAACCCTAAAACACTCCAATCTTCTAACTCCTAAAACTCAACTTATTTGATTAAACAAATGGCATGATAACGACTACATAGTATTTCTCGAAAAATACCGGTGCTAAACATTCACAAATTATTCGTTTCAAAATTACAATCTACTAAAAAAATTTGAAAAATTGCTACAAATTTTGAAAATGACTCATTTCCCGCAAAAATTTCAAAAACACTCTTTCGACCGTCCACACCCCACACTTAAAATCGTACAACGTCCCCGTTGTACAAAAATAATTTATAGCTAGGGAGAAAGAGTTACCCCTTAGACGGTAGACCTGCTTGTTGGTACTTGATTGACACAGTTGCAAAAACACGAACAATTCTCCGCGATTCAGAATTCAAGACTTGTAGCACAACAGTAAACACGCTGGTGATTTAGGCAAGTGGCGGGGACACGGTGATCCCACACTTGTCTGAAACAACTCCTCCATTTGGTATTACATGTATCATCCATAAAAAACATTAAATGCAAATAGAAACAAACACACTAAAAAGTAAAATATAAGCAAAAAAAAAAGATAATAGTGTCATAAGTACAGTACATGTATATCAAGAGAAAAGAAAGAAAAAAATACATCACTCGTCATCCTGGAAGGTCCCAGATGGACCTGCCCCGTCATCTCCTCCAGAAGGGTGAGGTGGAATGTCATCGATCTGCATCCGGAGCATGATCATCCTCTGTGTCTCCGCCATCCACCGATCATGTGCCTCCCTTGCCGCCATCCTCTGGCTCAGGTCCTGGATAGCTGCCAGCACATCGAATAGTTGTGGCTGTGGCTGTGGCTCCACCGGTGCTGCCGGTTTCCTGCGTCTCCTGCCTGGCTGGGCGTAGGCTGGCTGGAGAGCCTGGGGTGACTCGGTCGCCACCCTCACGTAATGACCTGGACGCGGCTGCTCAATCAGCCCCATGTTGTCTAAAGAATGGGCTGTGGTGTGGACAAGTGGGATCGCCGTCAGTGTCACCGTGATCGTCGCGGTGAGCAGGCCATAAGATCTGGTCAAACGGGTGATATAGTGCCCTCCCACCATGGGACTACAAGCAGATGCACCCGCAGCTCGGGTGGATAGGGAGCCTGCTAAGGAAAATGGTAGGTGCAGAAATCTGGTGGGGTCGAGGAGAGCCCACATGAACGTCATGTCCTCCCCAGACACCTTCTCACCTGCTTGCTTCCACATAACAGAAGTGGAGATGATACGGTGCATGAGGCGGTGGAGAGGGTTGCGGAGCTGGCTCTCCTTCGTCGACCCCGCCTCATACTGAATGTCTGAGAACGCAGCCTAGATGACTGCGTTGCTATCCCGGTCTGGCTGCCCCTGAATGCACGCCCGAATGAAAGGCGCGAAGTGGCGACTCTCCAACTCCTCTGTGGTATAGATCCCCATGCGTCTCCCGAACTTCCGGAGACTGCACTCACGACTCTCGCCCCCCAAACGGAAGCGGATCATCCTCCCCCTCGGCTCCTCCGAGGCTGGTTTGTAGCGAATGGTGGATAAGAACTCCACAAGCAGCTCTGCGTAGACAGTATACTCCGCAGTGGCCAACAGTCTGTCCCAGCCGTGGCATGTGAATGTGAACACATCTACAGACCAGGTGCGGGGCAAAAACGGCTCCAACTCTGCCCATAATACAGCCTGACCCAGAATGTCTCGGTCCAAAATCGTCGCCTCAAGAATCCGGCGGGGAGCTAGCTCATCTCTCCTTAGTCTATACTCCGGTGCCCGATCTAGAACATCAGGGAACTGTAGAAACGGGTGATGACGTCTGATAACCATCAGTACAATTGAACCACATAATAGAAATTTTTTTGCAAAATCAGTCCTTTTCTTCCCCGACGAACCTTGACGCGGCCTAAGAACAGGGTGCGACGCGTCGAGCGTCTGGTTCGAGTTCCAAACCCAAAATCGCAATTTAACCTGTTAAAACTCAATCTAATACTACTACAAGGCAGCCTAGGCATCTACTAACTCATCTAAGGTTATTATTGGGCAAAATAAACACCCTACAAGCTAGCATTGCCGATTTCTATGTTTTTTCAAATTTGGAGAAATCAATCAATTTCTAGACCTAAATGCTTGTAATACTCAGTAGAAATGAGTTACAACAACGTACCTTGATTGTAGGAATGAAATACACGAAAAAGAAACAAGAAAATTTTCTGATCAATCAATGCTCTGGAGCGCGGCGTGGTCACAATGAGTCAAAAGTCGTTACCTTATAGCGAAGGAACTGTCCGCTCAAATTCCGCGTTGCGGGCAAGGGCTTAGCCGCGGCACGTGTGTCTCCAGTCCAACCTCTGCAGATCGGGTTGCATTACGATCCCACGGCGTGCCAATCTCCATTCTGCGTCGCGGTCTTCAAAAATTCCAAATTCCCTCGTGTGACCCCACACTTGCCTCAGACCAATTGTACCTGTGATGATGATAATGATAATTCCTAATTACTCCTGAAAATACAGTACCTAACTTAGAACAGATGGGTTGCCTCCCAACAAGCGCTAAGTTTAACGTCTTCAGCCAGAAGAATTATTCCTGCTCCTATTCTTCTCGGTTTTCTGGTGGCATCATCTTATGGTTTGGTGCGAAATTGTGGACTAACATTGATAATAACGAAGTGAATTGAGACATCATGTCACTAACCTGACTAATCCATTGCTGCTGCGTTTTCAGAAGTTGAAAGAACTTCGCTTCCCTATCCCTTGCATCTTTCTTATATTGCTGATGCTTTGTTTCCAACATTTCCATCATGTCCAGCAGCTGCTCCTTGTCAATAGTGGACAACGGATGCTCCTTTGCTTCCTTCAAAATTTCATGTTTTCCGACTTCTCCTGTTCGGGTCCATATTTTTCATTTATTCCTAATCCCGGGTTCCATTAGCGGACTGTTGTTCCAATACTTGTCATCATACCCTTGAGGTACAGATATGGGACTTCTAAACATATTCAACCTTTGCTTCCTTGACCCAAAGAAGATATTCAGATCTCCCGTTTTACAATCAATAATGGCACCGACTGTAGCCAAAAATGGACGTCCTAATATCAGTGCAGGCATGTCCTCCTGACTCTCGTATTCCATAACTAAGAAGTCCACCGGGTAGAAGAAATCCCCAACTTTCACTATGACATTAGTCAACTTACCTCGGGATACCTTGGTTGACTGATCAGCCAGCTGTAATACCGTCTTTGCTGGCTCTAACTCCTCATTCTTATATTTATCGTACAAGTATCTCAGTAGCACATTCACACTTGCCCCCAAATCCAGCAAGCCTAATGACCACATCTCCTACCGTAGCAGTAATCAGTGGCGATCCAAGATCCCTCTCCTTTTTGGGTAGCATTCCCAATAATGCCTCACTAGCCTTGATTGCCAACCTCACAGTATCAGGTGTGGGAGTCTTGCTTTTCCGTTTTTCTCACACATCTCCTGAAAAATTCTTGTATCTTCCGGAGCGTTCTTAAGCTCATCCAACAAGGGTTGGTTCATTGACGGCCCCGCTGATTTGTTTGATACTTCCTGCCTTTTCTTTTCCTTCTTATCCTTCTTCCTTTGTTTAATTCTAGCTATTATTGGCTGCTCTTATTCTTGGACCTCCTTGTCATCTTGAGGTTCCTGCTCATCCTGAACTTCCTTTTCCGCCTTTTCAACTTCACCATCTTTTTGGCTTGCACTTCCATCCTTATCTTTATTTTCTCTATTCGGACTCTCAATTTTACTTTCATGACCTAGCAAATCTTCCATTATCACATTTCTCCATTCTGATTCAACAACATTGACATTCTTCTTTCCTGCTCGCTGAGTATGGTTCTGGTTGATTTCTGTGGTGCTAAGCAGCTTACCATTATCTCTTTTTCATTGATCCTCAGCCAGCTGAGCGATCTGCGTCTCCATGTTGGCTATAGCTTTGGCGTTAGCTTGAGACTGCTGCTGCATGGTGTTGAACATTTCATACATTTTTGTAGTCAAATCTTCTTGAGTTCCTGGGGAATGGTTGTTGCTGGTGTTGTTCGGTCCCCTGTTGTTGTTGTTGCTCCCTCCTGCATTGCCATTATTAGTTGTCGGTTCATACTGCCTAGGCTGATTAGATGATAGACCTTGATAATTGTTCTGCCTTTGATTGTTGAAGCCTTGATGACCCTGATTGTATGGTCTGTTGAGTAGACATCAGTCTATCAAACTTCTTGTTTAACTCGCTTATTTCCTTTTTGACCTCTTTCCTCCAGTCTGCATCAGCTCCCACTGCTGCAGCTGTGTCTACCGTCTTTCTAGTAGAGAAATTTTCCTTGGATCCATTACTCAACTGCTCCAAAAATCGCAAAGCCTCATCAGGATCCATCATCATAATAGTGCCACTGGACGACGTGTTGATCATTGCCTGATTCGTCTCGCTTGCCCCTTCAAAGAATACTTTGACCAATTGCCATTTCAGAATATCGTGATGAGGACACGACCTCATCAACTCCTTCAGACGATCCCATGCCTCATGGAATGCATCTCCAGGCTTTTGCTGAAAATTCTGGATAGCCCTCCTAATTTCTGTTGTGTTACTTGCCGGGTAGAACTCTTGTAAGAACTTGGCTTTAAGATGATCCTATGTAGTGATGCTGTTTGTCTGAAAAGACGTGAACCAATACTTGGTCTTGTCTTTCAAAGTGAATGGGAACAACCTCAACCTAAAAATATTCTTATTTGTGTTCCTAGGGGTATTGGCATTTGCTATCGCTATGAACTCATACAAATGGTTGTATGGATCATCATGTTTATATCCTCTAAATTCAGGCAGTACTCATAGAAGTTGTGGTCTAATTTCTACTTGAGCATCTACATTATCTGGAATAAAAATGGGCGATGAGTCATCATACTCTCGCGGTTGGAAGTGTAATGCAATCGACTGTCCTCTCGGTTGTGCAAAGTATAAAAGTTGACTAGGTTATCGTAAAAGTGATGATCATTGTACCCTTGCTGACCTTGCGGTTGTGGTTGTTGTGGTGCTCTTCGTGGAGGTCCCCGACCTCGGTTCCATGGTTGTTGTGGTGCTTGTGGAACCCAACATTCTTCCTCGTCCTCATACCTTTGCTCGGCCTCCTGATACTGGCACTACTACTGAGGAGGTTGTTATGGTTGTAAATACTGGGTTGGTTGGGGTAAAGTTTGGAAAGTTTATTATGGTTTAAAGGTAGTGGGTTGGTATGGTGGTTGTAATGGTTGTGTTGGTTGTGGTTGAGAAATGGTGGTCTGCTGCCTAGAAACTGGGGTGCCATCACGGGTCGGCGCTCCCCAAGACAAAGCAGATGAAAAAGGGTTCGTAGACTGTGGTTGAAATGGTGGAACTGAAGGCGGAGTGCATGATGGTATTGATGCGGGGGCTGAAACCGCACCACCAGTAGCACTCGTGCTCCCAATGTGAAATTCTGAAACATGGGGAATAAATGGAACTGCCCCCGTTGCCTCTCCCGAAGGTTCCTGGGCAACACTCTCTAAACTGCTACTAACATGACTAAAACTCATTGTATCTAAAGGCCTACGTGCATGGTTTTTGCGCGCGGTTCGTTCAATTTCTGAGTCAAAACGCAAGGGTGATGGCTGCCTACCCCGACGGGTAGGCATGCACTAGTGCAACACGCCCGCCAAAACCAAAAGAAGATTACTAACCAACTGAAATCTCAATACCAAAAATCAGAAACTAAAAGTCCTACAGATCGACTACTCTTAAGCTCACAACTCCCTGGCAACGGCGCCAAAATTTGACACGCCTAGGTCGTCGTGCGGTCAAAAATAGTAAAAATAACCTAACACACACATTAGTATAGCGGTAGTCAGGGTCAATCCACAGGAGTTACGTGGTCAAGGTAGGCAACAGATTGCCAAGTGTAGTGTCACTCTACAGCCAGAGGATCTAGTTTCCGACTTTTACCCAAAAACAATCCAAAACTCATGAACATTCAAGAATTCCAAATCAACTAACTAAAACCAACACTAACCAAAGTACTTTCTGAAATCAAAAATGTGTTTCAAAATCAGAAGTAACAAAGATTACATCAAACATCCAACACAATCAAACATCCAAAATTCATTCAAAAGCATAAACACCTAAAAGATAGTAATTAACACTAACCGAATAATTAACTATTAAAAATTCAGATCCAAATGTTCCAAAACAGAAAACATGAGATTCAGAAACTAAGAACTAATGCCAATGGTTGTCACACCCAAAAACACTAGTCAAATCTACCAAACTACTAACTAAACTAATTGGAAATTAAAAGAGAAAACATAAAATACCAAATATGGTTGCTGAAAACTGAAACTCGGAGTCAAAGAAGCCTTGGGAGTCGTTCCTATGCGAGGTCTGTGCTGCATTTTTTGACCCAAGATCCTCTATTTATAGTTTTGAAAAATAAAAGACCGCGCCACGCACAAGTAGAATCCGCGGCGCGCGTGCTGGTTTATCCCCATTTTCTCGGCATTTGAATTTTCTCCACCGCGTCGCGCCCTTGTTCATACCGCGGCGCGCGTACGAGTTCGACTGTTTTGTCCTTTTCTTCAAACTTCTTTTGTTTTGTACGCTTTTAGCCCCTGTTTACATCTTTTCTTTCCAAACAAGCACTGACACAAAAAGTGAGAATACCACAACATATATGATATAATTTCACCAAGAATAGGGCTCAACAACGACTAAACTACTTGATATTACTAGGCATTGTCAGGATGCCTGAAGCTACAACAAAGAGAGCAAAGACCGTTAGTCGCTCTCCGGGAGGAGGTCCTGGGAGGGCGCTCTGACGGTCAAGTCAGTAAAGTATTCGAGGTGGTTCTGAGAGAAAAGAGTGATGCTAAGGTAGAATGGATAGAGCTTGGTTTACCTGAAGGCCCAATGGCCTTTTTATACCTAAAACCGGACCCGCTTTTGGGAATAGGGATGTCAATCCGACAACGCGTCCGGGAAGTCAGTGGGCGATCATCTGGTGCACGATCTTGGTGCAGAGGAAGCACAGGTAGTGCGACGTCTACACCTTTTGTCTTCTGTCTGTGTCAGATTGCTCGCAGGTTGTCACATGCACGGTCTTGCGAAGCAACGTTCCTACCGCGGTCGCCCTACAGCGAGCCGGCGCTGCAGGGTTGAGGGTCAATGTTGCGGGGCACCGCTTGTTGCACTTAGTCGCAGAGGCTTTGCTAGGCCATATCTTACGATACGTCATCATATATAAATAGAGGCATAGGGGTAAACCCTAAGCATCCATTTTGGCCTCCTTTGAGCCGCCAACTCCTTCCCTATCCCCCTCCTTTGGGTTTAGGCGCCTCCTTAATCCTTGAAGGGTTCTGGATCTTGTTCTTCAACCTAGAAGAAGTTCTGTCTGGTTGTTCTTCTGGTGTGCTTGGATGTGAATCATTAGAGGGATTCTGGTTTGGGTCCTTATATCTAAACTGAGGTATGAATTTCTAATTCATATTTAGTTGCTGCAATTGCTATGAACTACATGATCTTGGTTATGAACATGATAATCCATGCTTGATTTTTGTTATGAACTTTTGATTTGATCTTGTTAAATCTTCCGATGCACAAACTGTTTTGTTATTATGATCAAATCCCAACAAAAGATAAATCCAAATACTGGTTCACGTCGCTGCCACCCAATAGTATCACTACTTCAGAACAGCTCAAGACGAAGTTCTTGCAAGAGTTCTACCCAGCCAACAAGACATCAGAGGTATGTTGGGCGATCCAAGACTTCCAGTACAAGCCGGGAGAGGAATTCAATGACGCATCTATATGCTAAAGGAGCTGCTTTACTCACGCCCTCACCACAAGTTCCCACGCTGGTAGTTGTTAAGTTCTTCTACTATGGAGTTGACAACACGAGCCAAGCAATGATCAGTGCTTCGTATGGAGGAAATATTATGATGCAGGACAACGACATCGCTTGGAGATTTCTGGAGCACCTCAGCAATGGATCTAAGACCAATTACTCTGCAAGGAAGAGGGATACTATGATGTTAGCTACAACAGTTGAGATCGACAATGACTAGGGATACTATGATGTTAGCTACAACAGTTGAGATCGACAATGACTGGAAGATAAAGGTCAAGGCTTAGATATGGGCATTTAGTAGAAAGCTTGATAGCTTGTTGGCCACTATACATAAAGGTCTAGGAAATCAACCACAACACGGTCAACAAGGATGTAGACCACATGAGGTCAATAACACAACAACAACAACAACAACAACAACAACAGGCGGCAGCATATGCCAAACAAGCAAGGTGGGAGCATTATAACGGTAATTACAACAATAAGAGTTACAACAATCGCCAGGGTAATTACCAAAGCACGAGTCAGAATCAGCAATGACAATATCAACCTGTTAATAAGAACAACAACAAGCACCAACAAAAACAGCGCTCCAGTACAAGAAACACAAGCCCAAAAATTAGATAGGGTGTTGCATTCCACAATTAAGGTGCACCAAAAAACTCAAGAAAATGTGAAATCCATCATCAACATGGAGAGGCAAATCACACAGTTGGCTGAAGAAGTAGGTAAGAGGGACAATGGTAAGGTCCCTAGTAATACAGAGATCAATCCCAACCACACCAAGATGCAAGGAAAATAGCATGTGAATGCTCTCATAAAGATAAAGAGGTGGTGGTAAGCAAACCGACCTTAGAAACGACCAATACTGAAGAAAGGGGGTTAAGAACTGCAAGGTTGGAGGATATCGAAGAAGAAGATGAAGTGACTCGAAGGATCTACCAACCAGCCATCGCAGCCATCAAGAGGAAGGCTGTGAAATCAAAGAAAATTTGGACTGAGTTGGGAGAGTAGGCTATCAATCAGCCTCTCTTGGAACAACTCGAGCATGCGCCTGCTGAATCTAAGATCCTAAAGGAGACCTATGCACAATCAGTCGAATCTAAGATCCTAAAGGATATCTGTGCACAATCGGCTATCAATCAGCCTCTCTTGCTTTGAATTAGCTCATATGTTGTTAGTAGGTTGTTAATATGTGTTGTATTGAGTCTCTATTACGATTATTGCGAAGTTTTAACGGTTGATTTGGTAAAAACCGCGGAAATTTGGAAGTTTTGAGTTGATAGCATATGATATTCATAGTTTGTGATCTTTGTTATCTATTGATTCTTGGTCCATTGAGTCAGATGTTGTTGAATTGTTTTGAGGATGTTTGAGGTATGATATGTGATGTCATTGTTCAGCAGATACTCATAGAAGGGAAGAAGATACACGAGGCACGGGTGGACCACGAACTGAACAAACCTCAGGTGAGTAGTTCTAATTTATTGATTATGATTAGACTATGTTGTAACTGGATTCAATGTAAAATTTAATTGGTTGGAATAACAAATAGTATGGGTTATACAACATGGAGAATTCCTTGTTATAAACAAGTACTTAGTGTGAATGAGCATACTAAATTATTGAGATAGTCAAAGAGATTGAGACCATTGTTACTTGATTATTGTAGTTGCTGAGAATTGATGAAATGAATTCTAGGTTTAATTGTTTTCTCATTGAGCTTAATTAGCTCATATAAATAGTTATATGGTTTGTATTATAGGTGACAGGGGTAAGATGACTGCTGAGGGATGATTGTCTTGACATGGGACTTGACTTTTGGACTATTTGTAAACCAATATACACTCTTTTGTATAGCTTTTGTTAAAACGGTCTTTTGTAACCCAGATTTTGGGACACGTTTGCTGAAGTACTTATTCTTTTGAATACTACTTGCACTTATGTTGCTTAACTTTGATTATACTATGGTCACTTGTGTTTAATGTGAGTGATTAATGGTGTATTTCGGAGATAAGAAACTAGGTGTTACATTTTTGCAGATGGGTTATCGGGAGATCACACTTACATTTAGCCTGTGGCGATGTTGGCCTTCCATTACTTGAACCCGGTACAACATCTAGAATTATTCTGAGTCTCACATGTATGTACCAATATTCGATCAACGTTGTGATCCTAAGACAGTTGCACCTACCAACTTATTTTTATATGATGTATAATCTCACGAATGGAGACACCTAATCTGCCATATATAATTGCCAACTACTTCTTCAAAATGGTATTACAGCCACAAGAGGTACGGATTTTGAGCGGAGGGCTCTTCATCACCCAACTAGCTCAATCTTACGACATTCTGATTCCTAAGACGAACTATAACGTCTTTTGAGCAGTTCATACTACACCCTCGGATGATGCTTTATATGGGAAGTGATATACATTGATGATGATGGAATTTCTACGGAAACACCTCCGATGGTAGTTACAAATCATGAAACATGTCCATCATGGACAAAATAGTCAAAACTGATACAAAAGAAGAGGAAGCTCGACAAATTGACCATAAGAACGTTACCCACAAACGATGACCTTTGACATGTCTGGTGAAACCCGAATCTTGGAGAGACAGGTTCTTGAGCAGCAAGCAGATATCAAAATCTTGAGACATGCAGTATATGAAAGCAATCGGATTGCAGAATGTTCATTCGTGCAGATCAAGTAGATGAGTGATTGCATGGAGAAATTGCTTAAGGAATTCTCAACCGGATGAGGAACCCAATTACACTCCTGCTGGATTTGAGTCTTCAAGCTCAGAAATTTAGCAGCAGTCCTAGTTTTTTTATATTATTTTACTTTTTTTGGTTTATATGCATATTTATAGTTTTTCTGGTTTTCTAAATTAGGATTAGTAATTTTAGGACCATAATAAATATGTTACTGCCTTTGGTTACTTATGTGTGTGTATTTCTTGTTAGAAAAGGGATTAATGGACTGAAAAGACAAACAAATTGGACAGCGCCACTAAAGAGCAAATATAGCGTCGCTAACTTCAGACTCAACCCGATACGAAGAGCAATCGTAAGATTATGCAATTTCTAACCCATTTTCTCGTAGTGATCAACAATACCACCACCTTTCCCGATAGTCGGATCTTACGACGCTGACCTTTCAGACAAACATGCCGACAATAAGGGGCAGTGATATTTTTCTCTTTTGTTTTCATTTATTTTCATTTATTTTTCTTTCAATTTTATTTTCTTTTTAGTTTTAGTTTTAAATGTACGTCATTTAAAATTTCTGTTTTGTATCTAAAACTTTAGCATTCAGTATGATTTGATAATGTGCTTTTGCAAACCTACCAAACTATTGATGTGATCATGTCGAGTAGTTGTGGAGGTGGATTTCCCAATTTTAGAGAGTAACATCAACAAAAGTGTGGGGTCAGTGCACCCATATGCTCTCTGGTTAATGCTTGACGTGTTCACTATTGTGTATTGTCACTACACTCAATCTTTGGGCAACTTTTCAACATAAATACAAGTACAAGGATTGCCCATGCAGTTTAACCGAGCCTACATCTCGAGCAATTCGTCTTCTATCATAGGGGGTATAGTCTTTTTCTCCCTTTGTTTTATTTCCTTCTTTATACAATGGGGACATTGTATGATCTAAGGTTGGCATGGGACAGTCGAAAAAGTCAACGCTTTTTAAAATTTTAAATTTTTTTGAGAAAATATTATTTTTTGCATTTTTATGAAATGAACATTTTTTGAAAATTTTAGCAAATGGTATTTTTAAAGAAATACTTTTTAGTTGTTAATATGCTACCATTAGTTAAAATAAGTTGAGTTAAAATCTAGAATTACAAAGTTATAGAAGTATGTTGTTAAAATGGTTTGACTTGGAAATATCATAATATTGGCATTTAGGAAGAAAAATTCAATCAGTGACCTATGGTATTCGAGCTGGTAGACTCGAAAAGGGTGGCCCTAAGGCGCTAATGCACCTCATTACTTAAGATTATCTGACATGGGATAATGTTGTTGAAAGGTCACTACATAAATACCATAGAAAGCCATGGAAGTTTCTTTAACATGCTATATAATTTGAATAAGTAAGTTTTGTACATTCTTGAACCGAAAGTCTGTAATCAATAGTTCTGTAGAAAGTCATGAATTGAAAAGGTGTAAGAGTCACAAAAATGTCAATGTTTTGTGCAACCGAAAGTTTTCTAAAATAAAATGTTTTAAGTATAATTCTGGGAATTAGCAATAAACTCTAAAACTAATGAGTTTTCAACTTTGTGTGTTTTAAGGGATGGAAAAGTAGTTGTTTTCTTAAAGTTATTTTAGGATAAAAACTCTAATATGCTTGGGAATTAGCAAAGTCCAAGTGGGGGTGCTTGATAACGTGCTTTTATATTGCATTAACTATGCGTTATTTAGTGTGTTTTAGTTAACTTATTGTTATAAATAAACTGAATACGTTCACTTTCATTGGAAGTTGTCTTGCATGAATAAAGTGTTAAATTACAGGGTTTACAAGTGAAATTGAAACAAAGATAAGGCTGAAACGAAGAGATAAAGATTGAAGGCATTTGCGAGGTGTAGGATGGAAGATCACGACTGTAAGGCGAGATGACATCGTAATACGAATTGAATTTATATTTCAAATTTGCGAGATGACGGGGATATCTGGTTGTTCGCGTCTCGAATGAGGATGTTGGTGACGCGAACAATTCGGTTTTGCGACTATAAATAGAGGCATCCAAACAACATTCCACAATAATCCATCTTGAATTCTTTAGATCTCAAGGCTCACTCTTATTGTTCTTTAGTTTGTTTTAGTAGTTTGGTTAGAGAATCGTTGTTCTTGGCTTTTTAGCTGTTTTATAATTATCATCAACTAGGTATTCGAGTATTCTGGGTCTAGGGATTTCTCTGGTCATTCGGTGTTGAGTTTTAGATCTCAGGAAGTTACTTCTGCAGTTTTCTTAGTTTAGATAGAATTACTGGTTTTAGTTTGAATGTTTTCTTATGAGTTTCAGTTTAAAAAAAAGTATTTTTAGTTTAATGTTGTTTTGGATCTGCGATCGGATCTGATTTTTCTTTGCAAGCTTCCAAAGATCAAAGGTATTAAAATTATTCTTTTGTAATTTTAATTTTGCCTTAGTTATAGGTTCAATTGAGAAAAACATAGACCCTTATTAAGGTGCATGTGAACTTAAGAATTTAAGCTCATTGTTTGCATAGAACCCATTATTGGTATCAGAGCCATGCTGTTTTTCTATTGAATTGCTATAATTGAAAATTAGATTTAAGGGTCTAATTGAAATTAAACCCTTGCACCCATGATTGTCGATTTTGACAAAGGGTTTTGGAAACCCTGGCCTCCACCTTATGTTTTTCAAAAATTGCTGGCCTCCTCTAGGGTTTTTCTATTTTTGGTAAATGTGATTAATTAATAAATGGAAACCCTTGGCATAGTTATTGAATTACCTAGTGGGCAAGGATTAGGATTAAAATTAATTGGATTATTGTTGTGATCCTTATTTTGATTTAATTAATTTAATTAACAGTTAATTAAAAGACACAAATTAAATCAAAAATATTTTAAATTGTTTAAAATACACCTTAAATATATTATTATAAGATTAATATTTATATAAGATTGAGTCAGTCAAATCGCTAGTATGCCTCATTCACAAAACTGGTCTATAAGGGGGTATAAGGACACTGTCTATAAAATGACGGTTGAATGGGTGTCCACTCTCACCCACCGCTTCCTTGATCAGTGGAGTGTCGTTAGCAAAACGGATTTGATAGGACGAACCTAACTCTTTAAAAGTATAATGCTATTAGACAAAGTACTAGAACATTTAGTAAAACCCCAATCTAGTTACCTTAGGAAAATGTGAACAATATGCTAACCTATGAAATCACACATTACACTTTATGAATCGTTAGTGGAGCGTGTGTGGTTAAATGGTACACTAATGGGGGATTCAAAAAGGGTGGTAATGGGTATCTCATAAATTACCATTGTTTGATGGAGCGTGTGTGGTTAACCGGCACATCAATCGAGATGATAAACGACAATGAGAGTACCAAGTGATTTGCATGGTTATTCACACCTTGTTTGTGATCCTCGACATCCCAGTCACAGACAGAAGGGCATAATCCGAGATTAAATATGCCATTGATTATTTCAATGAATCTCAAAAGATCTAGGAATTTCACTTAATATGATTATCTTCCGCGGTGGAATCGGTAAATCGTCATTTACCTACCTTTATGTAATTTACAATTAGATTACGACATCCTTTTTCTAAGTTATGAAATTACATAGTTGGATCCTAGCCTTAATATTAATCATTGGGTTAAATATTAAGGATTCCCCCTATCTAATCAATACTACTTTATTTTAAAGATGTCTACTCCTGAAGCTTCTGCTACTCCATCCGCTCCCCACCCCAACCATAACACCAACTTCACATCGATCCTTTCGCTCTGTTCAAAGGTGACATTGGATGTCACCAATTATAACGATTGGATGCGAAATATAAAGATGGCGCTCAGGTTTGAGGAAAAAGAGTATGTTCTTGAAAAGGAGCTCATCGAGATCGATCAAGGAACTGCTACTCCTAAGGAATGTCCCTCATTCAAGAAACACTACGACGATGCAACCAAAGTGGCGTGCATCATCGTCGCCACCGTGGTCCCCGAATTGCAAAGGTTCTATGAGGACTACTAGTCATACGAGATGAGCATGGACCTTATGGAAAAGCTCCATAGGCGAGCTCATCAGGAAAAGTATGAACTTGTCAAGGCACTCATGGCTTGCAAGATGAAGGAGGGAGAGTCTGTATGCGGCCACACGCAAAGGATGCAAAGATATGTGGAACGCCTTGTGAAACTAAATGTGCATTTTGACGAGTAATTTGGCTATTGACATAGTCCTGAACTCGTTGCCTAGTTGTCATGACCAGTTTATCTTGGCCTATCATTTGAACAACAGTGAGACTACTCTTGCACAGTTGCACAATATGTTGTAGGTTGCTGAAGCTGGAATGATCGGTAAAAGTGTATCCTCCGCTTCTAGCAACGCTCCCGTTTTGGCTATTGGACAGGGAAAAGGGAAGAAGAGGAAAGGTCCTCCAAAGCAAAACTGGAAAGGAAAGTCCCATGCTGGGTCATCTAGCAATGGCTCAAAGGCAAAGTCCGATTCTGATGTTCTTCCCGTCTCGAATCCCAAAGATGTCGATTGCTTCTATTGCAATGAAAAGGGACACTGGAAATGAAGCTGCCTTAAATACCTGGAAGACATCAAGGATGGAAAAGTAAAGCCATCGTCTACAGGTATACACTATCTCTAATAACTCATCATCTTCTCATTCTTGGGTGCTAGATATAGGATGTGGTTTTCATATTTGTTCTGATCTAAAGGGACTAAAAGAAGATAAGGAGATGGAGCATGGAAGGATGAACTTGATCATGGGAAACAGGCGATCGTCACCTGTCACCAAGATTAGAGTTTATAGCCTTATGCTTAGTGATGATGTTTGTTTAGAATTAATTGATTGTTGCTACTCGCCAGAAATGGCTCGAAACATTATTTCATTTCACGCATTGTTTATACAAGGATATAGATATTCATTTGACAATGTGAATGGATCTTATTTGGCTTATAAGAATGATGTTTTTATATTTAATGTCTTACCTTGTGATGGTGTATATGAAACTGTGATGTGTGTAGAAAACTTAGTTAATAGTGTATTTCAAATTGATTCGTCTAATGGAATAGACAAAGCATGCTTGTGGCATTGTCGTATTGGACACATTAACAAGAAACGCATCGCCCAACTCCAAGAGGATGGAGTGTTGGAATCATTTGACCTTAGGCCAGATGATGAATGTGAATCTTGTCTTTTAGGAAAGATGACTAAATCACCTTTCATAGGATATTGTGAAAGAGGTGGAGGTGCGTTAGATCTTGTACACACCGATGTGTGCGGACCCTTCAGATCAACCATAAGGGATGCAAATCGAATTTATGTGAGTTTTACTGATGATTATAGTAGATATGGCTATATCTACTTAATCAAACATAAGTCCAAAACCTTTGAAAGGTTCAAAGAGTTTAAACATGAAGTCGAAAATCAATTGGGCAGGAAGATAAAGATGCTCAGATCCGAAAGAGGCTGTAAGTATCTTAGTATCGAGTTCCTAGACTATCTTAAGGAATGTGGAATAGTTTCACAGTTGACCCCTCCCAGGACACCACAATTGAACGGTGTTGCTGAGAGGCGTAACCGAATATTGTTGGACATGGTTCGTTCCATGATGAGTCGAGCTTCTCTTCCTATTCACTTCTGGGGGTATTCCTTATAGACAGCCGCCCACATCCTCAATCTCGTCCCTACTAAAAAGGTTGCCAGAACATGTCACGAGATGTTGACAAGGAAGGTTCCCTTGTTAGAACACATCAAGGTCTGGGGTTGTGAAGTCTTTGTGAGACGAGAGACTCATGACAAACTCGAGGCCAGAAGTGAGAAATGTTTTTTCATTGGTTACCCAAAGGAATCCTTTGGATATTTGTTCTACAGACCTAGCGAGGACGTGGTCTTTGTAGCAGGAAGAGGAGTCTTTCGAGAGAGAGAGCTCATATTCAAAGAGGACAGTGGGAATACCATTGACCTTGAAGAAATTCAAGAGTCCACCAATGAAGTAACCTTAGATGATACTAGCACTCAACCTGAGGAACTAGTCCCTGTTGAACCGGTAAACAGTTCATTACCTCCTAGACGCTCCGATAGAGTTAGCACACCACCTGAGTTTTATGGATTCCATAATACTACAGATGGTGACACATTCGCCAGTGATAAAACACTGGTGAATATGGATGAGCCAGCTAACTACAGGGAAGCAATGGCAGGCCCTGAGGCTGCAAAATCGAAAGAGGCAATGGACAGCGAGATCAAGTCCATGTATGAAAATCAAGTTTGGAACTTGGTTGACAATGTACCAGGTCTAAAGACAGTTGGGTGCAAATGGATCTTCAAGAAGAAGACCGGCATAGATGGAAAGGTACACACCTTCAAGGCTCGACTGGTTGCGAAAGGTTTCACTCAAACCCCTGGGGTTGACTTTGACGAAACATTCTCACCAGTGGCCAAGATAAAATCCATTAAGATATTGCTTGCCATAGCTACATTTCATGACTATGAAATTTGGCAAATAAACATCAAAACCGCTTTCCTTAACGGGAAATTGGATGAGGATGTTTACATGAATCAGCCAGAGGGTTTTAAAGATGCAAAGTTTCCTAACAAGGTGTGTAAGCTTGAGAAATCAATCTACGGATTGAAACAAGCTTCTCACAGCTGGAATCTCTGATTCCATGAGAAAGTCAAAGACTTTGGTTTCGTAAGGAGCGAAGATGAGTCCTACTAGTGAGAGTATAGTCACTTTTTTGGTGTTGTATGTCGATGACATATTGCTCATGGGAAACGACATTCCGACCTTGCAAGAAGTGAAATCTTGGCTCGAGAAGTGTTTTGCCATGATAGACCTTGGAGAAGCTACATATATTCTTGGGATAAGAATATTGAGAGATAGAAAGAAGAGATTGATTGGACTCAGTCAAAGTGTTTACTTAGACAAAGTACTGAAAAGGTTCAGTATAGAAAATTCTAAGAAAGGAGAGCTACCGATCCAAAGTAATGCCAAATTGAGCAAGTCTCAAAGTCTGAGTACAGATGAGGAAATAGCTGAAATGAGTTGGATACCCTACGTTTCGGCTGTAGGGTCAATCATGTACGCTATGACATGTACTCGCCCTAACGTGGCCTTCCTTGAGCATGGTCAGCCGCTATCAGGGCAATCCGGGCAGGACACATTAAATTGCGGTTAAGAATATACTCAAGTATTTGCGAAGGACGAAAGACATGGTCCTAGTCCTTGGTGGCAGTGATACGCTGAGAGTAAGTGGATATAGTGACGTCAGCTTCCAGACTGATAGAGATAATTGTGACGTCAGCTTCCAGACTGATAGAGATAATTGTCGGTCTCAGTCAGGCTTGGTGTTCCTGTTAAACGGTGGAGCGATTACATGGAAAAGTTCCAAGCAGGAGACGATGGCTGATTCAACTTGTGAATCAGAGTACATAGCTGCTAGTGAAGCCTCTAAGGAAGCGGCTGAACTGAAGAATTTCATCGGTGACCTTGGAGTAGTTGACAACGCGTAGTAATATCAAGTATTTTAGTCGTTGTTAGGCCATATTCTTGGTGATTTTATATCATATATGCTGTGGTATTCTCACTTTTTATGTCAGTGCTTGTTTGGAAAGAAAAGATGTACACAGGGGTTAAATGCGTACAAAATGGAAGAAGTTTGGAGATAAGGACAAACAGTCGAATTTACACGCACGTCACGGGAGAAGCCTAGGGCGCGCCGTGCTGAGTCACAGATGAGACGTTGAGAAGAATTCAAATGTCGAAAAAAACAGGGATAAAACTCGTACGCACGCCGCAATTCTACATGAGCGCAATGCGGCCACTTATTTTTCCACAACTATAAATAGAGGCTTCTAGGTCGAAATCAGTTGCAAAGAAACGACCCCCAAGGTGGATACAAGGCTTCTTTGACTCCAAGATTCGGTTTTCAGTCACCATTCATGGTATTTATGTTTTCTCATTTAATTTTCATATAGTTTAGTAGTTTTAATAGCTTGGCTTGGTGTTATTGGGTGTGACAACCATTAGCATTAGGTTTTAAGTTTCTGAATTTTATGTTTACTGTTTTGAACAAGTTGGATCTGAGTTTTTATGCAAGTTAATCATTCGGTTATGGTTAATTGCTCTTTTTACCTTTTTAATGCTTTGAATGAGTTTGGATGTTTGATTGTTCTGGCTTGATCTTTATTGCTTCTGTTTCTGAATTGCATTTCTGATTTCAGTTAGTAATTAGATTAAGCATTGGTTTTGATTTTAGTTTTAGTTTATGTTTGGATTGGAATTTGTTGGATTTTATGGTTTTGGACTGTTTTGGTAAAAGTTGGAAACTAGATCCTCTGGTTGTAGCATGACACTACAATTGGTAATCTGTTGCCTACCTTGACCATGAAACTCCTGTGGATCGACCCTGGCTACCACTATACTAGTGAGAGTGAGGTAATTATTTATTTTTTACCGCACGACGACCTAGGCGTGTCAAATTTTGGCGTCGTTGCCGGGGAGTTGTAAGCTTGAGAGTAGGTGATCTGTAGGACTTTATTTTCTCATTTTTGGTTTTAGTATTGAGACTTTTTAGTTGGTTAGTGTTTTCTTTTTGGTTTTGGCGGTCGTGTTGCACTAGTGCATGCATACCCGTGGGGGTGGGCAGTTATCACCCTTGTGTTTTGACTTGGAGATCGAACGAACCGCGCGCAAGAACCGTGCACGTAGACGTTTACATAAGATGAGTTTTAGTAATGTTAGTAGTAGTTTAGAGGATGTTACCCAGGAACCTTTGGGTGAGGTAACGGGGGGATGCCATCTATACCCCAAGTTTCAGAATTCCAGTTTGGGAGCACGAGTGCTACTGGTGGTGCGGTTTCAGCCCCCGCATCAATACCACCATGCACTCTGCTTTCTGTTCCACCATTTCAACCACAATCTACAAACCCTTTTTCATCTGCTATGTCTTGGGGAGTGCCGACCCGTGATGGCACCTCAGTGTCTCGGCAGCATACCACCATTTCCCAACCACAACAATCACAACCATTACAACCACCATACCAACCCACCATCTTTAAACCAAAAACCATTTTTCAAACTTTACCACAACCAACCCAATATGTGCAACCACAGCAACCTCCACCGCAACAATACCAATATCAGGAGGTTGAGCATGGATACGAGGATGAGGAAAAAGGATGGGTTCCACAGCAGCTGCAACCACAACAACCATGGAACCGAGGTCGAGGACCTCCACGAAAAGCACCACAGCAACCACAACCGCAAGGTCAGCCAGGTTACAACAATGATCATCACTATAACGGTAACTTTGTTCAACCTTTGTACTTTGTACAACCGAGAGGGCAGTCGGTTGCATCGCACTTCCAACCGCGGGAGTATGATGATTCATTGCCCATTTATATTCCAGAAAATGTAGATGCATAAGTAGAAATTAGACCACAACTTTTAGGAATATTTCCTGAATTTAGGTGTTACAAACAGGATGATGTATATAATCATTTGTATGAGTTTATAGCAATAGCAAATGCCAATACCCCTAGGAACACAAATTAGAATATCTTTAGGTTAAGTTTGTTCCTGTTTACTTTGAAAGACAAGGCCAAGTATTGGTTTAAATCTCTTCAGTCCAATAGTATCACCACATGGGATCAAGTTAAGGCTAAATTCTTGCAAGAGTTCTATCCGACGAGTAAGACGATAGAGATTAGGAGAGCTATCCAGGATTTTCAACAGAAGCCTGGAGAAGCATTTCACGAAGCTTGGGATCGTCTGAAGGAGTTGATGAGGTCATGCCCTCATCATGATATTCCAAAGTGGCAGTTGGTTAAGCTTTTCTTCGAAGGGGCAAGTGAGACAAATCAGGCGATGATCAATGCATCGTCCAGTGGCACCATCATGATGCAAGATCCTGATGAGGCTTGGCAATTTTTGGAGCAGCTAAGCAACGGATCAAAGGAAAATTTCTCTACTAGGAAGACAGTGGGCACAGCTGCAGCAGTGGGAGCTGATACAGATTGGAGGAAGGATGTCAAAAAGGAGATTAGTGAGCTAAATTAATAGTTTGATAGGCTAATGTCCACTTACAAAACGGACCTTAGAATCAGCAACAAGGAGGCCAAGGAGGGCAAAGGACTCAGGAGGCAAATCAGGTTTATGGTCAAGGTCAATACAATAATGGATGACCTTATAGACCATACAACCAGGGTCCACAGAACATCAACAACCAAAGGCAGAACAACTATCAAGGCCAGTCGTCTAATCAGCCCATGCAATATCAACCAGCAAACAACAATGGCAATGTAAGTGGGAGTGGCAACGACAACAACAGGGGGCCAAATAATACCAACAACAACAATTCCCCAGGAACTCAAGAAGACTTGACTGCAAAGATGTATGAGATGTTCAACACTACCCAGCAGCAGTCTCAGGCTAATGCCAAAGCCATCGCCAACATAGAGAGGCAGATCGCTCAGATGGCTGAGGTTCAAAGAAAGAGAGATAATGGTAAATTACCTAGTACTACGGAAATCAACCCAACCCATGCTTAGCGGGAGGGAAAGGAACATGTCAATGTTGTTGAGGCAGAGTGGAGGAAGGTGACCGTAAAAGATTTGCTTGGTTATGAAAGTGAAGTTGAAGGTCAGAATGAAGAAAATTAAGTTAAGGTTAAAAGTGAAAGTAAGGAAGAAATTAAAGTAGAAAAGAAGGATGAAGAGGAAGAAATTCAAGATGGGAAGGAATCTTAACTAAAGGAGGACACGGATGTCCAAAAGGAGGATCGGCCAATGGTGGCTGGAATTAAACAGAGGAAAAGGGATAAGAAGGAGAAGAAGAAGCAGGAGGCGCCAAACAAGTCAACTGGGCCCTTAATCAATCAACCTCTGTGGGATGAATTAAAAGATGCTCCTGAAGATACTTGGATTCTTCAGGAGACGTGCAAAACTAATAAGGAAAGTAAGGCACCTACACCTGAGACAGTGAGGTTAATTGTGAAAACAAGTGAGGTATTCTTGGGTATATTGCCTAAGAAGGAGAGGGACCTCGGTTCACCGTTGATTACCGTCACGGTAGGGGATGTGGTCATTAGGAACACCTTGCTGGAATTAGGAGCAAGTGTTAACGTGTTGCCAGGGTACTTGTATGACAAGTACAAGAATGAGGAATTAGAGCCTGCTAAGACAGTATTACAGTTGGCCGATCAGTCAACCAAGGTCTCACGAGGCAAGTTAACCAATGTAATCGTCAAAGTTGGTGAATTTTTCTATCCTATTGACTTCGTAGTAATGGAATATGAAAGTTTAGAGGATACACCTGCATTAATTCTGGGACGTCTATTTTTAGCCACAGCTGGGGTTGTCATAGACTGTAAGACGGGGGATTTGGATATCTCCTTTGGAACAAGGAAGCGCAGAATAAATATGTTCGGGTGTCCAATCTCATTACCACAAGGGTATAATGATAAGTACCCAAGTAACAATCCTCTTATGGCACCAGGAATGAAGGATAGAGGGAAACAATAGACAAGAGTAGGCGAAGGTGCAAAGGAAGAGATTTTATGGGAGGCGAAACAACATCCTTTGTCAACCATTGACAAAGTGCAGCTGCTTGATATGATAGAACTAATGGAGTTAAAGCACCAACAATACAAAAAAGACGCACGGTGCAGGGAGGCCAAGGTTTTTCAACTCCCAGATGCTCAGCAGCAGTGGATTAGCCAGATTAGCGATAGGATGACACAGCTGACATCATTGCTCACGACGATAGTCCACAATATTACACCAGAAACGAAGAAAATGATGCCCCAAGAAGAATAGGAGGAATAAGGAGTAGCCCGTCTAGTTGAAGACGTTAAACTTAGCGCTTGTTGGGAGGCAACCCATCCTTATAGGTTCAATATTGTATTTTATGAGTAATTAGGAAGATATTATCATCGTCATCACAGGAATAATTCGTCTGAGGCAAGTGTGGGGTCACACGAAAGAATTTAGAAGTTTTGAAGGCAGCGGCGCGGTAAGGCATTTGGCGTGCCGCGGGATCGCAGAACAACCTGATGCGCAGGGGTTGATTTGGGAACACGCGCGCTGCGGCTAGCCCTTGCCCGCGACGCGGAATTTGATCGGACAGTTTCTTCTTTATAGGGTACGACTCCGCTCATTTGCGACCATGCCGCGCCTCAAAGCTCTGATCAACCAACTTGCTTCTCTATGTTTTCTCGTATATTTCATTCCTACGATTGAGGTATGTCATTCTAACTTGTTTTTTACTAGTTAGAACAAGCGATTATGCTTTGAAATTGGTTGATTTCTCCAAAATTGAAAAAACTTAGAAATTGACAATGCTAGCTTGTAGGGTGTTTATTTTGCTAAATAATCACCCTAAAGAGGCTAGTCAGTGCTTAGGCTACCTTATAGTAGTGTTGGATTGAGTTTTAGCAGGTTAAATTGTGATCTGGGGTTTGGAATTCGAAACAGCCGCTCGACGTGCCGTGCCCTGTTCTTGGGCCGCGCCGCGGCTCGGTGGGGGAGAAAAGGGACTTATTTTAAAAAAAATTTGTTGTGTGTGGTTCAATTGTGTAGATGGTTATCAGATGCGACCACCCTTTCCTTCAGTTCCCCGATGTTCTGGATAAGACACCCGAGTATAGGCAACGGAGGGACGAGCTAGCTTATCGCCGAGTTCTTGAGGCGACTATTTTGGATAGAGATATTCTTGGGCAGGCTAGACTTTGGGTCGAGATTGAGCCGTTTCTACACCGCACCTGGTCCGCAGGAGGGTTCACATTTACATGCGACGGATGGGCCAGGCTGCTGGCCAACGCAGAGGCAACTGTTTATGTGGAGCTTCTTTTGGAGTTCCTATCTACTGTTCACTACATGCCAGCTTCGGGGGAGCCGAGGGCGAGGATGATTCGGTTTCGCTTAGGGGGAGAGAGTCGGGAGTGTAGTCTCCGGGAGTTTAGGAGACCCACAGAGATTTACACTGTGGAGGAGATGGAGAGCTGCCACTTCACGCCTTTTATTCGAGCATGCGTTCAGAGGCAGCCCGATCGGGATAGCAACGTAGTCATTTGGGCTGTGCTGTCTGATATTCAGTTCGAGGTGGGTCGGCCAAAGAGAGCCAGCTCCGCAACCCTCTCCACCGCCTCATGCACCGTATGATCTCCACTTCTGTTCAGCAGAAGCAAGGAGGTGAGAAGGTGTCGGGGGAGGATATAACATATATTTGGGCACTTCTCAACCCCTCCAGATTTTTGGATCTACCATTTGCCCTGGCAGTCTCCCTATCCACCCGGTTAGCGGGTGCATCATCCAGCAGTCCTATTGTGGGCGGGCATTACATCACCCAGTTGGCCAGATCTTATGGCCTGCTCACCGCGGAGATCACCGTAACATTGACAGCGATCCCACCCATGCACACTACGGCTCGTTCTTTAGAGAACATGGGGCTTATCGAGCAGCCACGTGTGGGTAGATATGTGAGGGTGGCGACAGAGGCACCCGGGCACCCCAGCCAGGTAGAAGATGCAGGAGACCAGCAGCACCAGCAGAGGACCAGCCACAGCCGTAGTTATCAGATGTGCTGGCTGCTATTCAGGATGTGAGTCAGAGGATGTCGGCCAGGGAGGCTCATGACCGATGGATGATAAAGACGCAACAGCTGATCATGCTCAGGCTGCAGATTGATGATATTCCACCTCACCCTTCCAGAGATCATGATGATGGGGCGGGTCCATCTGGGACCCGCCACGATGAAGATTGATGTACTTTTATTTACCTTTGGGATATATGTATCATACTTATGACACTATGTTTTGTTTGTTTTTATGTTATGTTTTTTTGCTTTGCATTTAATGTTTTTAAGAGTGATGCATATAATACCCATATGGAGTCTATGGAGGAGTTGTTTCAGGAAAGTGTGGGGTCACCGTGCCCCCGCTACTTGCCTTGATCACAGGCGTGTTTTACTGTTGCGCTACAACTCCTGAAATCTGAATCGTGGAAATGTTCGTGTTTTTGTACCTATGCCAATCAAGTACCATCAAGCAGTCTACCGTCTAAGGGTAACTCTTTCTCCCTTGTTCTAAAATATTTTTGTACAACGAGGGCGTTGTACGGTTTTAAGTGTGGGGTGTTGACAACGCCTAGTGATATTACATATTTTAGTCGTTGTTGAGCCCTATTCTTAGTGAAATTATATCATATATATCGTGGTATTCTCACTTTTCGTGCCAGTACTTGTTTGGAAGAAAATAATGAAAACAGGGACCAAAAGCGTGCAAATTGGAGAAAGTTTGGAGAAGAAGATAAAATCAGGAAAATACGTACGCGCGCTGCAGAAATCAAGAAGGCGTGGTGCGGCTTCGAGGCGGTGGAACAAATTCAAATGCCGAGAAAATGAGAGAAGATAAGTACGCGCGCCGCGGTTTACTTAATTGCGCGGCACGGCTGTAGGAAAATTGCAACTATAAATAGAGCCATTTACAGCCGAAAACCCGAGCAAATACCCGGTGGAAAAACGACCTGAAGGCTCTTTGACTCCGTGATTAAGCATCCGCAACCTCTTAATTGGTATTTTCATGTTTTAGAATTTATTTTCATTTAGCTAGATAGTGAGTAATTGTTAGCTAGTATCTTTGGGAGTGACAACCACTAACATTAGGCTTTAGTTTATGTTTTTGAATCATTTGGTTACTGTTTGTACCTGTGGAATTAGTTTTGGTTAATGAGAATCATTTGGTTACAAGTAATCTTGGTTTTTCGGTGTTTTGATGGTTGATTTTGGTTTTGCATGTTTGGATTGTGATTGGATGTTTGATTTGACCTTGTTGGACTGTTTTCCCTTGCTTATTTCAGTAGCCAATTAGGTTAGTCTTTTAGGTTTGAACTTTAGCAAGTGACTGTCCCATTGGACGTTAGTTATTGGTTTAGTTTATGCCTTGTTTTGGTTTATGTTTGGATTGTTGGATGCCTTTGTTTACTTCTGAATTAGAGATGCACTTCTGATTTCAGAAAGTAACTTGGTTTGGTTTGAAGCTTAGCTTAGTCTATGCTTGTTTTGGGATTGTTTAGTTTTGGATTTTTTGAGTTTAAGTGGCAAGGGTTTGGAAACTAAAGTCCTCCGACTATAGCGTGACACTATAGTTGGTAATCTGTCATCTGATCTGACCACGTAGTTCCTGTGGATCGACCCTGACTACCACTATGCTAGTCTGTGTGTTAGGTTTCTCTTATTTTTGACCGCACGACGACCGCTGCGATGTCAAATTTTGGCGCCGTAGCCGGGGAGTTGTGCGCTTGAGATTAGGTGATTTGTAGGACTTAGCTTCTAATTTTTGATGTTTGATTTTAGTTCTTTGAATTCTGGTATGTGTACGTCTTCATAATGGGCGATTACATGTACCCGGATCAGTATTATGAACATTATGAAAATCCGGCCAACACCTATTACGAGGATGATTGCTACAATGGATCATCCGATGACAATGGATGGCGGACCGATGAGTCATCTCAACCTGAAATTTCTGCAACTTGGGCCCGACTTTAGGTACTCATGTATAACACCCACCAAGAGCAGAAGTACCAGGCTGATGCTCTTGAAAGATTGCAAGTTTCATTAGATAAGTTAGAGGAAAGTTGGAAATGTTCACCACCCTCGCCAGAACCTAAGGCGAGTGATTTTTGTACCAATGATAATCTATGTGAACTTCCATCACCTGAATATGTGATGGAAGGGCATGCAGCTTGGGAAAGTCAAGAGACCACCGAGATGGTCGAAACGGTTGTTGAGGAAGAGGTTGTAGGTGACAATACTCCCTCTGACTCAATAGCTTTTGATGTTTTTGAAAGTGTTGATCTAATGATGAGTGAATCCATACCATCACAAAAAAATTTGATTAATGGGGATGTTGAGAAGGAGTCTGTAAGTGACAGTACAGATCCCAACCCAACAACTCCCGAAATTGTTGAAGTTTTTGATACCAGTGGGGAAGGGGGTGTAGATGACAATACTACCCCCGAACCTAGAATTTTTAAAAATTTTGAGAAATTTGAAAGTACGGATCTGATGATGGGTGACTTTGTACCACCATCAGATCAAACCAGACACTCACTCTTGGTACCGATCCACCTGTTGGACGATGATCAAGAAGTTGATGCTGACGAATTGATATTTGAAAACAAGGAACATGATTTTATCACCACTCATGATCCGTTCATGAATGGAAAATTAGATGTGATTAATACCATCGATGAGGACATATGGAAGCATCCTGATATGTTGCCTTCCGATCCCAGTCGGTTGGAAAATTTTTATTGGTACTGCAAGCCAAAATTGCAAACTGAAGATAGCACGTGGGACACTGGAAAAATGAGATCTGCAAAAAAACTACTGGGAGCGGTGTTGTGCGTGCTTCATGTCAAGCCTTTGACTTTGAAGAGATGTAGAAGGAATGACCGAGCTTGGAGATTCAAAGCTACCTCCAAGCATCCACGGGAGTTAATCAGAAGGCAGCAACCGGGTAGCAGCAGAAGGATTAGCAAGCCATTCGACCCAGGGAAGTGGAAGGAGTATGTGGATAACAAAGGGATGGTGGTGACTGAAAATCAGCGAAGGAAGAAGGCATACGATCCACCGTAGCTGTAGAAGTACCACGTCTGGCTGAGGACGTTAAACTTAGCACTTGTTGGGAGGCAACCCATCGTGTCATAGATTAGGTTCTGTATTTCTTAGAAATAATTAGGAAAAATCTTATCATTAATTGCAGGTACCAGTGGTCCAAGGCAAGTGTAGGGTCGTGTGAAGTTTTGGAATTTTTAATGACCACGCCACGGTAATCACAATTGCGCGACGCGGGATCGTAAACCAACCCGATACGCAGGGGTTGATTTGGTGACACGCGCGCCGCAGGTTTTTGCATTTGCGTGCCGCGGGAATCGATCGGTCGGTTTTCTTCTATATTAAGGTAAGCCGCGACACTATTCACACACACCACAACTCGAAGCTCTGATCAACAAAAATTTCTCGCGTTTTTTTCTTGCTCATTTCCTTCCCACTACTACGGTACGTCATTCTAACTAGCTATTACTCGTTTAAACTAGTGATTAGGTAGTTAATTTGAGTGAATTATTCAAAAAGTTCAAAACTTAGAAATCGCCAATGCTGACTCATAGGATGTTTATTTCGCCAAATAGAGACCCTAGATGAGTTCGTCGGCACTTAGGCTACCTTGTGGTATATTTGGATTAAGTTTAAACAGGTTAAAACTCGATTTGGGTTGGATTTTTGGAAACAGCCCCTCGCCGCACCGCGCCCTTGCTCTTGGGCCGCGCCGCGGTGCGGTGGAAAAGAAAGGGACTTATTTTGCAAAAAAAAATTCGTTTGTGCAGATCATGTTCAGACTCGACCATGCTTTTCTCCAGTTTCCAGAGGGGCCCGCAGCCTCTGTTGAGTACCGGTCACGGAGAGACGCTTTGACGGGTCGCCGGGTTCTTGAGGCGACCATTATTGACAGGGCCATCCTTGGGGATGCCAGGCTTTGGGGGGAGATAGAGCCGTTTCTACACCGCACCTGGACCTATGAGGACGCTTCTTTTACTTGCCGGGGCTGGGACAGGCTCATGGCCACCGATGAGGATGTTGTGTACACGGAGCTCCTCCTGGAGTTCCTTTCGACGATTGAGTACACACCGAGGGCGACAGACCCACGGGCGAGATTGATACGATTCAGGTTGGGGGCGTGCATAGGGAGTGCAGCCTTCGGAAGTTTGGGAGGCGTATTGGTATTTACATGGAGGCGGATCTTCAGCACCGCCATTTTGCACAGTTCCTAGAGGCATGTATCCAGGGGCAGCCGGAGCGGGCTGCCAATATGGAGATTTGGGCACCATTGTCTAACATCTTCTACGAGGCAGTGACTTCTCGGGAGAGCCACCTCCGCGACCCACTCCACCGCCTCATGCACCGCATCGTCTCCACCTCCATCATGCAGCGGGAGGGGGGCGAGAAGGTGTCCAGGGAGGACATGACATTCTTCTGGGTTCTGCTCGACCCCTCCAGGTTCCTTTACCTTCCCTACGCCCTAGTTGTTGCCTTATCCACCCGCTCGACGGGTGCCTCCGCCAGCGGTCCACTGGCCTGCGGGTACTTCATCACCTGCCTGGCCCGATCATACCGGATCCTCACCGCCCGCATTGTCGCCACCCTGACCGCTTTACTTCCATCTCGTACTACGGCATGAGCATTGGAGAGCATGGGGCTGATTCAGCAGCAGTGCCCGTTACAGTTCGTGAGGGCAGAGACTGAGGCACCCCAGGACCCACAGCCAGCATATGCCCAGCCTGGCAGGAGACGCCGGAGAGCAGTGGCACTACCGAGCCAGCTCCACAGCCACAGCGGCAGGATGACTCAGCGGCTATCTACCGACTGGCAGCCAGGGTTGCCAGGATGGAGGACCAGCTAGAGTGGATCGGGGAGGTACTTCTGGATCTAGCTACCCAACACGGTCAGCGCCCCCGACCATTCCCAGCCAGAGCCCATGATCATGAGGCTGGATCTTCCAGGCCACCAGGTGGCAGTTGATGTATTTTTTCTTTTTCTTTTATATTTTTTTTGGGACATATGTACTGAATCTATGACACATCTCTATCTTTTGTTTGTTTATATTTTATTTATCTGTTTGCATTTAAAGTTTTGCTGAGTTACGCATGTTATACCAAATTGGGGAGGAGTTGTCTCAGACAAGTGTGGGGTCACCGTGCCCCCTCCACTTGTCTTGACCACCGGCGTGTTCGCTATTGCGCCACAACTCCAGAATGCGAAATCAAGGACACTTTTTGTTCGAATTTGTACCTGTGATACCGAATACCAACCAAGCAGTCTACCATCCAAAGGGGTAACTCTTCCTCCCTTGTTCTAGAATATTTTTATGTACAACGGGGACGTTATACGGTTTTAAGTGTGGGGTGTGGACGGTCGAAAGAGTATTTTTTTGAAATTTTTGCAGAAAATACCAATTTTAAAATTTTTAGCAAATTTTTCAAAATTTTTACTAAATTGTAATTTTGAAAAGAATGGTTTGCGATTGTGATAGCATTAGTATTTTTCAAGAGATACTATTTAGTCGTGATCATGCTATTAGTTAGTCAAACAAGTTGAGTTTTAGGAGTTAGACGATTGGATTGTTTTAGGATTGAAATTTAGGAAGGAAATGTCAATCTGTGGCCTTGGTTGTTCGAGCCGGTAGGTCCGAAAAGGGTGGCCTCGAAGAGGCATTTATACACCTTACCACCTAAGATCGTCTGGTTTGGGATGGTATTTCTGAAAGCTCGCTACACGGACAACATCGAAAGTCATGGACAATTCCTTAATGGCCTTTAGAATCTGAATGAGTAAGTACACTTCATTGTGGACAGAAAATTTGTAATCAAGGGTTCTCTAGAAAGCCACGAATTCCAAAGAACATTCTGATTAGGTTCTCACGAACTATTTCACTCTAACTCTTAAGGCAATAAGCTTTGAAACTGAACACAATCAAAAATTGTTTGAGTCTTAGTTAGAATTTATTAAAAACTCTCTTGCTTAGGGACAAGCAAGACACAAGTGTGGGGTGTTTGACAACGCCTAGTGATATTACATATTTTAGTCGTTGTTGAGCCATATTCTTAGTGAAATTATATCATATATATCGTGGTATTCTCACTTTTCGTGTTAGTACTTGTTTGGAAGAAAATAATGAAAACAGGGACCAAAAGCGTGCAAATTGGAGAAAGTTTGGAGAAGAAGAGAAAATCAGAAAAATACATACGCGCGCCGCAGAAATCATGAAGGCGCGACGCGGCTTCGAGGCGGTGGAACAAATTCAAATGCCGAGAAAACGGGAGAAGATAAGTATGCGCGCCGCGGTTTACTTAATTGCGCGGCGCACTGCGGGAAAATTGCAACTATAAATAAAGCCATTTATAGCCGAAAACCCAGCAAAGACTCGGTGGAAAAATGACCTGAAGGCTCTTTGACTCCGTGATTAAGCATCACCAACCTCTTAATTGGTATTTTCATGTTTTAGAATTTATTTTCATTTAGCTAGATAGTGAGTAATTGTTAGCTAGTATCTTTGGGAGTGACAACCACTGATATTAGGCTTTAGTTTATGTTTTTGAATCATTTGGTTACTGTTTGTACCTGTGGAATTCGTTTTGGTTAATGAGAATCATTTGGTTACAAGTAATCTTGGTTTTTCGGTGTTTTGATGGTTGATTTTGGTTTTGCAAGTTTGGATTGTGATTGGATGTTTGATTTGACCTTGTTGGACTGTTTTCCCTTACTGATTTCAGTAGCCAATTAGGTTAGTCTTTTAGGTTTGAACTTTAGCTAGTGACTGTCCCATTGGACCTTAGTTATTGGTTTAGTTTATGTCTTGTTGGATGCCTTTGTTTACTTCTGAATTAGAGATGCACTTCTGATTTCAGAAAGTAACTAGGTTTGGTTTGAAGCTTAGCTTAGTCTATGCTTGTTTTGGGATTGTTTAGTTTAGGATTTTTTGAGTTTTAGTGGCAAGGGTTTGGAAACTAAAGTCCTCCGACTATAGCGTGCCACTATAGTTGGTAATCTGTCATCTGATCTGACCATGTAGCTCCTACGGATCGACCCTGACTAGCACTGTGCTAGTGTGTGTTAGGTTTTTCTTATTTTTGACCGCACGACGACCTAGGCGTGTCAGGTGTGGACGGTCGGAAGAGTGTTTTTGAAATTTTTGCGGGAAATGATCAATTTTCAAAAATTTTAGCAATTTTTCAAATTTTTTAATAGATTGTAATTTTGAAACGAATAGTTTGTGAATGTTATAGCTTTGGTATTTTTCAAGAAATACTATTTAGTTGTTATCATGCTATGGGTTTAGTCAAATAAGTTGAGTTTTTGGAGTTAGAAGATTGGAGTATTTTAGGATTGAAATTTAGGAAGGGACTGTCAATCATTGACCTTTGTTGGTCGAGCCAATAGGTCTGAAACGGGTGGCACTTAGGCTCGTTACTACCTAAGATCATCTGGTCTGTGATAGTATTTTTGAAAGCTCGTTAAACGGACAACATCGAAAGTCATGTATAGTTCTTTAATGACCTTTAGAATCTGAATGAGTACGTACACTTCATTGTGGACAGAAAAATTGTAATCAAGGGTTCTTTAGAAAGTCATGAATTCCAAAGAATATTCTGGTTATGTTTTCACGAACTATTCCATCTAAATCCTAAGGCAATAAGCTTTGAAACTGAACACGTTCAAAAATTATTTGTGTCTTAGTTAGAATTTGTTAAAAACTCTCTTGCTTTGGGACAAGCAAGGCACAAGTGTGGGGTGTTTGACAATGCCTAGTAATATCAAGTATTTTAGTCGTTGTTAGGCCCTATTCTTGGTGATTTTAGATCATATATGCTGTGGTATTCTCACTTTTTGTGTTAGTGCTTGTCTGGAAAGAAAAAAGATGTAAACAGGGGTTAAATGCGTACAAAATGGAAGAAGTTTGGAGATAAGGACAAAAAGTCGAATTTACACGCGCGTCGCGGGAGAAGCCTAGGGCGCGCCGCGCTGAGTCACAGATGAGACGGTGAGAAGAATTCAAATGCCGAAAATACGGGGATAAAACACGTACGCGCGCCCCGGATTCTACATAAGCGCGACGCGGCCACTTATTTTTCCACAACTATAAATAGAGGCTTCTAGGTCGAAATCAGTAGCAAAGAAACGACCCCAAGGTGGATACAAGGCTTCTTTGACTCCAAGATTCGGTTTTCAGTCACCATTCATGGTATTTATGTTTTCTCATTTAATTTTCATATAGTTTAGTAGTTTTAATAGCTTGACTTGGTGTTATTGTGTGACAACCATTAGCATTAGGTTTTAACTTTCTGAATTTTATGTTTACTGTTTTGAACAAGTTGGATCTGAGTTTTTATGCAAGTTAATCATTCGGTTATGTTTAATTGCTCTTTTTACCTTTTTAAGGCTTTGAACGAGTTTGGATGTTTGATTGTTCTGGCTTGATCTTTATTGCTTCTGTTTCTGAATTGCATTTCTGATTTCAGTAAGTAATTAGATTAAGCTTTGGTTTTGATTTTAGTTTTAGTTTATGTTTGGATTGGAATTTGTTGGATTTTATGGTTTTGAACTGTTTTGTTAAAAGTTGGAAACTAGATCCTCTGGTTATAGCGTGACACTACAATTGATAATCTGTTGCCTACCTTGACCACGAAACTCCTGTGGATAGACCCTGACTACCATTATATTGGTGAGAGTGAGGTAATTTTTTATTTTTGACCGCACGACAACCTGGGCGTGTCAGTAGTCCCGACAATTCCGGATCAAATGGAACTATTCTACGATAATAACGGAG
Organism: Cichorium intybus; assembly: GCA_023525715.1. Taxonomy (NCBI): domain Eukaryota; kingdom Viridiplantae; phylum Streptophyta; class Magnoliopsida; order Asterales; family Asteraceae; genus Cichorium; species Cichorium intybus. The sequence continues at coordinate 91,594,163 of CM042013.1, forward strand.
CGGTGGCCTTGACCAAGGAACCGCGAGATCATGGAAAGTCCAGACATATCGACAAAAAGTACCATTACATCATAAATAGAGTAGAGGAAGGTCACCTCCTTGTGAAAAGGGTGTCATCTGAAGATAATCTTGCAGATCCTCTGACAAAGGCTCTTAGCAGAGTTAAACACTATCAGCATGCTTGGAGCATTGGCTGAAGGATGATATTAGTTTTAGCAATTAGATAGATATTTCGAAACTTGTAGCAAAGAAATGTAATTGAATTTGGTGATTAAATAATGGAGAATTATTTATAAGTATTGTTTACTGCCAATTGTCAATAGTATATTATTGTGTTTCAAATTTTGCATGTTTTACTTCCCGAATAATTTGATTATTCAAAATTCCACAGTCGGTCATACTTTTAGAAGTAAGTATTGAACTAAGAATGTCATGAATTGAGTTGTAGAATGTCTAATGAGTTAGACATAGCAATAGTGATTGCTGCAACATTCATGAATGCTTGGAAATGGAGATTTGAGTATTAGACCAACCCACGCTCAGGGAATTACTTCATGGATTATATCAGAAGTAATTCTGAGACGATAATATCTTATGATCTTGAAATGGAGACATATGAGTTGAAATTTACAAATCGGTTGTGCATTGATAATGGGTAAACACATCGGCAACTCAATGTTATAAAAAGTATTGTTGTGTGCTATTTGACGAGTAAAAGATACAAGCATATGAGTCAAAGTTTATTCGTTCCTTTTTCCCTAACGGGAAAAGCGATGTTTGTGGGCCCCTCGGTGATTTGGTGATAACTTATAGTATTGGGCCTAGCCAATACTTAATTGATGTGTTCGATTAGAAGTCCTATATCATCACAAATTAGGAGTCGGGAAACAGAGTATCAGACTAGAATTCATGTGTTAAGTCTAAATTTTACCTTGTAGAACGAAGGATCATATGATCACTTATCTTAGGACACGCAATTGATTGGGTCAGAGTTCGGCAGCGGCTTTGGAAGCTACAATTTGCTGGTCAAATTTAGAAGCTATATGGAATTATAGTTATAGACTTATCCAAATGGGAGACTGTTGGATTAAGGTGTCTAAGCCATAACTATAATTTGGAAATATACTTGAATTGACAGTAGCACAGTCCTTTTCGGTTGCCCTCACAACTAGCAAAGGACTAGACGATAAATAAAGAGAGAGAGAGAGAGAGAGAGATAATGATTTATTAATATATTATGAGATTAATATATTAATTAGAAGTCATAATATTTAATTAATAATTAATCGGAGATTAATTGGAATTAATATTGGGATTAATTGGATTACTTAAAAGTGCATGGGCTGAATTGTAATTGTTCAATAGTTGGGCAACTGACAGTCTGGATGACCTAATGGGTTGGACGAAATCACAGGCTTGGAGCCTTGTGGATTTCGAAACCCATAAGGGTTTTTATGGCAGTGATAAGTGTTGGATTAGGTGTCTAAGCCATGACTATAATTGGTATATACTTGATTGATAGTAGCAAAGTCCTTTTGGGTTGCCTTATAGCTGGCAATTTAATATAATAACTTTTAGAGAGAGATTGATTTATTATGTGATTAATAAATCAATATAAATAATTTGTTAATATATTATGACGATAATATATTAATAAGAAATAGTATTATTTAATTAATAATTAATCAAAAATTGATTGGAATTAACTTTGGGATTAATTAGGTTAATTAAAAGTGGAGGGGCTGAATTGTAATTGAGCAATATATGGTGAACGTAATTTTAAGGATATTTATCCTTATAATTTTCGAAATATATATTAGAAAAATAAGGGTTTGAATTTAAAGATAAAAGGTTTATCCGGTTTGAATTCAAATAAGGCTTATCTGTACAGGTTATCGACTAAACCCTTGAGGCTACAAATAGGGAGCCTCAGTATCCCCTAAAGGCCACAAAAATTTAAGGGTTTCTCTCCCTCTCTCTGGTTTTTCTTGTTGCTAGCTTTAGGTGTGGACCATTAGAGGCACGACGCTTGTGGTGCTCGCTTCCAAAAGATCAACAAAGGTTAGTAATTTCTTAATTATTCCTTTTAATAGAAATCGAAATGTCTATAAGGTTTTAGTTATAGATTCAAATAGAGAAAACATAGATCCTTTAGGTTGCATGTGAATTTAAGAGTTAAGTTTATTTGTTTTGCCTATTTCTCATCAGTGGTATCAGAGCTATTTGGTTTGTTTTCTGTTTGAATTTGCTATAATTGTTAAACCTTTTGGATTAGGGTTATAGAAATTAAACCCTAATGGCCTTAATTTTGATTTTTAGGCTAGGGTTTCAGAAACCCTAGCCTCTCCCCTCAATTTTGATTTTCGTTAGGTTTTTAGGGTTTTTCTGTTTTTGGTAATTATGATTAATTAATAAATGGAAAACCTTATACTCTTTTTGTGTATTTCGAAATTAGTGGTTAAAGGATAGGATTAAATTAATTTGATTAATTTGTGGATCCTTATCTGATTTATTTTATTTAATTAATTGTTAATTAAAAGATAAACATTAAATCAATTCATGTTTAAATTTGAATTTAAATTAAAATGTTTAACTCGAAATTTTAAATAGATAAACCAAAACATTTCAAAAGGTTTAAAATACATCTTATATATATATATATATATATATATATATATATATATATATATATATATATATATATATATATATATATATATATATATATATATATATATATATATACACACACACATATATATATATATATATATATGTATATATATATATATATATGTATATATATATATATATATACATATATATATATATATATATATATATATATACATATATATATATATATATATATATATATATATATATATATATATATATATATATAATTAAAAGTTTATATGTATATATATATAAGAATCTGTCAGTCAAATCGCTAGTATGCCTGATTCACGAAGCTGATCTATAAAAGGGGTTTAAGGAAACTTCCTATCAAATGGCGGCTGAATGCGTGTCCACTCTCAACCACCGCTTCCTTGATTAGTAGAGGGTCGTTAGCATAACAGATTTGATAGGGTGAACCAAATTTCATTAAAAGTATAATGCTATTAGACAAAGTACTAGAACATTCAATAAAATCCCAAATCTAGTTACTTTAGGAAAAATGTGAAAGATATGCTAATCCGTGAAATTGCACATTACACTTTATGAGACATTAGGGGAGCGTGTGTGGTTTACCGGCACACTAATAGGGGCTCAGAAACAGTGGTAATGGGTATCTCATAAATTATCATTGTTGATAGAGCGTGTGTGGTTAACTGACACATGAATTTGAGATGATAAACGATATTGAGGTTACCAAGCACATTTGCATGGTTATTCACATATTGTTTGTAATCCACGGCATCCGAGTCACAAATAGAACTGCATAATACGAGATTAAACATGCCATTGAATAGTTTCAATAAATCTCACAGATCTAGGAGTTTCATAGAAGCTGAAATTGATAAGCGTATATCTACATTAATGACCATTATGTTATGATTACGGCATCCCTCTTCACACCATAGTTGGAGTATTTTGGGTGCCAGTGTCAACTCTCCTACTCCTCCTCTAACACCCATTTCTAAGAGCTTCAGAAAGTATGTGTTAAATATTGAAAGGCTGACTGGCCTTAACTATGTGGAATGGCTTCACAAATGGGGACTGGTTCTTGGTTTTCCTGGCATGCCATTTCTGATTTAGTATCCACTCCCCGTTCCACCGAAGCATGGCATCACATAGCATCTTGTGATGAACATGACTTCTTGATGAATCCGAAGAAGTTCGTAGCCTCATGCTAATTGACCATTGACCCTGAATTCCGTAGGGATTTCGAATTCCTGGGGCCATAATAGTTAGCACGACCGGTTGAGGAAAGGTTCCGAGAACCGGTTAAAATGGAACGAACTAGGATCTTCAAGGAATTTGAAGTGTGCAAACTAGTAGAAGAAGTGGCGTCTGTCCGTTTGGCAACTCAGATATATCTAAAACTCGAAACTTCTAATCCTTACTTCCCTAATACAGGATGTGATTGTCACATTTTCTTTGTATGCAGGGACTCGGTAAGATGTAGGGCATTGATGCATAGGAGCACATCCGGATTGGATCACGGGCTCGTGCAGTTTTGAAGTTTAGTCAGATATTTTAATCTTGTTGTTAGGTTATTAGATGCGTATGACACTGTTATCATATAGTACATTGTTTGAGGATAATTTTGATTTAATAAAATGTTGATTTTCCTTTTCAAAACATAGTTGTGTAAATTATCCTTAAAGTGTTGTATGAGTGTCTTAATTGCATGGATGGTAATAACTTAAATGTTGGTGCATCCAAAATGTATTGGATTTATATATTGTATTATTTATCATTGTTAAAGTAAGCTTTCATAAGAATCGCTTCAACCAAAGGTCTAGATGTATAAGACTTTGGAATCATTTGACTTGGAGTCACATGATGAAGTCAATTCTTAATAAAATTAATTGTTGCAAGAAATGTATCACCCAAAGATCAAATGGACATGATTTTGGAATCAGTTGACTTAGAGTCAAATGATGAATACATATATTGAACAAATTAACAAAGTCATAAATTTACATAGAGATGTAAAAGACGTTAAGATTATGAGCAATGGACACATTAGTGAATTGCTCGAATCTACAAATAAAACACAATTAGTTATACTTTATAGTATTTGCCAATCAGTATGATAAATATGACTTCACTTATTAGAATAAGCGTTTGATTGAAACCTTGAAGTATTCAAGGACTTTAAAGGAAGTATAAAGACCAACATAGTCTAAGTGAAAAAGATAAATTGAGAAAATGTTTCACAGTTCATCCTCTTCCAAGAATTAATGGTTATAATGTGTCTTAGGGAAGAAGATCGAGTATTGGTCGAATTAGTTCGATCCATGATGTATTAGATACACTTCTAATTAAATTTTGATAAATTAGATATTCAACTGGTCAGACCGTGAAAGTATACTCTGACTACATCTTAGACTATGTAGGTTATGCAGACACCGTCTGAAATGTAAAGCTGGGTTCGTCCCACTTGTACATAAGGAGTCCAGGGTCATGTAGCGTTCGACCGAACCTCATGATTGGCCTGAACCTGATCAACAGTGTCGTTTCATTGGCCATCCCGAAAGTACTTATGAAAGAAGAGCCCTTTTTTAGAAAGGATTCACATTCTAAGGAAACAGTGGGAGCAATAGTAATACTGAAGAGTTTAAGGAATAGACAAGTGAAAGAACCTCTAGTCATTACTGGGACTTGACCAGGGATTGAATTCCTGTTAAACCTGACATACCCTTCTCTTTGCAGACCAGTAGTATTAGTCACTGTCGTAAAGTGTTATGATCCGGGTGACATAATGATTAGTGGTAAAACACTAAAGTTGGCGCGGATAAGCAATCCTACTACTTGGTAGCATTGGTGAGCCCGGTTGTTGCCAAAATAAGAGAACCTAAGGGCGAGACTCAATGTATGTGATAAATTGTTTGATATTACACCTGGCCTAAGAACCAGTGGGAGTAATTGAATCATCAAAAGAAGACAACATATATAGAAATGTACCTGCATTTTGAGCAAGAATGGTTGAGTGAGGCGATACTCAAAGTCATGAGATTGATTTTGAAATAAACGCTCTCAACAGAACTGAAATAAATCTAAAGGGATATTGATGTGTTTTCAAACATACATATAAAATACCCAGAAACGGCACCAAAAACTTGGTGTGTTACGAGCGTATATATGATATTAGCAATTGGTTTTCACATTAGTTTTACATTTCTAAATAGGGAAATACCATGTATGAATAGAACAACACAATAAGGCAAGTGTACCTAATCGGTTGTAGTATAGTAATGGTAAATCCGGGTTGTCGAACCCAAGGGAAAACGGATATTTTTAAGTTAATAAAATCAATTATTAATTAACAATTATTCAAGCAAACAGTAATTAAAAAGGGGGGGGGGGTTGGAGAATGCATTGACTCGTGTCAAGAGACAACGCAAAAGTTTATTAAAATCGGAAAATATAAATATAAATTACAAAACATAAAAAGTAAACATTTATATTTAGATTTGATTCAACCATCTAGTTATGTCTGATATGCTATTAGTGTAATGGATATTGAAAGTTAAATATCGATTTTTAGAGTGATTAGATGTTTTGGTCCAACTACCTAATCCTATGATTATAAGGTCATTAATGGCAATGGTCATGCAATTACATATTCCAAATGATCATGTATTGGTTCGTATCATACAAGATTCATTTGAGTTTTTGATCTCAATGGTCATGAAAATCAAAATGGTTTGTACAGATTGGTCCTCTAGTACAAACTTGCCATACACATATAAGTTTCTACCTTCGTGACTTAACCCTAGGATTTGGTCCATCACTAGTCATATCTACCTAATGGTCATAGCACAGTTATGATAAAAGTCATATAGTCAGATTGGTTCTCTAGACTAAAATAACTCAGCAATAAGTCCAAAAGGAAGGTTCTTTAACATATATGATAGTCAAATGAAATATGCAAGATAAAATATAAAACGTTTAATATCCGATAAATAACAATCAAATCATAACTAGATAGTATTCAAATCTAAGTAATGAATAATGCAGATAACAAATATAACATGATCTGAAGAATACGGCCTAAGGAATCATAGTAGAATGCTAAACATATATAAAGCAAACCGAATGAAGTCCCGGCCGAACATTCTTCAAGCTCTTGGTTCCATCCGCACCGTACTAGTAGGCAAACTGCCGAGTTTGATGTTATGGTTCTAAGGTATAGGTGCAGGTGTTTATGGGTTGGTGTTAAAAGAAGATGAGAAGGCCTCAATTTATAGTTCTATCCAGGCACCATCGCGTCGCGATCCTATAGGGGGTCGCGTCGCGATCTAATGGGTAGTGCTCTTTTGCGCTGGCCATTATCCCGATGAGTGGACTATGGTTGGTGGGTCGGGTCGCGATCCATAAGAAGATCGGGTCACGATCTCGTCGGGTTGCCATCTTTCCTTCGTGTCGCGATCTTTTGGTCAGCACTACATCACTGTTTCATCAATTGTCGCGTCGCGACCCTATAGGGGATCGCGTCACGATCTGTGCTGTTGCTGACTTCAACTTCTTTTGTTCACTTTCAGGCTCGTATTCAGCTCCTTCTTTATCCGCAAAGCCATTTTTCCTGTGTTTTGGTAATTTAAACGTATAAGTACCTTTTATCTTGATATCATACCAAAAACACGTGTTTAGGCACTCGATATTGCCCTAAATATATGTATAAATGAGGCAATATCAAAATACCCTACACTTGGACTTTGCTTGTCCTCAAGCAAACTACAATTTAAAACCAAGCCGAGAAACTTGACGTCCAAACAACTTTCCATACGCTATCACAGATCTAGCGTTTATTGCCGTTGTTAAGAATAATGAATTAAGATTAAACATAGTAGATTATACCTAGTTCTATGTACATATTTCTAACTTTTCAAAACTTTACACAAACTCTCTTTCTATCAACGACAAGTCTTTAGATTGATAAATACTCATTTTTACATTACATCGAATACACCCTTTAAAGATTCTTCCACCTCAAGACTTTTTGTTGAATTTCCCATATTTAAATTAAAAATCATGCTGGACTAAATTTATCAAGTTAAATTATTATTTCTATTTTTCCGCACCTTTGAAACTCGTGACTTTCGATGGAACTTTTGATTACAAATTTTCGACTCAAGACTGTACAGAGTCTACTAATTCAAATTCCAAAGGCCACTAAGGGAATTCCATGACTTTCGATGACACCCATGTAGCGAGCTTTCGACAATATTATCCCAAACCAGTTGGTTTTAGGTAATAAGGTGCATAAATGCCCGTAGGCCACCCATTTTATGTCTACTTGCTCGAATGTCAAAGGCCACTGATTGAATTTTCCTTTCTGAGTCTCAATCTTATGGTATAACATTACTTGACTTCAACTTTTTAGCACATCAGATTTCTTGAGAATTTTTCTCATTTTAAGTTCATTTATCGAGGCTTATTTTCGTCAATTTAGTAACAGCATATAATTCGTGCGTTTCGCAAGTAGGGAAACTGACTCAATCTGTTTTGGCAAAAACTCAATTTTTAACAACCGATAAATCTTCAACGGGTCTATTTTATTATTTATGCAAAACATTTTGTAACTACCAAGCTGAAAACTTGTCCTCTATAGAACTAAATTTATATAAAACAATGAAAAACTAAAAATACATACATAAAACTAAATGTAACCTACAAATTTATTTTCAAAACATTTTTCTTAACAATTATCTTTTTAGCGTTCAATTTTGGAATAGATGTTTAAGATAAAAAATTTAAATTGGCTCAGTTAATTATTGCAGTATGACGCTCTTACCCTACACTTATTTTATACAATAATTTTATTGTATATATAATTCAAAACAGTAAAGGGAGCAAAATGGAACAGACTCCCCTTGGGTACCGGTAGACGTCATATATGAGGCTCTTTCCACACAAAAGAATTCGTTGAATATGTTGCCAGCATTGAATCTTAGCAAATCTGCATACACATCACTTAGATAAAAATTATTTACACACAAATAAACACACAAAAATTAAATAAAAAAAAGTAATAACAATGAAAGAAAAATATCACTCATTTTGTGCTCCCTGAAGTTTCAAAGCCGTGGCTACTGGGTTGCGGTTGTGGTGTGTTGTCCTGGCTGTGCGACTTTTGACCGTCGTCAGTATCGCTGCCTCTACTGTAAAGAAGCGTCCCCCTTCTCAGTAGTGGCTGATTTTTAGCCTGAAAAACCATGTATCATTATGCACGACCAACATCTTTCTCGGTTGTTTACGCGTTATGCACGTTTACGTGTCGCGTAACTTGAATTTGTCTGTTTCTCAACGCGATCCGGATTGTCGACGCGTCACGTCCGGATGGCATACACGTCGCATTGCGTGAGCAGAAAAGACTTCAAAGTTTTGTCACTTCATTTTTCCCGAAATATTCACCCCACACTTCAAATATGCTTAAGGTGTGCAAATATTCATTTTATGATTAGCGATATGTCAATTAAAACAATAAAAATACATAATACACAAAAACAAATTTACAATCACACAAATATTAACTAATAATTTAATTTTCTATACAAAAAAATAAAACCGAATTCCCCGGCAACGGCGCCAAAAACTTGATGTGTTTTCAAACATACATATAAAATACCCAGAAACGGCACCAAAAACTTGGTGTGTTACGAGCGTATATATGATATTAGCAATTGGTTTTCACATTAGTTTTACATTTCTAAACAGGGAAATACAATGTATGAATAGAACAACACAATTAGGCAAGTGTACCGAATCGGTTGTAGTATAGTAATGGTAAATCCGGGTTGTCGAACCCAAGGGAAAACGGATATTTTTAAGTTAAGAAAATCAATTATTAATTAACAATTATTCAAGAAAACAGTAATTAAAAGGGGGGGGGGTTGAGAGAATGCATTGACTCGTGTCAAGAGACAACGCAAAAGTTTATTAAAATCGGAAAATATAAATATAAATTACAAAACATAAAAAGTAAACATTTATACTTAGATTCGATTCAACCATCTAGTTATGTCTGATATGCTATTAGTGCAATGGATATTGAAAGTTAAATATCGATTTCTAGAGTGATTAGATGTTTTGGTCCAACTACCTAATCCTATGATTATAAGGTCATTAATGGCAATGGTCATGCAATTACATATTCCAAATAATCATGTATTGGTTCGTATCATACAAGATTCATTCGAGTTTTTGATCTCAATGGTCATGAAAATCAAAATGGTTTGTACAGATTGGTCCTCTAGTACAAACTTGCCATACACATATAAGTTTCTACCTTCGTGATTTAACCCTAGGATTTGGTCCATCACTAGTCATATCTGCCTAATGGTCATAGCACAGTTATGATAAAAGTCATATAGTCAGATTGGTCCTCTAGACTAAAATAACTCAGCAATAAGTCCAAAAGGAAGGTTCTTTAACATATATGATAGTCAAATGAATTATGCAAGATAAAATATAAAACGTTCAATATCCGATAAATAACAATCAAATCATAACTAGATAGTATTTAAATCTAAGTAATGAATAATGCAGATAACAAATATAACATGATCTGAAGAATACGGCCTAGGAAATCATAGTAGAATGCTAAACATATATAAAGCAAACTGAATGAAGTCCCGGCCGAACATTCTTCAAGCTCTTGGTTCCATCCGCACCGTACTAGTAGGCAAACTGCCGAGTTTGATGTTGTGGTTCTAAGGTATAGGTGCAGGTGTTTATGGGTTGGTGTTAAAAGAAGATGAGAAGGCCTCAATTTATAGTTCTGTCCAGGCACCGTCGTGTCGCGATCCTATAGGTGGTCGCGTCGCGATCTAATGGGTCGGGTCGCGATCCCGATGAGTGGACTATGGTTAGTGGGTCGGGTCGCGATCCATAAGAAGATCGGGTCGCGATCTCGTCGGGTTGCCATCTTTCCTTCGTGTCACGATCTTTTGGTCAGCACTACATCACCGTGTCATCACTTGTCGCGTCGCGACCCTATAGGGGATCGCGTCGCGATCTGTGCTGTTGCTGCCTTCAACTTCTTTTGTTCACTTTCAGGCTCGTATTCAGCTCCTTCTTTATCCGCAAAGCCATTTTTCCTGTGTTTTGGTAATTTAAATGTATAAGTACCTTTTATCTTGATATCATACCAAAAACACGTGTTTAGGCACTCAATATTCCCCGAAATATATGTATAAATGAGGCAATATCAGATATCATCTGCTATAACTGCACTTCGTGAGTCGCAGCAAGATTGGATGATCTGAACCGCTTTCCCTAAATGGAAAACACAAAAGTTGTGTATAGACACAACAGAAGGGGTTTAGAACATACCGATATATCAACAGAAAAGGTACATGGCCCCGAGATTTATCTTATGGGGACCTCGCAAGGAAGGATATTCGAATTATCAAAATGTGTCAAACGTTTGGATTTTGTGAATAGCCTGAAAGAATCCTATGATTATGGTAGAAGGTTTGGATTTTGGAATCTCAAAATATGCCAAATGGTTTGAATTTTGTGATAGTCTAAAAGTGTCCTATAACCGTGTCAAATCTAGTGGGAGTATCGTTGTGATTTGTCTAGCAATGTATGCCAGTTACATACCATTTCTAGGAAACGTCTCTTATCATTGTAAGGTGTGATGAGTTGGCATTAGGAGATGATTTTCTGTGAAAAGTCTAGAACAGATACAACATACTCAAGTGGTCACAAGCATCTATCAGATAGGTGACATCATCAGTATGGACCCTGCCAATGTAAGTGTGATCTTGATGAGATTCAAGATGCATGACTTCAAGAAAGGAGTTTCTTGTCATTACAGAGTGTAATGAATTAGCATGATCTAAAAGAAATACGATGTAATCACGTTGTTGCCAACATCTATCAGATAGATGAAATTGTCAGTATAGACCTAGCCATTATGAGTATTATCTTGATGAGACATAAGATGCATGAAAGAAAGAGTCTTCAAAAAGAAAATTGTTTCTAAAAGTCATGACACAATAATGAGTAGGTTCTGAAAAGATTCAGAATGGAACAGATCGGATTCCATGAGCTTCTGCAAATATGATTGATCATAGGTGTCATGGACTTATCCTGATGACTTGATGCTTGAAGCATAGTAAGTTGGATTCATGATACAACCTGGCTGAGAATACTAGACGAATTATTTGAGCACATGTGAGAAAATTATTAAGAAATGATTGGGGTGAATTTAATAATAATTTGAAAGGAGTTTCAAATCTGTAATTATTAACATCAGAATATGGTGCTAAAGGACTTAATGGTTAAAGATTTTCATTAGTATTCTGATGGAGCACGTGTGGTTCACCGGCACATCATAACATCTCGAAATAGTCTTAGGGTGTTGTCATCTGGAAGAAAGACCCTGAGAACCATGAGAAGTCGCAGTACACATCACCATTTCCGGAATGGAGTTGGGAGAGAGAAAGACAAAATGACATATTGAGATATCATCGGAAAAGTATCCGATTAGATTGTCTGCAATGAAGTGTATCAATGTAAGACATATTTGGATACATAGAAAGAGTGAAAGGTCATTTTGGGTATATAGAATAGATATAAAACTTGAATTGAAAGTTTAAAAGAAACCAAGAAACACATAACAGTATTATGTCAGATCCGACAAGGTGATTACCTCGTGGAGACTTGGTAATAAGCAAGAGTAGCTGCCAGTCAGATTTTTGTGTTTCTATTTTGCATGTTTTACTTCTCGAATAATGTGAGTATTCAAAAGTCCACAGTCGCTCATACTTTCAGAAGTAAGTAGTAAATTAAGACTGTCATGAATTGAATAGTAGATTGTCTAAGGAGTTAGACATAGCAATAGAGTTTCTACAATGTTCACGAGTGCTTAGAAATGGAGATTTGAGTATTAGACAAACCCACGCCCAGAGAATTACCTCATGGATTGTATCAAGAGTAATTCTGAGACGATAAAATCTTATGGTCTTGAAAAGGAGACATATGAGTTGAAATTTACAAGTCGGTTGTACACTGATATTGCGTAAACTCATCGGTAACTCGATGTCATAAAACATATTGTTGTGTATGATTTGATGAGTAAATGATACAAGCATATGAGTCAAAGTTTATTCATTCCTTTTACCCTAACAGGAAAAAGCGATATATGTGGGCCCCTCGGTGATTTGGTGTTGACTGAAGTGCTGGCCAACCGGGACTAAATTGATGTGTTCAATTGGAAGTCTTATGTGATTACAAATCAGAAATGGGGAAAAAAGGTATTGGAATGAGATGATCTTAATCCATGTTTATAGTCCGAACAATAGCTTGTAGAACAGAGGATAATATGATCACTTATCTTGGGACAGAACTGACTGGGTCAGAGTTCGGCAGCGACTTTTGGAAACTACAATTTGCTAATCGATTTAGAAGTTATTATGGCAGTTATAGTCAAAGACTTATCCAAGTGGGAGACTGTTGGATTAGGTGTCTAAGCCATGACTATAATTGATATACACTTGATTGATAGTAGCAAAGTCCTTTTGGGTTGCCCTCATAACTGGCAATTTGACAGAATAATTTTTAGAGAGAGAGATTGATTTATTATGTGATTAATAAATCAATATAAATAAGTTGTTAATATATTATTATGAGGATAATATATTAATTAGAAATAGTATTATTTAATTAATAATTAATCAGAAAGTAATTGGAATTAATTTTGGGATTAATTGGGTTAATTAAAAGTGTAGGGGCTGAATTGTAATTATATATATATATATATATATATATATATATATATATATATATATATATATATATATATATATATATATTTTTTTTTTTGAAAGGCAACATGAATTAAAAGACGGAATACACCAGCAAGAAGCTGGGGCAAACCCACGAGGAGTACAAAGGAAACAAGCTACATGGTACAAGCTAATCTACGGTACGTAAGCCAAACACTCCTATCTAGATTAAGTTTAGACGCCCTACTATATATATATATATATATATATATATATATATATATATATATATATATATATATATATATATATATATATATATATATATATATATATATATATATATATATATATATATATATATATATATATATATATATATGGGGATAGTGAATATGTGGCTGTTATATACCTAAGCTTAGGTGTAGAACCTAAAAAACATCTACGTTTTAAACAAAAATAAAAATCCAATGTACTTAATTTGTTCTCCATAGTTGTACACAATTTGTTGTTCCACTCAATTTAACTTATTTACTTTTATTTTAGTGATGTTTTTTCTGACCACCAAGTTCTATATCACTGATACATGTAGGGGTGATACTTTTAATCACTCTATTATATGACTCGTACAATTGCTTTTCATCTTTGTGTAATCAATCATATGGATTACTTACATTAAGGAAAATGAAAATGCAAGTTTTTCATAAAAAAATCTAATGGATTTTGATGGTTCTACACCTAAGCTTAGGTATATAACAGCCACACACACACACACACACACATATATATATATATATATATATATATATATATATATATATATATATATATATATATATATATATATATATATATATATATATATATATATATATACATATTGATAGTATATCATACGGATACAATGCGTAATACCATTGATGCTAACAGAGTAAGTAGCAGTGGAGACACACATCATGATTCAGTCAATCATACGGGTGGAGAATCCAAATCTGAATATGATCGTGCGGAGGAAAAACCAATCAACTGTGTCATAGGCATTTTGGATGTCGATTTTAAAAGCACACCTTGGTGGGGTCCTATTTCTATGATAATCATGCATAAGATCCTGGACAAGGAGGACGTTATCAGTGATTAGGCGACCAGGGATGAAAGTAGACTGGTATTCGTTAATCAGAGAAGAGAGATGGTTCTTGATCGGATCCGCAATAATTTTGCTGATACATTTGTAAAAAACGTTACAGCAAGCGATGGGGTGAAAAGCAGTGACTTTAGACGGGGAGTCTACCTTAGGGATAAGAGCAAGAACGGTGTTGTTCAACGATCCATGTAGTTTTCCAAAAGAGAAGAACTCCTTAACCGCAGAAAAGACATCGGGACCCACAATATCCCAAGCAGACTTGAAGAACTTAGCCGAGAAACCATTAGTGCTGGGGGCTTTATCATCGCCCATTTGGAAAAGGACGCACTTAACCTCCTTATTCGTAACAAGAGTAAGCATGGCTACAGACTGAAGAGGGTTGAGTTTATTGGAGAAAAGGGAAGATGGATCGCGAATTGCAATGGAGGAGTTAGTAGAGCCCAAGAGATTTTGAAAATAGGAGACGAAGATATTGGGGAGGGCATCCCCAGAAATCCAGCTGCCCTGGGCATCCTGGATAGTATTGATATGAATGCGAGAGTTGCGGCTTTTAACCGACTTATGGAAGAAAGCAGAGTTTTTGTCGCCCTCACGAAGCCAGTTGACCTTAAAATTGTGTTTAAGGAACCTCTCTTCATCAAGACATGCCTCGTTATAGGCAACAACAAATATTCCATGACTCGCTCATTATGTATAAATGACTAACAGACTTTATTTCATATCAACTTAAACTTAAATTTAAAGGGCCAATTTTCTCTTACATTATGGTGACAATATCTTTTTTACAAGTAAATTGCAGGAATGGTTATGGTTTAAGGTAATTTGCATGTTTGGTCCTTAATACATTTTTTTAACTCGGACAGTCCTTAAAAAATTTATTTGTTGCCTATTTAGTCCCTCTTGGTTAATAGTGTTAAGTTTATGCTATTAATCTGTGGGGAAATGGCAAATTTACCCCTTTATTTTACATTTATTATTATTAACAGATAAACCTTATCCCTACCCCATACACACTCACGCCCCATGATCTATAAAAAGAAAACCCAACTTAAACCTCATTCCAATGTTTCTCCCTTCAATCACCAGAGACATCGTATGTATTAGAAACCAGTATTAGCCATCGTCGCCGGTCTTACCTACCCTTGTCAGTCCAAGCCACTATCGTTTGTCACAATCACTGGCTACCGATATGTTGAGAATAATTGTGATGAAGTGCTGACGTATCCGAAGTTATTTCAGAAGACCTTTTGAAGTAAAACCCCAAAATAATAAACAAATAGAAGACCCCGAAGTCTGAAGACTCTGAAAGGTATCACCTGGAGGATCCGAAGACTTCACAGCTGTCAAACCAAGGTGCACGCGTGGTTGCAGACTACGTGTTGCATGATCCTATCATTCTATTGGATAGTACATCTGATAGAATATTCTCTGAAAAGTATTGTACTATGCGTATCACTGATTTAGTATAAATATCAGTGATACCATACCGTGTTAGGATGCGATTGTAAAAACCCCATTGTAAAACCCTAAGTTTATAATCAAGCATTCGGCACATGTTATCCAATTCACTTTATTTATCTATTTGCTTTATATTACTCGTGCATGATTGTTAAACCCTTACATAATTGCTAGAACAATAGTCATTATTCAACTCTTGATTGATTTCAACACCCAACAAGTGGTATCAGAGCAAGGTTAGCTCAAAAACCTGTTAGTAGAACTTCTATTTCATTTCTACGGTTCTAGATTTGAATTGTTTCTCAGATCTAGTATTCCGCAACCGTTGCAAATCTCTATTGCTCATTTTACTGCAAAGATCCTGTTGAAATCTATTCAAGATGACTGATTCCACAGCAACTTATGACAATATGCTCAACTATGCAAATCTCATTGGTTCTGCAACCAAAGCTCCTATTCTAGTAACTTCTTACTATGATTACTGGGTTGGAAGAATGAAGGATTATCTGATTGGACTTGATAAAGACTTATGGAGATATGTGACTGATGGTCCACATACAGACATTGCTGGTCGTTTTATTGTCCCCGATGGAGAAGAAGCTGTAGTTCTTAATGCAGCAGATATGAAGAAACTTGAAAATGACGAAAGAGCCATGTGTGAACTACGAAGTGGACTTGGTCCCGATGTCAGCCATCATATTGCTGATGCGAAGTTTGCAAAAGCGATGTGGGATAATATCGAACTTCGTTTTGGAGGGGATAAGATTCTTCACACCAGCAAGGTCCAAGAAATTCTTGCAGACTTCGGGAACTTCAAACAAGAAGAGAATGAGTCTCTCGAAGCATGCTATGAACGTCTCAGCAACATGATCTATACCCTAGACAAGTATGGGGAGACACGAATCCAACAGGAGATCAACATTAAATTTCTTTATACTCTTCGCAAAGAATGGAGACCAATCATGCTCATGGTTAAATCCTATGAAAACATTGAGAAGTACAAGTTGGCTGCTCTGTACAATCTGCTAAAGTCACACGAACCAGATGTCGTGGGTCGTAGAAGTGAAAATGCTGGATCTGGACCACTTGCCCTTGTTTCAAAAGAAGAAGAAGAAACCAGTGATGAAGAAATAGCTGCTGATAGTATATCATACGGATACATACAACGGTCCGCCAACACGCCAGCGGCACGACTTGTCAGCACTTAGACGGACAGCCAGCCGCCAGGGACCCGGCTGGACATTACCCGACTCGACAGCCACAAATGGTCGATTGCCATATGTACCAATAACAGAGTGACACATCACCCTGTAACGATCATCGTGCGATCTGTTAGGCCACGAACGAACCAGGTGGTCCCCGAGCTACCACCTGGCCAGATGAATGAGCCAATCACAGTTAGCAGCAGACGATCGACCAATAAGGAAAAGATCCGCTACCAACTGACAGGTGGTCCCCACGCAGGTATAACAGTATATGATGATCATACCCTTGGTGAGATCATCATCACATATCGCCACTCACTCTCACTTTTCATACTCAACCCATACTTTCCGATCACCGTACTAACTTAACCGTCGGAGCTCCCTCCCGGGATCGCCTCCTGGAGTGTGTCTGACCCCTTTTCTCCGTTGTTGTGAACTCAGGTTGAAGGTTCCATCATCCAGAAGACCATTTCGAGACTAGAGTTTGCATCATTGGCGCCATCCGTTTGTGTAACGAAGCAAAGAACCACGATCTCCCAACCTTGAATGGCGACGCCATCGGGAAGTCAACAGGGCGACGCCTAGCGAAGCCCAATACGACCCATGACGTCTCTAGGAGCGATTACGCCCCTGACTCCAGCGACTGCACCCCAAGCGGTCATGACTGCATCGCCCATAACAACCGTCTCACCGTGGCAAACTCGATGCCAACTCTGTTAACGCCGTCGTTGCCCTATCTTAATCCTTTCCTTCACACAGGGCCAACAACAACACAATTGCCGTTCCCACCCCCATTTGTTGCTTCCACAACGGCGGGCACATCAGCGCCAACCCCCGTTCCAACGAGTTTTATGCCGCCTTTTCCACCACTGTTTGCCGCAGGAACACCATCGACCCCGTCTCCGACACCCACCGTTCCACAGAATTTCTTTGTAAGCGCCCCCACCCCTCCAACTCAATTCACCCCACCACCGTTTTATGTTAACAGCTACCCTACTGCTCCAATAATGAACCCACCCTACGTGACACCACAATACTCATTTGCGCCATTCTACCAAACGTTCCAACCGCAAACACTGAATCCAATCCCGACAATAACTGCACCGTGTTCCCCCTTTGTCAAGGAGCTCCTAGATTACGAGATTCAGAGTACTGCTAAACTCCCAACGCTGAAGGTATACAACGGAACCACATGCCCAGACAGCCACATCGACACCTATTAGTGGCACATGACCTCGCTAAAGTTAGACCAGCGCTTCTGGTGCACGTATTTCCCGACAACACTGGACGGGAACGCGGGTGCATGGTTCAAATGTTTGGCACCAAACAGTATATACAACTTTGAGCAGTTGAAACAATTGTTTCTCACAAATTTCATGCAACTACGCAAATATAGGGGTGATAATCACGCTATAATGGGTTGCAAACAGCCGGAAGGCGAGTCTGTGAAGGATTACTTCAGACGATTCAACAAGGCTACATTGGATGTACCGGGACAGGATGATCGCATGGTGACAGGATCGTTCACTTGGGGATTGTTACCTGGTCCTTTATCCCGGAAATTTCTAGGAAGACCCCCGCAAACCCGACATGAACTAAAGGAACGAGTCGAAAGGTTCCTTAGACAGGAAGAGGGTACAGCGGAGAAACAACAATATCTCAAAGCAACCACCGACGGCCAATACAACCGACACGATCGCTATCATTCTCACAGCCGATGCCAAGACCATTCCAATCTCCATCCGAGAGGAGGAAGACCTTCACGACGATTCAATCCACTTTACAAGGAGGAATCTCGGAATAGGCAAGCGGATATCTACGCAGTTAAAGAATCTACCACGAGTAGAGCCCCGGACAGTAGACAACGGTACTGCGAATATCATAAGAGCAGGGCTCATGAAACCATCGATTGTGCCATGCTGAAGAAAGAAATGGAAGAGAAACAACTAAAGGGTAATCTGGTAGAAACAACGCGATAACTGCGAGAGCAATTCGAGGCAGAACGAAAGGCCGAAAGAGGAAGGAAGGATGATAAAGCAGGTGGTAAGGCTCTCGAGATTCTGGCCATCCGAGCTAGTCAGAGGCGACCTGATCGCTTTGATAAAGAACATATACGCCGTGACGTTGGCCCTCTGAACTTGAATTTTTCAATTAACGACCCAAGACCTGAGAACTGGCAAGGAGATAACCCTCTGGTACTCACTGGGTATGTCCAAAACATCAAAATCCATAGGGTATACGTGGATAGCGGAAGTGCTGCTGACATTATACACGAACATTGTTTTAACTTACTGCCACAGACCATCAAGGAAGAGCTGAAGCCCGCTAGAGGGCGACTCGTAGGGTTCACTGGCCACAGCATATGGCCAATTGGAACAATTTCTCTACCCTTCACGCTGAAGAGTGTCGACGGAAAACTCCATAAAACCTCACTCATTGAATTCGTTGTTGTAAGAGCACCCTCAGAACACAATATGATTCTAGGGCGACCAGGATTACTGAAATTTGGGGCAGTGGCATCTACGGTGCATGGCCTCTTGAAATTCAGAACACCAGACAGGGTAGCCTGCGTCATAGCCGCAAGCCCTCAGACTCTAAGCTGCTGTCAGGTCATGCAACCAAAGGACATTATTAGACCAGTCAAGAAAGCCAGGACAGTAGAGTTAAACGATAAAGAAGTCATTAACCAAGATTACCCCAAGCAACCGGTTGGCATCGGTACCATGTTGCCCATGACCATGAGAAAGAAAGTGATTATCCTCCTTAAACAGTATAAACACGTATTTGCATGGGAGCCTGCAGACATGGTAGGAGTGGACAGAGACGTAATAGAACACAGTCTAAACGTTAAGCCTGGAAGCAGCACAATCAAGCAGAAAAAGAGGGGCCAGGCGGGTGAGCGAAACATGGCAATTAATGCAGAAGTGTCCAAATTGATTGCAGCAGGAATACTAAGGGAAGCCATTTTCCCTGACTGGATTGCCAACCCGGTGATGGTCAAGAAGAGCGACGGAAGTTGGAGGATGTGCATAGACTACACAGATCTAAACAA
The DNA here is from genome assembly GCA_023525715.1 of Cichorium intybus. NCBI lineage: Eukaryota > Viridiplantae > Streptophyta > Magnoliopsida > Asterales > Asteraceae > Cichorium > Cichorium intybus. Next base: position 91,614,431 of record CM042013.1, read on the forward strand.
GGCTTGTCCCAAAGATTGTTATCCTCTACCAGAGATAGATCAGAAAGTCGAATCACTTCAAGGTTTTCGATGGAAATGTTTTCTAGATGCATACAAGGGTTATCACCAAATACAAATGAAAAAAGAGGACGAAGAGAAAACGGCATTCTACACCGATCGAGGAACATTTTGTTACAGGAAAATGCCCTTCGGATTGAAGAATGCAGGTGCAACATATCAGCGACTAGTAGACCAATTATTCCGCAATCAAATTGGACGAAACATCGAAGTCTATGTCGATTATATGGTAATCAAAAGCTTGGAGGAAACCACGTTGAAAACATACATGGAAGAGACATTAAAAACATTAGAGCAAGCGAAGATGAAGCTAAATCCAGCGAAATGCGTGTTTGGCATGGAAGAAGGTCATTTTCTGGGATATTACGTGACAAACCAGGGCATCCTCCCCAATCCTACTAAAGTACAAGATGCCCTCGAGACCAAGCCTCCAGTCACGTTGAAAGAGATGCAAACATTGAATGGAAAATTAACAGCATTAGGGCGTTTCATTGCAAAGTCGGCAGAGAAAGCCCTGCCACTCTTTAACACACTAAAGGGGGAAGTCAACAAGGAGGGGTTCAGGTGGACAGTTGCAGCTGACGAAGCTTGGCAAAACCTTAAACAAGCATTGAGCAACTTACCTATGCTGGCTAGCCCCACCCCAGGTGAAATTTTATCCATGTACCTGTCTGCGTCGCATGAAGCCATTTCGGCGGTATTGGTGGTGGAAAGGAATAACATACAATTCCTAGTGTATTTCATCAGTCGAGCACTCCAAGGCCCGGAAATCAATTATCCAATGCTCAAGAAATTGGTACTGACTCTCGTACACGCTGCCAGGCGTCTCCGCCGATACTTCCAGGCACACCACGTTGAAGTACTCACCAGTCAGCCGCTTAAACAGATTCTACTAAAGCCAGAAAACTCCGGAAAACTAGCCAAATGGGCTATAGAGCTGGGAGAGCACGCCATCACTTACCGACCTCGTACGGGCATTAAGGCACAAGCGCTAGCGGACTTCTTAATTGAGGTCCCCGACCAACCACCTATAGAAACACCGACTATCACACGTTCTCCCGTTAAAGAACAGTTGTGCTAATGGACTCTATTCACTGATGGAGCAGTCGGAAAGGAAGGGTCAGGAGCAGGACTGATTTTGAAAAGTCCTCAAGGCGAGGAAATTACATATGCATTGTGCTTCGACTTCCGAACGTCGAATAATGAAGCAGAATATGAAGCCTTATTGGCAGGACTCCGACTGGCAATTGAAAATGGGGCAAAACAAGTGACAGCTTTGAGTGACTCATTATTGGTAACGAACCAGATAAACGGCCAGTACGAAGCCAGAGACAACCGAATGCAAAAATACATGGAAGCAGTGCAAAAGCTAACAAAATCTTTTGATACTTTCTCAATCAAACAGATTCCCCAGTCAGAGAACAGACGAGCTGACGCCCTGAGTAAACTAGCCTCAACATCGTTCGACCATTTGACCAAAAAGGTGTTAGTTGAGGTACTACCTGAAAGCAGTATCGAAGAAAGACAAGTTAACGAGACATCAGAAGGATCAACGACCTGGAGCACTCCATTCATGGAATATCTCCAACATGGGATCCTGTCAGAAGATGATACGGAAGCCCGCAAGATCCGGGTTAAAGCCCCTAACTTTGCAATCATTGAAGGAAACCTTTACAAAAAAGGATATTTGACCCCTTGGCTAAAATGTATAACAAAGGAAGAGGGATGCGAAGCGCTAGACGAAATACACTCGGGGCTGGCAGGGGCCCATGAGGGAGCAAGGGCGTTAACGAGCAAAGTCCTGCGAATGGGATTTTACTGGCCCGACATCCACTCTGACGCAATGGAGATAACGCGCAAATGTGTAGAATGCCAGACCTTTTCTCCGACTCAAAATCTACCCGCAGCTACTTTGACGAGCGTAAAAAGCCCATGGCCATTCTTCCAGTGGGGCATTGATATTGTTGGACCTTTCCCGGAGGCTTCCGGAAGAGTAAAATTCTTAATCGTGGCAGTTGATTATTTCACCAAATGGGTAGAGGCGGAGCCTGTAGCCTCTATAATTGGGCGTAGCATCATCAAATTTATGTGGAAACATATACTCACTAGGTTTGGCACCCCACGGATATTAATCAGTGACAATGGGTTGTAGTTTGTTGAGAATCCCTTCCGCGGATGGTGCGAGGAAAGGTAAATCCGGCAGCAATTCACATCGATTGCTAATCCACAAGTTAATGGTCAGACGGAAGTTACCAACCGCACCATGGTGAATGGAATTAAGAAGTGACTGGAAAGGCCAAAGGCAACTGGGTGGAGGAGCTGCCGAGCGTTCTTTGGTCCTATCGAGCAACACCAAGAACCAGCACGCAAGAAACACCATTCAGCCTGGTGTATGGGTCGGAAGCAATGCTCCCGCCGGAACTCTCCATAACCTCCCTACGGGTTTCTGCCTTCAGCCCTGAAAAGACGGAGGAGGACCTAAGACACAATTTGGATTTATCGGAAGAAAGACGTGAACTTGCCAGCGTCAGACAGGCAAGGTACAAGTCTAACACGGAAAGGTACTACAACAGGAGGGTAAAAGGAAGGGCATTTAAGGTAGGCGACTTGGTAGTGCGAAAGAATGAAGCCAGCCACGCTCAGCCGAGGGGGAAATTAGACCCAACTTGGGAAGGCCCATACAAAGTAGTAGAGGCACACCGGAATGGGGCATACGCTCTGGAGACCATGGACGGCAACCCGATACCAAGGACATGGAACATCCACCATTTGAAGAGTTTCCATTTCTAAGGACTAATGCAAGGCGACTTGAGCCTCAATTGCAACATAACTTTTTCCTTTTTACCTTCAAACACGTGTAATGGATTTAATGTTGCAAAAAATTGGGTTTTGAAAACTCTATAGCATGACGTTTATGTTTACGCATATTGATAACAATTGGCTGGCCTGATCACCCAACCAATTAATACAAATGGCCGAGCACCACCTATTTTAAGTCACAACTTAACATAATTGGCCGACCACCACCTGTATTAAGTCACAGCTTAATACAAATGGCCGAGCACCACCTATGTTAAGTCACAACTTAACACAATTGGCCGAGCACCACCCGTATTAAGTCACAGCTTAATATAAATGGTCGAGCACCACCTATGTTAAGTCACAACTTAACACAATTGGCCGAGCACCACCTGTATTAAGTCACAGCTTAATACAAATGGCCGAGCACCACCTATGTTAAGTCACAACTTAACACAATTGGCCTAGCACCACCCGTATTAAGTCACAGCTTAATACAAATGGCCGAGCACCACCTATGTTAAGTCACAACTTAACACAATTGGCCGAGCACCACCCGTATTAAGTCACAACTTAATACAAATGGCCAAGCACCACCTATGTTAAGTCACAACTTAACATAATTGGCCGAGCACCACCTATGTTAAGTCACAACTTAACATAATTAGCTGAGCACCACCCGTATTAAGTCACAACTTAATACAATTGGCCGAGCACCACTTATGTTAAAATTCATAACTTTATGAATAACTTAATACCATTCGAACTAAAACACATGCAGCACAAACAACCAAGCACCCTTTCAACAAAAGAACAGTTTACAGATATAACCAACCAAACAAGACTAAAACTTAACCACAACCTTGTCCGTCATACACACAAATAAAAACATCTGTTCACAACCATCCCCAACCAGCAAAAAACAAAAGAGTTTGTCCAAAAACACCATTACAACCATATCGAAAGATGAAAACAAACAACTTACCCGTCAACCTCCACCTTAAGCAATTCCTTCAAGCCATCCACCCCAAGCTCCCCCAAACTTAATAATCCCGCATAATCAAGGGACACGAATTCCTCCATTGCATCATCAACCTCCCTGGCACACTCGGAAGCTGACCCACCCTCCCCAACATCTGGACCACCAATCTTCAACTCTTGACGAAGACCACGCCTACCCGCCTCTTCACCAGCCACATAACTTGTTCGACGGATGCGGTTGATCCCATGCATGAACTCGGGAATCAGAAATACTTTCTCCATAATCCTAGCAGCACCCTCTTCCACGACCCATTTGAGATCTTTTTTTACCTTCTCCAAAGCAACCCCTTTTTCTTCCAAGAGACGATCTTTCTCACACAATTCCACATCCACATTCTCCAATCGAATCATCAATGCCTCATTATCCCGATTAAGCTTTTCCACCTGCTCCTCCACAGACATCTTTTTAGCAACCAGTATCTCGCACTTTAAATCAAATTGGCGGGCAGCATCCTCCAGCCGAGCAATCTGAGCTTCCAACTCCACATTCATCCCACGTAAACGAGCACTTTCAGCCAAAGCATTGCGAGCTTCGAGCTTCAGAGATTCTTGGAGGCAAGAAGAGGTTGACAAGCGCTCTATCCTCTTCGCCGCAGCTGCTAAATAATAAGTGGACTGGGCAAAAGCAAAACTCAAAGTACTCACCAGATTATCATGCGAAAAGCTCTCCATCTCGGCCTCCACAGCCGGGGGAAATGCATGGAGAGCGAAATCGACAGCATTCTCCTGAGGAAACAAACAGGACCCATTCACAAGCTTCCACTCAGAAACAAACGGCAGAGATGAGAAATCAGTAAACACATGGGTATCCAAAGCCACATCTCTGCCACCACCAGCCCCAGAACCGCCCTCACCTCCAACACTAGTATCAAAGCCATCACCTCCTTCGCCTCCCAAACCCTCCATCCCACCGGAGCCGGACAAGATTTTTGGATCAAACGACAACTCCTCGTCATGATCTTCACCATCAGTACCCATAGACTCTACAGGAACTTTCTTTTCACCAGCATTCACCCCCTCATCATCAGGAATAGTTATTATGCCAAGATCATCCTGCCTCAACTTGTTCAGTAGATGACGACGATTCACCCTCCTAATCAACCTTGTGTCTGGAGGATTCTCTGACCCTCCCATCGATTCCCATGCCAATTTCCTCTTGTTCGCCAGCCTGGCGGACCCCCTCAGAATACCCTCCTTACTATCTTGCATCGACTCAGAAGATTCTTCACGGTCACTTTTCGACAAACCCCCAACATTCGCATCTATTAAAGGCACACTTCCAGACACGCTTTCCTTGGTCTTTTTGTCATCCGAATCCTGTATCTCTTGGGCCCGTGCAGCAACGTCTGGATTACGAAAGACAAACGATGCAGCCACCTTGTCAACCAAATCAATTTCGCGGTACCTCAGTTCTCTTTTCCCCCACTCCTTAGCAAGAACATCCTCGAAAGGTACTTTACACGGGGTATCTACAAAGCAAAACAAAAGGGAATCAAAAACCAGTTAACAAAAAAAATGAAAAGCGAGAAAAGAACAGTCCGTACTTTTCCGTAATACGTAAAACTCTGGCATTTTCCCCCGCATACGCCATGCCGTACTCATACCCCCACCAGCCAGAATAAATTCAGGATACTCCTCCGGAACGACACGGAAACCATTTAGAGTCTTCACTATTTGATCTTGATGGGGAAACAATTTGGGAATCCGTTCTGGAAACCATTTAGAGTCTTCACTATTTGCTCTTGATGGGGAAACAATTTGGGAATCTGGTCAGAAGCGGCACCAGGCCGATAATGCACTATACCAACACGAGAGATATTAACCCACAACCACTTATCTTGCTAATTTTTAGGCGAATACTTGGGCTCCGGGATCAGCGCATGGACAGTAGTTCTTCTATAGCAAGCGTAATTCTCACCAGAAGCAGTGAAACGAAAGTAATGCTTAAACACATAGAAATCAGGCACAATACCTAAACTACGGCACAAAAGCTCGAAAGCTACTATTTTGTTGACAGAGTTTGGTGTTAACTGATGCAAACCGATGCTGTTACGCCGTAGAACTTCACTCATGAAATCAGATGTTGGAAGACGATACCCAGCATCAAAAGTTTTCAGATAAACGCCGGTTTTCCCCTCTGGAGGAAGGGAAAACCCTACGTCGGCGCTGGAAAGAAGAACCCCATCCTCCGGCTGAAAACCATATCATTCAACCAAAGGACCGTAGAGGTCATCGGGAATCTCTTGTCGATCATGTTCAACCATTTTTAAGGGAAAGAGGGGGGAGAAGAGGAAAAGAAAGAAGATGACAGAGGAAGAATAAAAGCAAGCAAGGAGAGTAAAATGAAAAAGGAGAAACTGAAAACCCTAAAAAGGATAATATAAAGAGGAGAGAAAGCGGGAAATTGGAAAACGTTCCTAATGATGGAAACAGATGGGTCACATCACTCACGTCAACCATAATGACGCCGATTTTCTCGGAAAGCGGACCGCTACTTCCCTAATATTGCTAGTCAAAACTAGACTACGTCATCGCCTTGACTACCAAGACTGGGGGGACTTGATAGTATATCATACGGATACATACAACGGTCCGCCAGCACGCCAGCAGCACGACTTGTCAACACTTAGACGGACAGCCAGCCGCCAGGGACCCGGCTGGACATTACCCGACTCGACAGCCACAAATGGTCGATTGCCATATGTACCAATAACAGAGTGACACATCACCCTGTAACGATCATCGTGCGATCTGTTAGGCCACGAACAAACCAGGTGGTCCTCGAGCTACCACCTGGCCAGATGAATGAGTCAATCACAGATAGCAGCAGACGATCGACCAATAAGGAAAAGATCTGCTACCAACTGACAGGTGGTCCCCACGCAGGTATAACGGTATATGATGATCATGCCCTTGGTGAGATCATCATCACGTATCGCCACTCACTCTCACTTTTCATACTCAACCCATACTTTCCGATCACCGTACTAACTTAACCGTCGGAGCGCCCTCCCGGGAACGCCTCCCGGAGTGCGTCTGACCCCTTTTCTCCGTTGTTGTGAACTCAGGTTGAAGGTTCCATCATCCAGAAGACCATTTCGAGACTAGAGTTTGCATCATATATATATATATATATATATATATATATATATATATATATATATATATATATATATATATATATATATATATATATATATATATATATATATATATATATATATATATATATATATATATATATATATATATATATATATATATATATATATATATATATATATATATATATATATATATATATATATATATATGGTGAACGAAATTTTAAGGATATTTATCCTTATAATTTTCGAAATATAAATTAGATACATAAGGGTTTGAATTTAAAGATAAAAGGTTTATCATGTTTAAATTCAAATAAGGCTTATCTGTTGGCTTATCTACTAAACCCTTGAGGCTGTAAATAAGGAGCCCCAGTACCCTCTAAAGGCCATGAAATTTTAAGGGTTTCTCTCCCTCTCTCTGGTTTTTCTTGTTGCTAGCTTTGGGTGTGAACCATTAGAGGCACGACTTTTGTGGTGCTCGCTTCCAAAAGATCAACAAAGGTTGGTAATTTCTTAATTATTATTTTTAATAGAAATCGAAATGTCTATAAGGTTTTAGTTATAGATTCAAATAGACAAAACATAGATCCTTTAGGTTGTATATGAACTTAAGAGTTAAGTTTATATGTTTTGCCTATTTCCCATCAATAAGTAGATCCTTTTATCTGATAAAAATCTTATCATATCAGGATCTTAAATAAGGCAGTTATACTCCTTATTGCTTATCACCTTGAGACTATAAATAGAGGTCCTCCCCATCCCTCATTCTCACGCTAAAAATAAGGAGAACTCCTTCTTCTTCTCTCTTGCTCATCTAGCTTGCTAAGTTCTTGGGTGTAAGTCATTAGAGGCACGACAATTGTGGTGCTAGCTTCCAAAGATCAAAGGTATTAAAATTATTCTTTTGTAATTTTAATTTGGCCTTAGTTATAGGTTCAATTGAGAAAAACATAGACCATTATTAAGGTGCATGTGAACTTAAGAATTTAAGCTCGTGCTTTGCATAGAACCCATCATCAACCACCATCCGAAGGTGGAAACACACACCGTCCGTCGATGCCCATCGACATCTTGATCTGATCTCAAGCCGAGTCACCGCCATTGAAGATCTCTATCATCTTTTTAATTAATAAAAGCAATAGACGACCGAAGATATTTGTTCCGGTTCCTTTTCTCTGTTTGAACCATCCGAAGCCTTTAGATCCCCTTTTTCTGCCAATGATATCAGCAACCGAAGGCAAGTCACCCTTCTTCTTCTCCATTCTGATTTAAGGGATGTCATCAACATGCGATGGCTTCGGAATTAGGGATGCTATCACCATACGATGCCTTCGGATGCAGGTCATCTTCTCCGATTGAAAATGAATGTAACTCTCCCTTCGACTCACCGATTTTAGTTAACAGCCCTTCGTTTCACCTTTTTCTCCAATGGCTTCTGGTTTTAGTTGAATACGGTCCGATGGCATACGAAGGTTCGTCCCCCTTCGTTTGGTTTTCTTCAATTTCAATCGATGTCAGACCCTGCAGCATTCGATTTCATCCATATAATTTCATCAGTTAGCTGAAGGTAAGGTGTCAACCGATTGTTCGTTTGTTTTTATCTCTTCTTCATCCTTTTCATTTCTGATTACCATCCTTAGATCAATTACAGTTTATCACGGTGTGATGGCGCTTTTTCTCCGACTGCTACTGAATACACGGCATCAACGATAGGCTTCGTATCCATCTCCAATCAGCAATTAGTTCCGATTCAAACTAGGTTCCGATGAGCCATCCGAAGGTAAGAAAGTATTCATCCCATTTCATTCATCTTTAGTTATAGTAGACAACCAAAAATCTCGTTCTAAACTTGGCGATGGAATTGAGAACAATGCGATTGAAATCCAAAAAAAATATGAATCCAAATTAATTGCTCATGAGTTTACATAGACACAAATCAGCCACATCATGGTGATAAGACGATTCCATACAACCCAATTTTGAAAGTGTAGCCCAATTCAGAATATGTATCCCAGTTCTAAATTGATATGAATTGGGATTTGGAACCGAATCCAAATTGCTTTAGAGAAGGGACCTGTAACGCCCCAAATTTCTCTTTTTTTTAAAGCGCAATAACGCCAAAAGCGCAATAACAATAAAAGCGCAATAACGGTAAAAGCGCAATAATGCTAAAGAATCTCATGTTTCAAAAACCGTGTTTCTTTATAAAATGAAATGTTTCTCATGACCTCGTGTCATGCCTTAAAATCCCGGTCCCAACAAAATAATTACGTTCTAAAAGTACTTAAAGAACTTTGGGGATTACAAAACTCATATCAATACAACCATAGTAAGTAATATAACATCTCAAGCTAATGTCCCGTAGTTACAAAACCATCTTACCGAAAATTCGGCATGACCTTTGGGCTAAATGGATAAAATCCATACTGGCTTGACTCAAAATCAAAATAGCCCAGAGCATTACGGAACATAGCAAGAATTTACAATACACTACAAGGGTTATTCTAACCATAAACATAACATCTCTAAATTATACATCTTAACTATACTGCTTTATAAGTCATCTATCTTTCGATCCTCTTTTCCTTTCTTTCTATCCTCTGTTATCGTATTCCAACAGTGGTATCAGAGCCACTTTATCATGATTTTGTACTGTTTTGATTCGATTAAAATTGTTAAAAATCGTTTTTTTTCTTATTTATTGAATTTGTTCGACGTCCGCGCCGCGGTCCTTGAAATATCGCGTCGCGGGGTTTTCAAAAGTTACGATCATTATGATTTTGCAGCGTCGCGTTTCCTAGTGTTCCGCGTCGCGCCGTTCTTGTCATGATCGTGTTCTGTTGATTACCGCGTTGTGTTTTCTAGTGTTCCGCGTCGCGACGGTCGTGACGTTTTTTGAAATCAGATTTCTTATTATAGAATTGTGATTTTAGTATTGTATGATTGTTTAGATTAATGATTGACATTGAATGCTTGCATGCTCAATAGGATTAATAGCTAAACACAAAGTTTAAGATGCTTCAAAATTTAATGGATAATTGTTTAAATTAATTATTAACACTGCATCATTGTGTGTTTAATAGAATTAATAGTTAAACAGAAACTTCAAAATAATTAAAAAAATTTAATGATATATATATTAGAATTGTATCTATATGTATAACTTAAATTAAAATAAAAACATTGGTCAGACCATGGCTAGGCTCACCCACTTTAAATGTGTTTAGAAGGTTTAAGGAGATCTCTTTGATTCCTAATGAGGTCGGTTTTTAAATAGCATTCATTGCTTACCACCCTCACCGCCTGCCGTATTTTATTGAGTGGAGTTACCGAAAAGGTTTGATACGACAATGTTTCATGATAAAAGTATTACTGAAAATACAGAAGTAAAAATTGTTAAAAGTTAATAGAATTTTTCAAAAGTAAAATTGGCGTTTCAAACCGGTTTTAAAAGTTTAAATTGACCCTTATGCCAATTAAAAAGGTTAAAATGTTTTAAGAAAAACGAAACAAAATCCCGTTTTATGAAAATGTAAATCTCATGCTACCCACAAAGAACCACACATTTAACCGGGCCCTTCCGGTGTGGGAAGTGCTATAGCCAACGCATCGGATTGGACTCGGCCAAAATGATGTGATACTCGCGATAACTCATGAATCATGGGCTGGGTGTCACGTGGGTCCTTCGTGGTCGATTTACCATCCAAACCCGTGATCCGCGGCATACCCGTCACGGAAGAGAGGATGAGCATGATGGGACTAAACATGCCATTGATTAGATTCAATGAATCCCGAAAGATCTAGAAGCTTCATAGAGATTGAAGTTGGAAAAAGAGTGTTGCCTACCTAAATAACTTTTGGGGGTGACTACGACATACCTCTTCACCACCGGAAGTGAAATATGGATTCTAGCCTTAAGTAAAATTATTGTTTTGGGTAATTAATTTTTTAAGGATTAATCAAACTAATTAAAATCTACTTTTCATATAGATGGCTCCAAATGCAAATACAAATTCGAATTCGGCTACAAATATCTCACTAATGCAACTCCTCTCAAAGGATAAGCTGACGGGATCCAACTACTTGGACTGGATGCGTTCCTTTCGGATCGCCCTCCGGTATGATAAGAAAGAATGGGTCCTGGACACAGCTCTTCCTGAGGCTCCAGCTGATGATGCAAGTAGAGCTGTTAGGGATGCTTGGCAAAAGCATAAAGATCAGTCGGATGAGGTTGCTTGTCTCATGTTGGCGACCATGGTTCCGAAACTCCAAAAGAGTTTCGAGACCGCTGGGGAGTTCGACATGGCCGACCAGCTCAAGGAAATGTTCCAAGAGTAGGCTAGACAGGAACGATATGACACTATGATCGCCCTACTAGATTGCAAGAAGCAGGAGGGAACCGCTGTCAGTGCACACGTGCTTAAGATGAAAGCATACGTTGACAGATTGGAGCGACTTGGATTTCCAATCGCTCAGCAATTGGTTACGGATATCATCCTCCACTCGCTGAGCAGTACATTCAGTCAGTTCACACTGAATTTTAACATGAATGGATTGGAAAACACCATAATGGAGTTACATGACATGCTAAAAACTGCCGAGGCAAATATGTCTAAATCTAAGAACTCCAGCTCCATGGCTCCAGTATTGGCAATCAGGGAAGGGGCAATCAAGAAAAGGAAATCCAAGAAGCCTAATGGCAAAGGGAAGGGTCAAGTTGGTAACCCCAACTCCAACCCTAGCAACAAGGGCAAGGCTAGTTCTATGATAGTGCCGACACCAAACCCGGATGAGGCCATATGTTTCCACTGCGGAGAAAAGGGACACTGGAAGCGAAGCTGCCCTAAATACCTGGAGGAGATCAAGAAGATCAAGCCCAAAGTGTCTGGCACCTCAGGTATATACATGATAGAACTCCATAATACTTCTACTACTAATTCATGGGTCCTAGACACAGGATGTGGTACTCACATTTGCTCTGATGTGTAGGGACTAAAAAGAAGTAAGAAGCTGAGGCATGGGGAGCTTGACCTGATCATAGGCAACAGACACACGGCTACTGTAAAAAGGATTGGGGATTACGAGCTCATGCTTTCTACTGGATTTTCTATTAATTTATTAGATTGTTGCTATTCGCTTGAAATGGCTAGAAACATTATTTCTTTTAGTGCTTTGTATCGAGACAGTTTTGATTTTGGTTTTGATAATGGAAATATTTTAGTTTTCAAAAATGATTGTCTTTACTTTAAAGCATGTCCTACAAATGGTATTTATGAAACTATCGTGAGTATTAGAAGAAATAATAGCTTAATCTTAAATGTTGATTCAAATACATCCAAAAGTGTATCGGATAAATCATGTTTATGGCATTGTCAACTTGGCCATATAAACAAGAAACGCATCGCCAAACTCCAAGAGGATGGGATTTTGGAATCATTCGACCTTAAGTCTGATGATGTATGTGAGTCTTGTTTATTAGGCAAGATGACAAAATCGCCATTCACATGGAACTTTGAAAGAGGCAAGGATCTGTTGGACCTCATACACACTGATGTGTATGGACCGTTCAGATCAGCCACAAGACATGGAGAAAGGTACTTCGTCACATTTACTGATGACTTCAGTAGATATGGGTATGTTTATTTGATTAAACATAAGTCTGAGACCTTCGAGGTGTTCAAAAGGTTTCAGAACGAAGTAGAGAATCAATGGGGCAAAAGGATTAAGATCCTCCGATCCGACAGGGGTAGAGAATATCTTAGTCAAGAATTCTATGATCATCTCAGTAACTGTGGAATTGTTTCACAACTGACTCCTCCTGGAACACCACAACATAATGGTGTAGCTGAGAGAAGGAACCGAACATTACTTGATATGGTTCGGTCCATGATGAGTCGTGTTATGCTTCCAATCAGTTTATGGGGCTATGCCTTGGAGACTGCAGCAAAAGTCCTGAACCTTGTACCAACTAAGAAGGTCAGAAAGACACCCTCTGAAATATAGAATGGGACTAAACCCTCATTAGTGCATTTGAAAGTCTGGGGTTGTGAAGCTTACGTCCGTCGTGAAGCCATCGATAAACTAGAACCCAGATCAGAGAGGTGTTACTTTATTGGTTATCCTGCTAGTTCTTTTGGGTATTTGTTTTACAAACCTTCTGAAAACAAGGTGATTGTTGCATGAAGGGCAGTCTTCCGAGAGAGGGAGCTGATACACCAAGAGGCCAGTGGGAGCCAAATTGATCATGAGGAGATTCAAGAACCAACCAATAAAGGACCTGATGTTGGCACTAGCTCTCAATCAGAGGTTGAAAAACCTGTTGAGCCTCAACCAAGTACAGCTGGGGAATCTAACATACCTCCACCTCCTGTCCGGAGATCTAATAGAGTACGTCATGCACCTGAGTTTTATGCTTTACATATTACTGAAGGTGATGAGTTAATGGTAGATGACGATAAACCTACTAGCTATCAGGAAGCAATGGCAGGCCCAGATGCTGCCAAATAGAAGGAGGCTATGGAGAGCGAGATGAAATCCATGTATGATAACCAAGTTTGGAACCTGGTTGATCAAACACCTGGCCTTAAAACAGTTGGGTGTAAATGGGTCTTCAAGAAGAAGACAGACATGGATGGAAAGGTACACACATATAAAGCCAGACTGGTGGCATAGGGTTATACTCAAACCCAAGGGATTGATTATTAGGAAACTTTTTCACCAGTGGCAATGATTAAATCTATCAGGATATTGTTTGCCATCGCAGCATTTTATGGCTACGAAATATGGCAAATGGATGTAAAAACCGCTTTCCTTAACGGAAAACTTTCAGATGATGTGTATATGACACAACCAAAGGGTTTTGTACAGTCTAAATATCCCAATAGAGTGTGCAAACTTGTGAAGTTGATTTATGGACTCAAACAAGCATCTCGCAGCTGGAATCTCTGCTTCGATGAGAAAATCAAAGGGTTTGGATTTTCAAGAAGTGAAGATGAGCCATGTGTATATGTCAGAGCTAGTGGGAGTGCTGTTGTCTTCCTTGTGCTGTATGTTGATGACATACTACTAATAGGAAACAATGTCCCAGTGTTGCAAAGTGTTAAAACTTGGCTTGGGGATTGTTTTGCTATGAAAGACTTGGGAGAAGCGGCATACATACTTGGTATAAAGATCTATAAAGATAGATCTAGGCGACTCATTGGTTTAAGCCAGAGTACATACATAGACAAAATCTTGAAAAGATTCAAGATGCAAGATTCCAAGAAAGGATTCGTTCCTATGCAACGTGGTATGACATTGACTAGAGACCAATGTCCTAGTTCTAGTGATGAACGAGAAAGAATGAGTCGAATCCCATATGCTTCAGCAATGGGATCGACCATGTATGCCATGTTATGTACAAGGCCTGACGTCTCTTGTGCCTTGAGTATGATGAGTCGTTATCAGGCCAATCCTGGTGAAAATCATTGGACTACAGTCAAGAACATTCTTAAGTATCTTCGAAGGACGAAGGAAGTGTTCTTGGTCTATGGGGGCATGGAAGAACTCACTGTAAGTGGTTATGGTGATGATAGCTTTCAAACCGACAGAGACGACTCCTGTTCGCAGTCAGGATTCGTGTTCTTACTGAATGGTGGGGCAGTAACTTGGAAGAGTACCAAGCAAGAAATAGTAGTTGATTCGACAACGGAGGCTGAGTATATTGCAGTTAATGAGGCTGCAAAGGAAGCCATATGGATGAAGAAGTTCATCAAGGATCTCGGTGTTGTTCCTAGCATTGATGGTCCGGTTGAGATCTTCTGTGACAATGAGGGTGCAGTCCCCTTGGCAAAAGAACCTAGAGCTCACAAGCGCTCAAGGCATATACACCGGAAGTACCATTATATCAAGAGGCTCGTTGAAGAAGGAGGCATCACGATTAGTAGAGTTACATCAGAAGATAATCCTGCTGATCCATTCACTAAACTGTTATCTCAGGCCAAGCGTGATTCTCATACTAGGTCGATGGGCATTATATATGCAAATGAGTTGGTTTGAGTGTATTTAATTTAGTTTGATTTGTGTTGGGAACTTAAGCAATGTAAAACTCTATTTGTTTTGAAGATTATTATGTGGAGAACTTAATATATGCATGAAGGCAGTCATTTCATTAGTTTATCATTGTGTTCCAATTTTGCATGTTTTATTGACTTCCCGAGTAATTTAATTATTATTCAAACAATCCACAGTCAGTCATACTTTTGGAAGTAAGTATTGATTCAAGGCTGACATGAGGAATTAGTGAATTGTCCATAGAGATGGACATAGCATAGAGATGCGCTAATTCTCATGTGTACTTAATAGGGATTAAGTATTGGAGTAACATGTACTTAGAGATTACTTCATGGAATATGTCACAAGTAATTCTAAGATGGTAATATATTATATTCTTCAAGCGGAGATGCATTGATTCTTAGTCCTGCAGTCTGTTATGTCTTGGTTTTCTCCAATGTTGTCCGTAACTGGCAGCCATACAGGGAATGTCCAAATATGACATGATGAGTGGGCGAGATCCGTGTAGTCAAAGTTTATTTGTTCCTTCTGCCCTAACAGGAGAAGCGATATCCATGGGCCCCTCGATGATTTGGTGTTGACAGCAAATGTACTGCCGTACTCGAACTGAATTGATACTAAATAAGTGTAGTTTGTTATGGTCATCACAAATCTCTATCGGGAAACATAATCTTGAATGTTTGAGACTGACAGAATTCCATGTTAGACGTTCATATGGATATCTTGTAGAACAAAGGAACATTTGATCACTTGCCTAAGGGCTGTTTCATTAGATGAACACGGCATTTGTCTAGGATGACATACACCTTACTAGGTTAAGGAATATTAGACCATACAGTTGTTATAACAAGTGCAAGTGGGAGACTATTGGTTATATGTCCATCGTTATAACAAGTTGGTAATATTATTATAAATATTAGGGTCCTTTTGGGTTACACGCAAGAGACGATTTAGCTAAAAGAGATCGAAAATAAACTTGAGGGGTTAAGTTCATTAATATATCAAAGTAAAGGTATATTAATTAGAAACTTTATGGTTATGTTTATTAATATAACAAAGTAAAGGTATATTAATTAGAAACTTAATAAGGATACAGGACTAAAGTGAAATATCCACAAGGGAGGGGATAAGGATGAGGAGCACTATAAATACAACCCTAGATCTGAGTTGTAAGGGCGGCCAAAACCCTAATTTTTGTCACTCTCCTCCCACCCCTCGGTATATGGCCGATTTTTTTCAAAACCCTAAGTATTACGTGCTCAAACTTCAAGCAAAGGTATATACTACATCAACGGGTGCTGGATCGTTGTCTTGGGTGCGATTACATTAGAGGAGTTCTACTTTGGGCTCTCGTCATCCTAACAAGATCAGATCTGAGATCTAAAAGGTATTTCTTGAACCCTCTTGATTTTACAGTTACAAAAGTGTGTATGATTCTGTGATCCTGGTTGAATACGATTATGTTTAAGTTTCCGCTGCGTTTGTTTTATGTTATCGTATTCCAACACATCTTCCCTAAGACACACTATAACCATTAATGTTCTTGGAAGAGGATAAACTGTGAAACCTTTTTCTCAGTTTATATTGTCACTCAAGTTCTATTGATCTTATACTTCCTTTGAAGTCCTTGAACAGTTCAAGGTTTCAATCAATCGCTTTTTCTGATAAGCAAACCCATATTTGTCATACTAATTTGCAAATATCATGAAGTACAACTAATTGTGGTCTGTTCGAAGATTCGAGCAATACACAGTAACTTATGTGTCTGTTTCTCAAAATCTTAATTTCTTTTACATCTCTATGTAAATTTATGACTTTGTTAATTTTGTTCAAGATATGCAATCATCACCTGACGCCAAGCCAACTGATTCCAAAATCCTATCCATTGGATCTTTGGGTGATTTATTTCTTGCAACAATTGATTTTATTAAGAACTCAATTCATCATGTGACTCTAAGTCAAATGATTTCGAAGTCCTGTCCAACTGGATCTTTCGTTGAATTGATCCTTATAAAATTTTACCTTAACAATCATAGAATACACAATTCATGGATCCAAACACTTTGGATGCATCAGCATTCAAGTTATTTCCATTCATGCAATTAACACACTCATACAACATTTCAAGGATAATTTAGACAAACGTGTATTAAAAGAAAATCAACATTTTATAAAAACAAAATATCCTTGAACAATGTACTATATGATAGATAATGTCGCTCGCATGTAATAAGCTAATAACAAGGTCATAATATCTTAACTAAACTCCAAAATTGCATGAGCTTCAGATCCAATCTGAACATGCTCTTATGCAACAATATCCCGTATCCTACAGAATCTATGCATATAGAGCATATGTGTGAAACACATCCTGTATAAGGGATTTAAGGATCAGGAGTTCTGCGTTTTAAGATATTCCTGAGTTGCCAAACCATTCGGCTTTGGAGCATTTTTCCAATCTTTCTGTGATTGTGTCCTATCTTGTAGATTCCCAGTTTGAGACATCGATGAACCGGTCCAGACGATCTGGATCATTTCTTGATGTGCCTTATTACTGGACTCAATCCCGAAGCAACTGATTCAATGGAACTATGCTTCTCCATGAACGACTCATACAGAGTCAACATTGAATGCATTTCCATGATTGTCTTATCTGGTTACATTTCCTGTACATCTAGATGAACATACTAGCGAGTCAAGTTAATGCTCAACTCCTGATTAAAGGGTGACCAAATTTATACAGTTTACCTATGTGTCTCTCAATCTTGAAAACATGTGAACTGGTGCTACTTCCTGCACACTTTAAGCTCTTTGAAGGTCTTAGCTCGTCCTTTGTCAACCGGTTCTTGGAATATTTCCTCGACTAGCTGTGCTAACTTATCTAACTCCACGAATTCTAAATCACTGTGGCACTTGGGGTCAATGATCAATAGCATAAGGAAACGAACTTCCTTGGACTTAATGGTCAAAGGTTCATGCTCATCACAAGTTATTGTGTGATGACATGCTTTGGGGTGCGGACACTCAATAAGATATGGCTCGCCAGCAAAACTAAGAACCATTCTTTATTTGTGAAGTCATACCACATAGTTCAGGGCAGTCAGCCTTACCATATGTAACTGGTGCTTTCTGAAACTCTCAGAAATAGGTGAAGGAGGAGAAGGAGGAGAATGACACTATCTTCAGACATCTATAAAATTTGAATTTATTAGTTTAATTTTAATACTTCTTAAACAATTACCCAATATATTATTTAACAAGGCTAGGATCCAAAATACCCCAACTATGGTGTGAAGAGGGATGCCGTAATCACAACATAATGGTTATTAAGGTAGATAAACATTTATCAATTTCAGTCTTATGAAATTCCTATATCTGTGAGATTCATTGAACTGTTCAATGGCATGTTTAATCTCGGATATGCTCTACTGTTTGTGACTGGGATGCCGACGATCACAAACTAGATGTGAATAACCATACAAATATGCTTGGTAACCTCAATGTCAATTATCATCTCTAATTGATGTGTCGGTTAACCACACATGCTTCATCAATAATGATAATTCATGAGAAACCCATTACCACTCTTTATGAGCCCCTATTAGTGTGCCGGTTAACCACACACGCTCCACTAATGTCTCGTAAAGTGTAATGTGCAATTTCATGGGTTAGCATCTCTTTCACATTTTTCCTAAAGTAACTAGATTTGGGATTTTATTATAGTGGTTCTAGTACTTTGATTAATAACATTATACTATTAATAAGATTAAGCGGTCCTATCAAACCCGTTCGGCTAACGACCCTCCACTGATCAAGAGATTGGTGGGTCAGAGTGGACACCCATTTAACTGCCATTTTATAGGCAGTTTCCTTATACCCTCTGTTGGAAATCCATATTCATTTCATAAGTTTCAAAAACTTGAAGTTGCAACGAAAGCATAAAAGATGAACATGAATTCCATTCCAAGAGGATCATGCTACATGCATGTAGAGATAAAATGAAAAACAAACAAAGTAAAAGTTCAAGATTATGACCTTATGATCTTGAGCTTAGTTGGATGAAATGTTGATGATGAGGAAGCAAAGAAGTTTCCCTCTATAGCTTAGTCCACCACAAGCATAATAACACCTAGAAGATGCTAGTCTTCAACTTGCAAATTCAACCTTTGAAGCTCTTCTTGTGAAATCCGATTTTCACACTTGAGAGGGTGATATGAGAGAGTTTTTCTAACACTTAGAAGAGGTATATGTCATGCTAAAATCGGCCAAGTAGGGAACCCCACCAAAAATGCATGCAAGCCTTCCATTTATGCATGCTTACTTCACAATTTCCATGGTCAAAGTTCTAAAACCAAGGGAATCTCATCATGTTTTGTTGGAGCATGCCCACACACCTTTCTTGGTGTGTGGTGGACGTGTTTTTTAGGTGAAAAAGAGAAGATTCCTTCTCTTTTATTATTTATAAAGTCTTATCAAAAGTTTATAAATAATAAATTTTTCATTCCATTATTAAACCTCTTTATTTATTCATCCATATATAAACATATATATAATTATAATTAACATATATACTCATGTATATGTTTATATAAATATATGTTCATATTATGTATTTATATATATACGTATATATATTTCATAAATTACATATACACATATACATTTATACATACATGTGAATTTTATTTTAGCACATAAAATAATAAAAGAGGTAAATATTTATCATTTAAATCATCTAACAATTAAATGATATAAATAATCATATACACTCTCAAATTAATTCATCTCATATGAATTATTACTTAGAACAATTATTATTTTCCATAAAATAATAATTCTCAAAACAAATTCCAAGTATTATATGATTTGATAATAAATCAAATTCATTATATCAAACAATCAAACTGGTGTCTGACTTGTTATTGGTGTGACCCTATAGGATCATATGTTATTAGTAATATCATTTTATGAGCATCCTTGGGCATATAGAACTAACAATCTCCCACTTGCACAAGCTTGCATCATTGAATGATATCGACAGTGGTAAACGTCTAGCAACACTTCACTGCCCCCAATAACACATGACATAATGACATTCAACAACATCCAATTCTTCAGAAGCTTAAGGCTCCAATTGATGTACGAGGTTATGTATCAATTATCCCTTTGTCTCAGACATCATGTTGAACATGAGACATGGATCTCAATCATTCTCATTTTATGTTCAACTTTTAATCAGGCGCCTTAGATGTCTAACTCTCAACACATAAGAGGAACAAATCCCGTCTTGACTACATACGCCCATCATATAGTTAGTACTATACATGAGTATGGCCTTTATGGTTGTCTATATTTCAAGAACAACGGTGAACCATATCAAAGCATAGCACTCCGTACATTTGAGTTCCAAATATATATATCAGGTCTAAGGATACAATGATAATACCTTTATTCAAGAATCACTTATGAGAATGATCCATGGAGTGATCTTGAAACGGGTCAAGTCCAATACTTGTTCACTGACAAGTACTTATGAATTTGGTTGCAACCTTTTGCTACTTTTACCCATAAAAGTCAACCAATCCAATTCATACTAGTCTTACTTCGTAGTTGCTCCCACAACTATGATCGACTATGGACATTTAGAATAATTAAATTATTCAAGGATTAAACATACTAATATAAACACAAATTATGAATGAAACATCACGTCACATATATCACATAATAATTTTGTTTACATAGTTTCATATTCATAAAACACTAAACACAAATCAAATCCATTCATTAGAAAAACGAAGTCCTATACCCTTAGCGTGACTTTCATGCTTAGCTTGGGGTAAAGGCTTCGTGAATGGGTCTGCCAAATTCTAATCTGTATGAACCTTGTGAATATTTATTTCACCATTCTTAACTTCATGTCTTATGTAGTTATACCTTCGTTGAATGTGTTTGGTCTTTTGATGCGATCTAGGTTCCGTTGCTTGAGCTATGGCACCTAGATTATCACAGAAGATTTCTATAGGGTCCCGAATGGAAGGAACAATCCCTAGATCTTCAATGAATTTTCTCATCCAGACAGCTTCTTGAGCAGCTTCCGAAGCAGCAATGTATTCTGATTCTGTAGTGGATTGTGCAATCACTTCTTGTTTGGAACTCTTCCAAGACACGGCTCCTCCATTTAAAATAAACACATACCCAGATTGAGATCTCGAATCGTCCCTATCTATTTGGAAGCTTGCATCAGTGTAACCCTTTACCTTTAAGCTTTCTTCCAAACCACCGTAAACTAAGAACATGTCTTTAGTTCTTCTCAAGTACTTAAGAATGTTCTTTACAGCAGTCCAGTGGGCTTCACCTGGGTTCTGTTGATACCTACTTGTCATGCTTAAGGCACATGAGACGTCGGGCCTAGTGCATAACATGACATACATGATGGACCCAATTTCCAAAGCATATGGGACATTTTTCATCCTTTCAAGTTCAGTCCTAGTGCTTGGGCACTAAGACTTACTTAGGATGGTGCCATGCGGTATTGGCAAGAATCCTCTTTTAGAGTCTTGCATCTTGAACCTTTTCAAGATTTTATCTATATATATACTTTGGCTTAGACCAATAAGTCTCTTAGATCTATCTATATAGATCTTTATGCCTAGTACATAAGCAGCTTCTCCTAAGTCCTTCATTGAGAAACAGTTCTCAAGAAACGTTTTAACACCTTTTAAGGTTGGGATGTCATTTCCAAATAGTAATATGTCATCTACATACAATACTAGGAATATGACTATGCTACCACTAGCTTTATTGTAAATACAAGAGTCATCTTCATTTTTAATGAATCCAAAATTTGTAATCTTTTCATCAAAGTGGATGTTCGATGTTCGAGACGCTTGTTTTAATCCATAGATAGATCTCTTAAGCTTGCACACTTTGCTTGGATGCTTGGGATCGATAAAACCTTCAGGTTGATCCATATAGACATCTTCCAATAAGTGTCCATTAAGGAAATCCGTCTTGACATCCATTTACCATATCTCATAATCATAGTATGCGGCTATGGCAAAAAGTATCCTAATCGACTTGATCATTGCCACTGGTGAAAAGGTCTCATCATAGTCAATACCATGAGTTTGTGAGTATCCTTTAGCGACAAGTCTTGCCTTAAAAGTGTGAACATTTCCATCCACGTCGGTTTTCTTCTTGAAAACCCACTTGTTCCCAACGGTCTTACAATTGGTGGGGAGATTAACCAAGTCACATACTTGGTTATCGTGCATGGATTGCATCTCTGTGTTCATGGCTTCTAGCCATTTTTCAGACTCAGGATCTGACATCGCACTCTGGTAGTTGACGGGTTCATCAGAATCTATCGTGTAACATTCCTCTTCCATCATTAGGTAACCATACCTTTCAGGTTCAAATCGAACCCTACCAGATCTGCGAACATCTTGTGTTACAAGTTGTTCCTGATCAACTGTTTGTTCAGGTTCAACAACCTCTTGTTGAATGCTAGATCTAATTTCTTGTGCACCAGGTTGTGGTTTCTGAATTTCCTTAAGTTCCACAAACCTCCCACTAGCCTCTTCCATCAGAAACTTGTTTTTTAGAAATTCAGCTTTTCGAGAAATAAATATCTTATTCTCTAAGGGATTGTAGAAGTAGTATCCAAGACAATCTTTCGGATACCCTACAAAGATACACTTAGTTGAACGGGGTTCTAGTTTGTTTGAAGCTTCTTGTCTAACATAAGCTTCACATCCCCATACTTTGAGATAGGACAAAGATGGAACCTTTCCATGCTATATTTAATAAGGTGTTTTATCTACCTTCTTAGTTGGTGCCATGTTTAGGAGACGAGCAGCTGTTTGTAAAGCATAACCCCAAAATGATAAGGTAGAGTACTTCTACTCATCATGGATCGAACCATATCCAATAGTGTTCGATTCCGCCTTTCAGATACACCATTATGTTGTGGTGTTCCAGGTGGAGTAAGTTGTGAAACAATTCCACAAGTCTTAAGGTGATCCATAAAGTTTGAACTTAAGTACTCACCTCCTCTATCGGAACGAAGAACTTTAATTGTTTTATTGAGTTGATTTTCCACTTCACTTTGAAACATTTTGAACATTTCAAACTCCTCATGTTTATGTTTAATTAAATAAACATATCCATAACGACTAAAGTCATCAGTGAAGGTGATGAAATATCTTTCACCATATCTAGTCATTGGTTTGAAAGGACCACATACATCCGTATGTATGATTCCTAACAAGTCCTTTGCCCTCTCATTGGTTCCCAGGAAAGGAGCTTTAGTCATCTTGCCATGTAAACAAGATTCACATATATCAAATGAGTCATTCTCATTTTCCTTCAAAAGTCCACTCTTTTGAAGTTGGTATATGCGTTTCTTGTTTATATGCCCAAGGCGACAATGCCATAGATAAGTTTGACTCAAATCACATTTGGGTTTCTTGGTGAAAGTGTGGTATATAGAGCTATGGTTAGTATTACAATCAAGGTTTATTTCATAAATTCCATTCAAAGGCCTAGCCTCGAAATAGAATACATTGTTTTTAGAAACACAAATGTCATCATTCACAAAACAAATATTAAAACCACATTGTCTCAACTTAGCAACCAAAATAATAATCCTATTCAAGCTAGGAACATAATAAACATTCGTTAATGTCAAATACAAGCCATTTGGTAGTAACAAATCAAAATTTCCTATTGAATCCACCGCAACTCTTGCACTGTTTCCAACACGGAGTACTACCTCATTCGCCTTCAATCGCCTACTCCTTTTGAACCCCTGCAACATATTACAAATGTGAGTTCCACAACCAGTATCAAATACCCAAGTGTTAGGAGATAAATTATAAAGCTCTAGATCTATCATATAGATACCTGAAGTGCCCTCCCTGGCCTTCTTCTTCTTCAACTCCGCAAGGTAAGTAGGGCAGTTTCTTTTCCAATGCCCAACTTTGCCACATTCGAAGCACACGTCTTCTTTGGCTACCTTTGCTTTCTTCTTGGGTGGTCGGGATGGTTGGACAACTTTCTTGCCCTCTCCTTTGACAACCTTTGCCTTCCCTTTACCCTTGGAGATTAAGGGGTGATCAGGTCTAGTCCTCTTTGTACCACCTTCCTTGATCTTGAGAACTTAAGTGGTTTTCTTGGGCAGATTCTTCTCCGCGGTAATTAGTGTTGGATTAGGTGTCTAAGCCATGACTAATAATTAGTATTTATCTAATTAATAGTGGCATAGTCCATTTGGGTTGCCCTCATAGTTGGAGGATTGGCAGAAAGTCCGGTAGAGAGAAAGATTGATTTATTATGTGATTAATAAATCAATAGAAATTAAATAAATAGTTTATTAATATATTTAAGTGATAATATATTAATTAGAAACTATAATAATTAATTAGAAATTTTTCTGGAATTAATTGGAATTAATTTGGCAGTTAAATTGAATAATTAAGGTGCAGGGACTAAAACTGTAATTATTCAATAGTTGAGTAAGTGACAGTTGCATGAGTGAGAGTGGTGAACGAAATTATATATGGAAACATATATATTTTCGATTTTGATAATGAGGATAAAAGGGTTTGAATTATTAAGATAAAGGCTTATCTTAATTTGAATTCAAAAAGGTTTATCTTTAAGGTTTATCTGATCACCATTTGGATCCTATAAATAGGGAGGCTCACCCTAACCCTAGAGCCACGATTTTGAAGCTCTCTAAGAAGGTATTTTCGGCCAACAACTCCAAGCTAGGGTGTGACTGCATTTGAGGCAAGAGGTTTCTGTTGCTTTGCTTCCAAGATTCACTAAAGGTTGGTTTTTCTTGATCTTTCTTTTAGTTTAATTCTTTTTGGGCCTTTTAGGAATTGTTATATGTTTAACTAGAAGAAAAACTTAGATCTATATAGGTTGCATGTGAACTTAGGAATTTTAGTTCATAGTTGTAGAAAACCTTTCAGTGGTATCAGAGCTATTTGGTTGTTTTTCTTGTTAAATTGTTATAACTGCTTTCCTGAAAATTAGGGTTTAATTGTTTATAAACCCTAATGTGGACAATTTCGAAATTTAGGGTTTGTTTTAGAAACCCTAGCCCCTCCCCTATGATTTGGCGATTTTTTGTGGATTAGGTTAGAAGGTATTCTATTTTTGGTAACTTTAAATTGTTTAAAAGATAAACCTTAAAACCCTTTATCCTAAAAATCGAAATTTAAGGGATTAGGATAGGTTTTAATTAATTTGATTAATTTGATGAAAACCTATCTACTTTTGAATTAATTTAATTAATTGGTAATTAAAAGATAATTCAAGGATTTAATTTAATTTAAAATTTAATTGCTTTAAATTGGCAAAAATTAAATAGATAAATCCTAAAATATTTTAAAATGTTTAAAATATCAAATTTAATTAATTTAATTAATTGGTTAATTAAAAGATAATTAAAATCGATTTTAAGGTTTAATTTAATTTGAAATTTAATAGTTTAAATTGGCAATAAATTAAAAGATAAACCAGAAACAATTTTTTAAATGGTTTAAAAAATTACATCTTATATATATTATAATTAGGGAGTTATTATTATATGTATAAGATTAAAAATGGTTAGTCAAATCAATAGTAGGCCTCATTCACGAAGCTGATCTATAAAGTGGGTATAAGGAGACTGCCTATAAAATGGCGGTCTATTGGGTGAACACTCTCGCCCACCGCTCGCCTGATCAGTGGAGGGTCGTTAGCCGAACGGGTTTGATAGGACCGCCTAATCTCATTAAAAGTATAATGATATTATTCAAAGTACTAGAACCTTTTAAATAAAACCCCAAATCTAGCTACTTTAGGAAAAATGTGAATTGGTGCTAATCCATAAAATTGCACATTGCACTTTATGAAACATTGTGGAGCGTGTGTGGTTTACCGGCACGCCAATAGGGGTTCATAAAGAGTTGCAATGGGTTTCCCGAGTATTATCATTGTTGATGGAGCGTGTGTGGTTTACCGGCACATCAATTAGAGATGATAATCAACCCGAGAGTACCAAGCTAATTTGCATGGTTATTCACATCCAGTTTGTGATCCTCGGCATCCCAGTCACAAACAGTGGAGCACATCCGAGATTAAACATGCCATTGAAAAGTTTAATGAATCTCAACAGATCTAGGAATTTCATAAGATGAAATTGATAAGTTTTTATCTACCTTAATGACCATTATGTTGTGATTACGGCATCCCTCTTCACACCATAGTTGGGGTATTTTGGATCCTAGCCTTATTAAATAACATATTGGGTAATTATTTAAAAAGGACAAATTAAGCTAATAAATTCTATTTTCTTTTATAGATATCAAGTGTCAATTCTCCTCCTTCTCCTCCTTCACCCATTTCTGAAAGCATCAGAATGCACCTGCTTATATGGAAAGGCTAACTGGCCTCAACTGTAAAGAATGGCTTCGCAATTGGAGACTGGGTCTCGGCGTTGCTGGCAAGCTACATCTCACCGAGTATCCGATCCCAGTTTCACCGGAACAAGTCATCATAAAAGGTCCTTATGATGAATCCGAAGAGATTCGTGACCTCATGCTATCAACCATTGACCCCGAGTTCCGCAAGGATTTTGAATCCTTGGGGCCATATGAGTTAATGCAACTGGTTGAGAAAAGGTTCCAGAAACTAGTTGAAGAGGAACAAACCAGGATCTTCAAAAGACTTGCAGAGTGCAAGCTGAAAGCAGGAAGTAGCGTCAATTCGCATGTTCTTCAGATTGAAGCGTACATAGGCGAATTGCATAAACTTGGTTATTCCATTAGTCAGGAAGAGAGTGTTAACATCCTACTCGCTTTGCTGACAAATGAGTACAATCTGTTCATTTAGACGTATAGAAAGGAAGACCAGAAAAAGACCATCATGGAAATGCGTCCACTGTTGACTTTATACGAGTCACTCTTGGACAGGCATAGCTCCAATGGCTCAGCTACTTCTGGATTAAGTCTAGTGAAGAGACGTAACAAAAAACGGTCGAGATCGACTAGACATGTCTCAAACTGGGAATCAGCTAAATCGGATACAGTCACGGAAAGATTGGAAGACGCTCCAACTCTTTTGAAAGCTCAGGTATATCTAAAAACCTCAAAACTCCTGTTCCAAGATTTCTTGATACATAATGTGACAGTCGCATTTTGGATTGTATGCAGGGAATCAAGAAGGCACGGGACTCTGTCGCATAGGAGCACATTTGGATTGGATCTCCAGCTCGTGCAGTTTTGAAGTTTAGATAGATATTAAATATTGTTATTAGTCTTTAGATACATTTTTGACATTGTCTATTACATTGTTCAAGGATTTAACTTTTAATAAATTTGTCATATTTTCTTTTAACACCTGTTGTCTGAAATTATCCTTGAAATGTTATATGAATGTGTTGATTAGTAATAACTTGAATGTTGATGCATCCAAAGTGTTTGGATTCAAGAATTGTGTCATTTATGATTGTTAATACAAATGTTATAAGAATCAATTCAACTATAGGTCCAGTTGGACAGGACCTTGGAATCATTTGACTTAGAGTCACTTGATGAATTAATTTCTTAATGTGTCAAGAAATGAATCAACCAAAGGTCCAGTTGGACAGGACTTTGGAATCATCTGACTTGGAGTCAAATGATGATTAAGTTCTTTATAAAGCACATGTGGCAAGAAATGAATCACCCAAAGATCCAGAGGATAGGATTTTGGAATCAGTTGACTTAGAGTCAACTGAAGATTGCAAGTCTTGAACAAAGTCATAAGTTTACATAAATATGTAAAGGACATTGAGATTTAGAGCAACGGACACACCTGTTGTTGTGTATTGCTAGAATCTTGATATAGAACACAATTGTTTGTACTTCACGATATTCATCATTCAGTATGACGAATATGACATTGCTAATCGGGATAAGCAATTAAATTGAAACCTCGAACAGTTCAAGGACTTCAAAGGAAGTACAAGTTCCACAGAACCTGAGCGATAACATAAACTGAGAAAAAGATTTCACAGTTCATTCTCTTCCAAGAATATTAATGGTTATGATGTGTCTTAGGGAAGATAATGGAGCATTGGTCGAAACAGTTTGATCCTCGGTGTATGAGATACATTGCCAATTAGTTTCCAATAAAATGAACACTATACCAGTCAGTCCATATAAACCATACTCCGACCACATCCTAGACTAAGTAGGTCTTACAGACACTGCCTGAAATGTAAAGCTGGGATTATCCCACTTGTACATAGAAAGTCCAGGGTCTTGTAGTGTTCATCTGAACCTCATGACCAGCTGAACTTGATCAGCATTGTCGTTTCATTAGCTATCCCACTGTAACTAAAGAGCTCTTTTAGAAAGAACTCATGGTCTAAGGAAACAGTGGGAGTTGGGACAGTCCTAAATGAGTTTAGGATTAGCAATGAAAGAACCTTTTAGTCATCACTAGGCTTAGAGCAGAAATCAGATTTCTGCTTTACAACTGACATAATCTCCTCTTAACCAGTAGTATTGATCACCATCATAAGTAGTTGTGATCGGGGTGACATACTGATTAGTGGTAAAACACTGTAGTTGGTACGGATTTGCAATCCGACTACTTGGAAGCATTGGTGAGCCCGGCTGCTGCCAAATAAGAGGACCTTAGGGCGAGACACGGACTGTGTGAAAATTTGATTGATTTTACACCTGGTTTAAAAACCAGTGGGAGTAACTGAATCATCAAAAGAAAGCAACATGGACATATGCATACCTTCAGAGCATCTAGTTGAGTCGATACTCAGAGTCAAGCAATTGATTCCGAGTAAAGCACTCTCAATAGAAGATGAAATCCGAGAGGATTCTCCATGGCATAGTGTGAGTCGTTAGTGGAGCATGTGTGGTTTACCGGCACACTAATAGGGACACACATAGAGCATGCCCTTACAAAAGGTACATGGCCCCGGGTTTCGTCCCACGGGCATCTCGCAAGAAAGGATATTCAGATTCTCAAAATATGCCAAAGGATTGGATTTTGAGAAAGGGCTGAAAGATTTCCATTAAAATGTCAGAAAGGTTTAGATTCTCAAAATGTCCCATAAGTTCTGGATTTTGTGAATAGCCTATAACCGTGTCAAAGCTAGTGGGAGTCGCCGTTATCCACTATCCCCACATGTGGGTTAAATAATGGTTCTAGGAAACGTCTCTTTTCATTACAAAGTGTAATGACTTGGTGTTAAGAGACGGATCGCTATGAAAGCCTTAATAGAAATACGGCATACTCAGGTGGTTGTAAACGACTATGAGATCCAGATTCTGCCAAGATGATCTTGATGAGATTCAAGATGCATAGACTTAGGAAAAGTTTTTCTTATCATTGCAAAGTGTGATGACTTGGCATGAAAGAAATAAAGAAGGTGCAACATACTCATGTAATTCACAGTCATCTATTGGAAAGATGAAATCGCCAGCATAGACCTAGCCATTGTAAGCATGATCTTGATAAGATTCAAGATGCACGAGAAAAGTCCCTGAAAGAAAAATAGTTTTTCGAAAATCATGACACAAAGGATTATAAATAATCCTTGGATTCCGAAAGGGTTTGGAATAGGATTAAATCGGGTTCCACAAGTTTTGGATCGATCATAAAGTCATGAACATGTCCTGATAACTTAATACTTAGGGCATAGTAAGTTGGATTCAGGACATTGCCTGGCTAGGAATACTGGATGGATTGGTTGAACTCAAGTGAGAATTCATTAGGAAATGATTAGGGTGAAAGTGATAGTATTAATTTGAAAGATTTTCAAAGTGGTAATTATTAACATCAGGACATGATGTTAAAGGACTTCATGGTTAAAGAGTCTCGTTGGTATTCTGATGGAGCGCGTGTGGTTCACCGGCACATCATAACACCTCGAAATAGTCTTAGGGTGCAGACCCAGAACCATAGGAGGTCACAGTACACAAAATGGAGTTAAAAGAGAAATTGACAGGATAACATATTGAGATGTTATCGGATGAGCATCCGATTGGATCATCTGCAATAAAATGTATAAGTATAAGATACTTTGGATACATAGAAAGAGTGTAAGGTTGATAAAGACATAGATGTAAAATTAGAATTGAAAGTTTAAAAGAAATCTTGAAACCGATAACAGTTTATGACAAGGTCCGACTTGGTGATTACCTTGTGGAGACTTGGTAATAAGCAGGAGTAGCTGCCAGTCAGATCTTTATGTTTCACTTTTGCATGTTTTACTTCCCGAATAATTTAATTATTCAGATAGGTCCACAGTCGCTCATACTTTGGGAAGTAAGTATTGAATCAAGACTGTCATGAATTGGTTTGTAGACTGTCTAAGGAGTTAGGCATAACAATAGGATTGCTACAACATTCATGAGTACTTAGAAATAGAGATTTGAGTATTGGATAAACCCACGCTCAATAGATTGCTTCATGGATTATATCACAAGCAATATTGAGACGATAATATCCTATGATCTTCAAGTAGAGAGATATGAGTTATAATTTACAAGGCAGTTGTTCATTGATAATACGAAAACGCATCGGTAACTCGATGTTATAAAACGTGTTGTTGTGAATGATTTGACTGGTAAAAGATATAAGCATATGAGTCGAAGCTTATTCGTTCCTTGACCCTGATGGGAAACAGATATCTGTAGGCCTCTCGATGATTTTGAAGTTGACTAAAGTGCTGGCCAGCCTGGACTAAATTGATGTGTTCAATTAGAAGTTCTAAAGTCATAAGCAGAATCGGAAATCGGGAAACAGAGTATCGGGCCGAGATTGATCTCAATCCATGTCTCGTGTCTGAAAATATCTTGTTGGACGAAGGATCATATGTTCACTTATCATTGGACAGAACTGACTAGGTCAGAGTTCGGCAGCGGTTTCTAGGAAGCTACAGTTGCTAATTAATTAGAGGTTAAATTGGTAATTTTAGTCATAGACTTATCCAAGTGGGAGACTGTTGGATTAGGTGTCTAAGCCATGACTAATAATTAGTATTTATCTAATTAATAGTGGCATAGTCCATTTGGGTTGCCCTCATAGTTGGAGGATTGGCAGAAAGTCCGGTAGAGAGAAAGATTGATTTATTATGTGATTAATAAATCAATAGAAATTAAATAAATAGTTTATTAATATATTTAAGTGATAATATATTAATTAGAAACTATAATAATTAATTAGAAATTTTTCTGGAATTAATTGGAATTAATTTGGCAGTTAAATTGATTAATTAAGGTGCAGGGACTAAAACTGTAATTATTCAATAGTTGAGTAAGTGACAGTTGCGTGAGTGAGAGTGGTGAACGAAATTATATATGGAAACATATATATTTTCGATTTTGATAATGAGGATAAAAGGGTTTGAATTATTAAGATAAAGGCTTATCTTAATTTGAATTCAAAAAGGTTTATCTTTAAGGTTTATCTGATCACCATTTGGATCCTATAAATAGGGAGGCTCACCCTAACCCTAGAGCCACGATTTTGAAGCTCTCTAAGAAGGTATTTTCGGCCAACAACTCCAAGCTAGGGTGTGACTGCATTTGAGGCAAGAGGTTTCTGTTGCTTTGCTTCCAAGATTCACTAAAGGTTGGTTTTTCTTGATCTTTCTTTTAGTTTAATTCTTTTTGGGCCTTTTAGGAATTGTTATATGTTTAACTAGAAGAAAAACTTAGATCTATATAGGTTGCATGTGAACTTAGGAATTTTAGTTCATAGTTGTAGAAAACCTTTCAATTAGCATCCCATGCAATTCCGGGATAGTCTTGTTTAAACCATTCATGTTATAGTTCATGACAAAAGGATCAAAAGACTTTGTCAAGGAGTTAAGGATCATATCCGTTGCAAGCTCTTCAGGCATCATAACTCCAAGACGTGCCAAATGATCAATGTGACTCTTCATTTTGAGCACATAAGAGCTGACCGTCTGTCCATCCTCCATCTTACAAGCATGGAAGGCCCGAACAGTTTCGAACCTTTTCGTTCTTGCCAGTTGTTGGAACATTTCCTTTAATTGATTTATCATGTCATAGGGTGAATGATTCTCTAAGTCCTTCTGAATGTCAGGAATCATGGTGGCCAACATGAGACATGATGCACCAATGGAATCATCCATCTTTTTAAGCCATGCATCGTGTGCAGGCTTAGGAGTGACAGGGGGCTCTTCAGGAAGTGGTTCATTGAGAACATATTCTTTCTTTTCCTGTTTGAGAACTATTCTCACACTACAGTACCAATCCAAAAAGTTGGTGTGGTTAAGTTTTTCTCCCTTAAGGAGAGACCGTAGTGAAGTTTTGTTAGGAGCTGGGTTTGTCGCGTTTGGTGCCATCTATAAAATTTTAACGAGGTTCAATTTAGCAATTTATGATATTAAGTCCTTAATAATTAATACCCTTTCTTGTTTCATAAACTTTAATTAATTAAGGTCTAGAATCCAAGTTGCAATACGAACAAGCGGTTAGGTATCCTTTATCCCGCTTATCCGAATCAACAAGGTAGGTAACGGTTTACCAATTATATTCCAAATATAATTTCTAGAGGTATGGGATCCCATTATAACATTTATAAGTTTGGCATGTTTGATCCCATCTATGCCTTGGATTTCTAATGCTTAGGTGACCTTTATCACAAAAGACTTCCAAACAAATCATCCCACTTAAATGGACGTGTAGTTTTGACAACTATCAATGGTTAGGTATCCTTTATCCCATCAATATTGCAAAGCTACCTCTTGTATCACAAGAAAACTCCAAGTGGTTAGGTGACCTTTATCCCACAAGGATATACAAGTGATACATAAGTGTCTTTAAGAGGGACGGCATCGATTTGTATTTCGAAAGGGATTTGTATGTTTTACAATTCTAATTTTGAAAAACATATGGTATCATGTAGATTGCATGCATCCAATGAACATGGTACCATTAAAATCTTATTTTGTTAATTGGTTCCTTTAATTATAAAATCTCCATTTTATTAATTCTTTGTTTGTGGTCAAGTTTAATTAATATCCAATATTAAGTTTGAGTTTGATCACATACATAAGAACCAATTTTAATCCTAAATAATTACCATTATTACTTAGGGTTGGAGTTTGTAAGAATTCATAAAATTTCCATTTTTATTTGTTGAATAATGTTTTTATGTTTTTTATGTGACCATCACTGAAATAAGTCGAAATGTTTTTTAACAAATATTATCAGTATTTCAGGTTGCAAGGATTCAAGATTGAACGAGATAAAAAGAAAATAGAGCAAAATACAAAATATCACACTGCTACAGCAATCACGACGCGACAGACACAGTAGTCGCGAAGTGAAGAAGAGAAAACACAGAAGTCCAAATCGCTACAGCACTCGCGACGCGACGGGGTTGCTGGTCGCGACGCGAAGCCCAGTGAACGCGACACCACCAACTTTTCAATCGCGAGACTACCAACACAACGCACTAACCAGTGGCCGACCAAAAGCAACACGACAAACGCACCCTCGCGACGCGACGGAAGCCCCGGTCGCGACGCGAAGCCTGTGTTCAGCAACTATAAATAAGAAGCTCACCTCTTGCCATTCTTGTGCAAAAAAACCTTACACCACACCATACCCATTCAAGCACCAATACATCAAGATTACCCCACGTCCAAAGAGCAAAAAACCTGCCAAAACTCTCTAGAAAACTCTTTTCAACCAAAGAAAATCCACGTCCAAACAAACACCAAACAAAACCGCTACACCCATACTCTACCCGACACCAAACAAAACCTCTACCCAACACCATACAAAATCTCTACCCGACACCAAACAAAACCTCTATCCTACACCAAAAACAAAACCTCTACCCGACACCAAACTTCAAACCTCTAAACAACCTCAACCCGAATACCAAAACTACAAAACCTACACACCCTCTACCAAATACATACACCACGAAAACTAAACCACAAAAACCCCGTGCATCTCAATTAAACCGACACCAAAAACCCATTTCACCAAACACCAAAAACTACCAAACCTCATCCTACCGTAAAGAACAAGAATCGACGCTTCAAAGAAAACACCATCTTCCTCAGCTATCGATAAGTTCTTTTGAAATTATCTGTGTCGTTATTGATTTATTTAAACTGTTATAAATCAACTGTACCAAATATCCAATACATCCAAATTGAACCTTGACAACGAAAACATATGTGGACTGTATTTAACCGAGACATCTAACTTTTAACTTCTAACTTCTAACCTTTTTATTTATTGTAAAAACACTTTATCATTGATAATGGCGTTTATTACATCTAACCTCTAACTTCTAACATTTACTTTATTTACCGCTTTCTGTCCATTTAAATACTGTCTAGATTAAATTTACCGCTTTATTTTATTTATTTACAGCTTTCAGTAACTTAGTTTTAGTTTATATTTATTCCGCAACTCTTATTAATTCCGCATATTATAGCTAAAATACATATCTGTCACACAGTAACCGGCTTAATAACCTTATTCGTGGAGATCAGTTATCGTATTTTCAACAATTGGTATCAAAGCTCGTGTGATTTAGTCTGAAATTTTTGTCGAAAACTTTATTTGTGTAGCGTTTTTATAACCAACCAATAAGTTTTCCTTAAAAATTTCATTTTAATATCACTTGTTCAAAATCCTTTAAAAAAAAATTAAAATCTTAAAATTTTCAAAAAAAAAAAAAACAACCCAAAAATGTCTTCCACAACCTACTCAAGAGCTCCATATGTCATCGATCAGGTATGGTCTATGATCTCAGAAATCGGTCTTTCAAAAACACCATTTGAGTCCCACATGACTAAGATTGAGAACAGTTTGAAAGCTGATCTCAAACTATATCATGACACAATAGTCAAATCTGATATCTGCAAATCTGAATTACAAACCTTGCAACTCAGATTTGGAGAATCAACAATGACTAGAGACAAACTTGAAAGAGACGTCGAACGAAAATCAGAAGAATATAATCACGTCTTAGATCAACTAAATGAAGCTCTAAAACAAAAAAGGGACTTAGAAATAAAAAATCAATCTGTTTTCCATCTGAAATAAAAGATGCCTTAGAAATAGAAGTCCTTCAGTTAAAACAAAAAATTAAAGATTTAACTGACAAAAACACTAGTTTGATTCTAAAACTAGATGATTCTTCAAAACAAATCAAACTTCTTGAATCCGAGAATCAAAGATTTCAAGGAAAACTGGATTCTATCAATCTTGCTAGAAAGCTAAGTGATGATATTTTCATCAAAGCAACGTCCTTAGGATCTGGCAAAATCGATACAAATTACAGACCTGGATTAGGAAGAGAATCCTTCGAAATCGAACAAGCCAAACAAGAAACCAGGACTAACAGTGAAAACTCTGAATCAACTCTAACAGATCTATCCACATCTGTTAATGAGGAAAATTCAGACGACGAAACAGTTATCAACTGTAACCCAGATGATACTGATTTCACTGTTTCCAAAAGATCTTTCACTAATAGGTCTTCAACCCACCAAATCCAAATTACCAACAAAAACTCCAAACTTAAAGACTTTTTACATAGAGCAAACTCCTTTTACAAGAAAGGCAGTACCTCTAAACCAATTGCTCTTCAAAAAGGCGAACCCAAAGTTTTCAAACAAACCCAAAAGAAACCATTGAAACCAGCCTCCTTGCCACAAAAACAAACCTTTAATCCAAA
This sequence comes from Cichorium intybus, assembly GCA_023525715.1. Taxonomy (NCBI): domain Eukaryota; kingdom Viridiplantae; phylum Streptophyta; class Magnoliopsida; order Asterales; family Asteraceae; genus Cichorium; species Cichorium intybus. Next base: position 91,650,226 of record CM042013.1, read on the forward strand.
ACAAAAACCTTTTCAAAAACCAATTCAAAATCGCTTTCAAGAGATAAACTTCAATCTCTCAGGGAACTTTCAGAAACCATCATTTCACCAAAATCCATTCCATCATCATAATGTTTTTCAAAATCATCAAAATCCCAGATACAAAGAAAGGTTATCAAACAGAACTTCACATATAGGATACTTTTCACACAATCAGAAATCTTTCCAAATGACAGGTTTTCAAAAACAAATCTTAAATTGGGAAAATCTGATAAGTCAAATCAAGCCTCAACCACTTCGTCCAATTAACAGAAACCATAATGATTTCAAATCACCGAAAACCATTAACAAATCAGGACCCACCATGGTTTGGGTACCTAAACTATCTGTCTAATTGCAGGCACTTCGTGCTGGAGAGCCCAAGGATGATACATGGTATATCGATAGTGGCCGTTCCAAGCATATGACAACAAACCATAGCCTTCTACAAGACTTCAAACCCACACTACCTCCGATGCAGAAACTTCACAATCAAACCAAAATGATGCGGATCCAGTTATGGGGGAACCACCAAAACCAGAACCCTCCTAAAACACCCCAATTCACCTGTCCAAATGATCCCAATGCATCATTTATGGGGGAACCACCAAAACCAGAACCCTCCTAAAACACCCCAATCCACCTGTCTAAATGATCCCAATGCATCATTTATGGGAGAACCACCATAACAAATTCCACTTTAAACAATCCCAATCTACCTATCCAAAATGATCCCAATGCATCATTTATGGGGGAACTCTCGTTACCCCATTCTCACCTCCAAACCAAAATTTACCAAAAACATTCAAATAACCAAATTTTTCAAAAAAAAACATCCACATAATCAAAAATCACAAAAATTGAATAAAGTTTTATCCTTTTAAAAGTTTTTATAAAACCATGTGATTAACATCTTCTTGACTAAATTTTTAGATACTTATGCTCGATGGATGTTCTCAGTTATATTGATTCTTAATTAAAGAGAAGGTTCAAATTTCAAACATTTTTGTTATGTACATTCTCCTATTCCCTTTGAATTTATTTCAATTATAACGATTTTATCTATTAAGGGACATAAGATCAGGAGATTCAGATGAAAACCAAACCCATGTGAGAATTTGTGCCTCGTCTTTAACTGCTAAGTGGAATTCATTTCTGTGAGCAAAGGTGTTTTCATTATGACTTATAGGATTTATACTCTTATATCATGATGCTAGTCTCATTTTTGCTTAGATATCAAAATGACTAGGGACGATACAATCATTTCCTTATAATTAGACAAACTGTCTATTATATCACCTATCCCTATCCTCAATCAAACCACTTCAAAGAAAAGAATCATCATCTGGCATAACGAATCTAACAATTGAAGAAACGACAAATTTATATCCAAGAAAACCAGAAGAAAACTCAAAATCTCAAAACGCAAAGTCATATCCAACAAATGATGTCAACAAATCACAACCGGTAACCACATCAGATATCTTTTACACAATGTGTATTCACACAAATCAAGAAAAGATAAAGACAAAGGTGAACGTTTCACCAAAGAAAAGGAAGATTTATTACAACAATCCATAAAGACAGACATCTCTCAAACAACGAATTCTTAAAAGCTTTATCAAATATAGGTGTCAAATCCGAAGACTTACCGGGATACAGTAGCCTTCATAAATTGAATATTCTTAGTTGCAAACTGCACTATGAATATTTCTAAACCCCTCTACATGTATTTCCCGACGGATAGAGAGTGAACATCAATGGCATGAATGAAGAAACCCTCTGAGTAATGCCGAAACCAGTCTTATGTGATTGATTATCTAATATGAAGACCAAGTGACTAAAGTATATAGGTATAAATCCATATTAAGCATAAGTCAACACCTTCAAACTGAGAGATATCACTCATCTTTAGTGATTATACACCAGTTCTGCACCCAGAACAACCAAAACACCTCAGTCAAGTGTGAGCTATACCTATGAGAGTTCATCTGAATCGACCTATTAAGATCACTTGTCGTCTTTATAAATGTTATAAAATCTTAAGGAATATTATGAAAGTACATATACAAAAACCCTTTTGATTATTGAACATGAAACCTTGATTCAGAAACAAATATTCTTGACAAACTTTTTTCAAAACATAAGTAAAATCTAGTCACACTTTTTCAAAACAAGTGATATGGTTTTATAAATGTCTTATCCAAATTTCAAGAATTTTCAATCAAAACATTTTTCTCCTCATTTCATTAATGATCACATAGGGGGAAATTGTTGAATAATGTTTTTATGTTTTTTATGTGACCATCACTGAAATAAGTCGAAATGTTTTTTAACAAATATTATCAGTATTTCAGGTTGCATGGATTCAAGATTGAACGAGATAAAAAGAAAATAGAGCAAAATACAAAATATCACACTGCTACAGCAATCACGACGCGACAGACACAGTGGTCGCGACGTGAAGAAGAGAAAACACAGAAGTCCAAATCGCTACAGCACTCGCGACGCGACGGGGTTGCTGGTCGCGACGCGAAGCCTAGTGAACGCGACACCACCAACTTTTCAATCGCGAGACTACCAACACAACGCACTAACCAGTGGCCGACCAAAAGCAACACGACAAACGCACCCTCACGACGCGACGGAAGCCCCGGTCGCGACGCGAAGCCTGTGTTCAGCAACTATAAATAAGAAGCTCACCTCTTGCCATTCTTGTGCAAAAAACCTTACACCACACCATACCCATTCAAGCACCAATACATCAAGATTACCCCACGTCCAAAGAGCAAAAAACCTGCCAAAACTCTCTAGAAAACTCTTTTCAACCAAAGAAAATCCACGTCCAAACAAACACCAAACAAAACCGCTACACCCATACTCTACCCGACACCAAACAAAACCTCTACCCAACACCATACAAAATCTCTACCCGACACCAAACAAAACCTCTACCCTACACCAAAAACAAAACCTCTACCCGACACCAAACTTCAAACCTCTAAACAACCTCAACCCGAATACCAAAACTACAAAACCTACACACCCTCTACCAAATACATACATCACGAAAACTAAACCACAAAAACCCCGTGCATCTCAATTAAACCGACACCAAAAACCCATTTCACCAAATACCAAAAACTACCAAACCTCATCCTACCGTAAAGAACAAGAATCGACGCTTCAAAGAAAACACCATCTTCCTCAGCTATCGCTAAGTTCTTTTGAAATTATCTGTGTCGTTATTGATTTATTTAAACTGTTATAAATCAACTGTACCAAATATCCAATACATACGAATTGAACCTTGACAACGAAAACATATGTGGACTGTATTTAACCGAGACATCTAACTTCTAACTTCTAACTTCTAACCTTTTTATTTATTGTAAAAACACTTTATCGTTGATAATGGCGTTTATTACATCTAACCTCTAACTTCTAACATTTACTTTATTTACCGCTTTCTGTCCATTTAAATACTGTCTAGATTAAATTTACCGCTTTATTTTATTTATTTACAGCTTTCAGTAACTTAGTTTTAGTTTATATTTATTCTGCAACTCTTATTAATTCCGCATATTATAGCTAAAATACATATCTGTCACACAGTAACCGGCTTAATAACCTTATTTGTGGAGATCAGTTATCGTATTTTCAACATTATTTATTTCATTAATTTTCAAATCTTGATTTTTATAGGTTTTATGACAAAACCCATTTTTAATAAAACCAATCATAGCACATCTTATGTTTTAAATATCAATTTGAAAATTACAAATTCCTTGATGATTATGTTTAATTATCTAGGTTGTCTAGCATGCAAAATCTTATTTTCATCCACAACATAAAATAATAAAACATTCAATCATCACATGCATGCATGGGTGCATAAACACAAGCCAACTAATTTGATATTTCATGTGAGCCATACATGAAATATCAAGTCCATTCCTAGGGACAAAAGGTGACCAAAAATTCATCCAAATGATCTTCAATTGAGCTACAACTTTGCCAATCTTCTTGTATCATCAAATGACACTTGTACCACCCTTTATTGACACCTTTTCATGAGCTATGAATTTTTTTAAAGCCTCCAAACAGGTCTGAACAGCAGCAGCCAAAACAGGAGGTTTTGGAGCTTTCTTGACTTCATTCTTGATGATAACGATACACATACTTGCCAAAACTACTTGTATATACTAGATATTATAGCTAGTAATAAGTATAGCATCAAAACATCGAGATATGAATTTATTTTGGGCCCCAAAATAGATTCGAAAATGGACAGCAGGAGGGCAGGAAATTCGTTGCAAGTTCTTGGTGTTGCTTCTCATGGTTTTCTCTCTTGCTCCTTCTTTTGTTACATTTTGTAAAAGATATAAAATACAACTATTCTAATACTTATAAAAGGAATAAAAGAATAAAATAACTAATTATTATTACAAACCATTTGAATAAAAGAATGGATTACAACCATATCGAATTTAAACACAAAACATGCAACACATGGTCATTGGCTTGTTTATGCACCATTTTATCACATAAAATCATAAGAAAATCAACATTTTGTTTTTCTAAGGCAACAATTATATAACCAAATGCATGCAAACATAAAATTTAGTTGGTTACATAAAATCATAAAATTAATACTTGCATGTTGCCAAAGAAGCCATGCATGAACATTACATTCAAGAAGATGAACATTCATGGCTTCCAAAAACCAAGTTTATCCAAATAAACTCATTATCTAAACATGCAATATAGCTATGGCTCTGATACCAATTGTTGGAAATCCATGTTCATTTCATAAGTTTCAAAAACTTGAAGTTGCAACGGAAGCATAAAAGATGAACACGAATTCCATTCCAAGATGATCATGCTACATGCATGTAGAGATAAAATGAAAAACAAACAAAGTAAAAGTTCAAGATTATAACCTTATGATCTTGAGCTTAGTTGGATGAAAGTTTGATGATGAGGAAGCAAAGAAGTTTCCCTCTATAGCTTAGTCCACCACAAGCATAATAACACCAAGAAGATGCTAGTCTTCAACTTGCAAATTCAACCATTTAAGCTCTTCTTGTGAAATCCGATTTTCACACTTGAGAGGGTGATATGAGAGAGTTTTTCTAACACTTAGAAGAGGTATATGTCATGCTAAAATCGGCCAAGTAGAGAACCCCACCAAAAATGCATGCAAGCCTTCCATTTATGCATGCTTACTTCACAATTTCCATGGTCAAAGTTCTAAAACCAAGGGAATCTCATCATGTTTTGTTGGAGCATGCCCACACACCTTTCTTGGTGTGTGGTGGACGTGTTTTTAGGTGAAAAAGAGAAGATTCCTTCTCTTTTATTATTTATAAAGTCTTATCAAAAGTTTATAAATAATAAATTTTTCATTCCATTATTAAACCTCTTTATTTATTCATCCATATATAAACATATATATAACTATAATTAACATATATACTCATGTATATGTTTATATAAATATATGTTCATATTATGTATTTATATATATACGTATATATATTTCATAAATTACATATACACATATACATTTATACATACATGTGAATTTTATTTTAACACTTAAAATAATAAAAAAGGTAAATATTTATCATTTAAATCATCTAACAATTAAATAATATAAATAATCATATACACTCTCAAATTAATTCATCTCATATGAATTATTACTTAGAACAATTATTATTTTCCATAAAATAATAATTCTCAAAACAAATTGCAAGTATTATATCATTTGATAATAAATCAAATTCATTATATCAAACAATCAAACTGGTGTCTAACTTGTTATTGGTGTGACCCTATAGGATCATATGTTATTAGTAATATCATTTTATGAGCATCCTTGGGCATATAGAACTAACACTTATAGACCAACTTCGTGAATGAGGCCTACTATTGATTTGACTGAACAATTATCTTATAGATATAATATTAACTTTTAATTATAATATATATAAGGTATATTTTAAACCTTTTAAAATATTCTTGGTTTATCCTTTTAATTCTCAAAATTAACTATTAATTTAAAAATTAAATTTAAACTTTAATTGATTTAATTTTATCTTTTAATTAAAAAATTAATTAAAGTAATTAAATCCAGATAGGCATCACAAATTAATCAAATTCATTTAATCCTATCTTACACCTACTAATTTCGAAAATAGCACAAAGGGGTTTAAGGTTATCCATTTATTAATTAATCACAATTACCAAAAATGGAAAAGCCTTATAAACCTAGAAAACTCGAAAAATAGGGGGGAGGGGATAGGGTTTCAAAAAACCCTAAACCCTAAAAACGAAATTGGCCTCTTTTTAGGGTTTAGATTCAATAAACCCTAAAAATTAGGAAAGACAATTACAGCTATTAAAATAGAAAACAATCAAAAGCTCTGATACCACTGAACGGTTTTAAGCAAATCTAAGAACTAAAATCCTAAGTTCACATGCAACCTAGATTGGATCTATGTTTTCTAATATTGAACATGTAACAAATTCCTAAAGGTCAAACAAAAATTACTAAAAGAAATAATAAAGAAAAACTAACATTTTAGTTGTTTCTTGCAAGCTAAGCAACGCAAATACCTTGCCTCAAATGAAGTCACACCAGAGCTAGGGAACTCGAAAACTAGAGAGAGGGAATGAGTAAAATTTTGTGGCTTTTATGGTGCCTAGGGGTCTCTATTTATAGTTTCCAAGTGGCCACCAGATAAGCCTTTAGAGATAAACTTTTTTTAATTCAAATAAGATAAACCTTTATCTATCAATTCAAATATATTTATCCTAACATCTAATAATAGAAATTATGCATTATCCCTCCATAATTTCGTTGGCCACTTAAACTACCATAATTGTCACTTACATAACTATTGAATAATCACAATTCAGCCCCTGCACCTTTAATTAATCAAATTAATCGCCAAATTAATTCCAATTAATTCCAGATTAATTTCTAATTAATTAATATAGTTTCTAATTAATATATTATCACCATAATATATTAATAAACTATTTATTTTATTTCTTTTGATTTATTAATCACATAATAAATCAACCTTTCTCTCTCCCGGTTTTCCTGTTCAACCTCTAGCTATGAGGGAAACCCAAATGGACTTTGCTACTATCAAATAGGTAATACAAATTATTAGTCACGGCTTAGACACCTAATCCAACAATTATCAACAATAACAGTCCATATTTTCGAATTTTTTGCTTCCATTTTTGTTCTAAACAACAAATAATCAACAGATCTGGAATGAAACAAGAGAGAGAAAGTAGATCTGAATAAGGTTTTTAGAGAGACAAAGTAGATCTGGTAGAACTGAACAAATTTAATAAAAGAAAATCAGATCTGACACAATTTTTAATTAGATAAAACAAATCTGAACCAATATTGAAGACCATAAACAAATCAGAGATGAAGAACTGAATAAAATATTGATTCCATATCAGAAAAACTCACAACAAATAGAAGATCCAGATCTGAAATATGAATTCTGATTGATGATATTGTGGGTTGTCAAATCAGGAACCGATCCTTGAAATAATTTGTTAAATCTTTAAGGTTAGGCTCTGATACCATTTTCTAGAACAAGATTTGACAAAATACGGAATAAGAATAAACACCAATCAGGATCCAATGTGCTGAATGATTAGATTAATCAATGCGTTTTACAATATGATGTGTTTTACAATATGATTGTTTCTCTCACTATGATATGACTGTGCTCCTTCTAGAATAATTAGACTACAAATAATAAATAAACACTATTTATAGTCTAGACATAATAAGAGTGAAAGCACAAGCCCACTTAAGCCCATAAGCCTAAGTAGGCCTTCCTCATGCCACCAAGTCATAAATGTAGAACTTTGCACCCAACAGAAACCCGTCAAAAACATAAAATACATAAACGGGGATGGGGGACAAGCATATATAGTAGCACTTGTTTCAAATAGATAATACTTTATAAATCTAATTTTTTATGTTAAACAAAATAAAAAGAGAATCGATCAATTCCGGAAGGGTCATACCCGTAAAGATGGAACATGAGACAATGACCTAGCTCATTAACAATATGTAAGTGTTTACACAAATATATATATATATATATATATATATATATATATATATATATATATATATATATATATATATATATATATATATATATATATATATATATATATATATATATATATATATATATATATATATATATATATATATATATATATATATATATATATAGAGTCCGTTTCAAGGAAGAACCAATATTTTCCTAGGAACTGTAGGAACTTTTTGACTAGAATTTTTGTTTCAAAAAAATGACATAATACATCTAGTCGCTTATATTTAAGACTTTTTATCAAAAAAATTTTGAAAAATAATATGTATACACGAAATGTGCATATATGCATTTTTTTCGCACATGTGTATATGATCACGTTTCGTGCATATGTGCACATTTCGTGTATATATATTATTTTTTCAATTTTTTTTACAAAAGGTCTTAAATATATGCGATTAGGTGTATTATGTCATTTTTTTTGAAAAAAGAAATTTCAGTAAAAAAGTTCCTACGGTTCCTAGGAAAATATTGGTTCCCATTTGATATTTAGTGTATATATATATATATATATATATATATATATATATATATATATATATATATATATATATATATATATATATATATATATATATATATATATATATATATATATATATATATATATATATATATATATATATATATATATATATATATATTCTTATCTATAGGCAAGAGAGAACTTTTGACGTCGCAGATGGAGAGGGATTCAAAACCCCATTTTCCTATCAATAATTCGGTTTTCAAGACCGACTATTTCAACCGCTCAGACGTCCATCCCCTTCGTGCTTCGCCCGCCCTATCTATCCACACACTGGCAGGTACGACCTTATCTATATGATTCGCTATGCTTTCTTGCGCCTATCGACAGACTCTATTGCCTGCCGGTTAGCGAAACATTTCTGGTAGTATGAATCGTTATGCTTTGCTTCTTTCTATATGATAATAATCACCTTGGTTGCTGCGGTCCCTACAGGTAATAGCAAGACAGTGAAGAAGGAATGATCCTCCAAGTGATTGTACTTAGCGGCTCACGAGCAATATATAGACTATGTGTGTGTGTGTGTGTGTGTGTGTGTGTGTGTGTGTATATATATATATATATATATATATATATATATATATATATATATATATATATATATATATATATATATATATATATATATATATATATATGTGTGTGTGTGTGTGTATATATATATATATATATATATATATATATATATATATATATATATATATATATATATATATATATATATATATATATATATATATATATATATATATATATATATATATATATATATATATATATATCACTCTCCCCATGACACATGTCATCTTCTAATTGACTGTGTTTTATTTATTTTCCACCGAGTTTGTATTTTGGCCATAACTTTTTTTTCTTTGTAAAAAGAAAAAATTCTGAAAAAACCAAAGTTTTTAAAATTTAATACTCTAGAAAACAAGCACCATTGTGAAAATTTGAAAAAAAATATTTTTTATTTTATTTTTTTATAAAAAATCAAAAATTAAAAAAGAATTCCAAAAATTATGAAAAATTTTAGGGATCATTGTAGATATTATATTAGTAAGTTTGCAAAAAGAATTTTTTGAATTTTTTTTTTCGTGTTCGTTTTTATATTTTTATGTAAAAAACTCATCAAAAAAATATATATACATGATTCAAAAATATTAAAACCAAAATATGTTTTATGATTCAAAACTTGTGATCCAAGATTCACTTATTATCCAAGATTCAAAATTCGTTATGGTCCAAGATCCAAAACCCATTATGATTCAAAACGAGCTAAAAAAAAAAACAAACAACGACAAAATGATTCAAAACTTATAATCCAAGATGAAAAAAACTATGATCCAAAATGTTATGATCCAAAACTTTATGATTAAAAATATCATGATCTAAAATGATTAGATTAAAAATACGAAAAAAATGTTAAAACTATGATTAAAAAACATTAAAATTTAAAAAATATACATCAAAAATGAAAAAAAACAAAAAATAAAAATAAAAATCGTGTACTGTAGGATTCAAAAAAATAAAAAAATTAAACAAATTAAACAAATTAAAAAAATAAAATAAATAAAAATCAAAAAATCGAGTATAATCAAAAATAAAAAAAATTTTGAAAAAAAAAATATTTTTTTGAAAAAAAATAAATAAATAATAAAAAATAAAAAAACGGAAAAAAAATGAGAAAAAAAAACTCACTTAAATGACGTTGGACGAACATGCGTCACATATGATCGTATCCTCGTGAGAATGATTGGACGAGAAGAGTCCTCGCGGTTCCTACTGAATTTTGGGTTCCTACCGGATCCTAACATTATATATATATATATATATATATATATATATATATATATATATATATATATATATATATATATATATATATATATATATATATAGGGTTGGATTCAATAGAGATTCAATTTAAAACAAGGAACCAATCGTGTGCTCGGAATGCAAAAGATCGACAGCCAGAAAAAAAGATGTATATTTCCTAGTTAGACGCAAATGTAGAAGATTATAACAAAAAACCCACTTCGTTTTTTATGTTTTTTTAATTTTTAAGCTTATTCTTTTTTCGAAAAAAAAAATAAATATACCAAAATTCATAATTTTTCATCCTCTATAAATAGACATCCATATTGATATACAAAATTTTTTGGTTTTTTTATACTTCAAGTTCGTCCAGATTCACCATGCGAATCTGAACTGAACTGTATTGTTTTAAATATATTTATTCACACATAAATGACAATTCTATTCGATTTTTTCTATAATTTTTTATCAATCACGTGTGAATTTTAAGTAAATAATTTTGAATTTCAGTTAATTCAATTGTATATGACATCAAAGGTTGAAATAATAAAAATATAAGTGTTTTTTCTTGAATTCACATCTGAATCTAAGAATGTTTTTAAATTTACATGAGTTGTTATTGAATGGTTTACAATTATTAAAAAATTGAATTCAATAACTAATTACATGTGAATTATCTTCCATACAAATTTAGTACAGTTTATATTTACATTGTGAAGTTTAACTGTTTTCTTGTTTTAGACATGTTAATTCATATATAAATGGTAACTTTACACAACTTTTTCAGCAACTTTTTATAATCCACATGTGAATTTTAAACAAATTAATTTGTGAATCTAATTTATTGCATTTGTGTATGATCAAAAGGTTAAAAATAGTGGGCATCTAATTTTAGATATATTAATTCACATATAAATGATAATTGTATCCTATTTTTTTTAGCAATTTTTTGTTCATTCACGTGTAAGTTTAAGTAAAATAATTTGTGAATCTTAGTTAATTCAATTATATATTATCCAAATGTTCAAATTGTAAATAATATAAAAGAATTTACTTAAATTCAATATGAAAATTTAGTGAGATTCACATCTGAATGTAAAAGTTTATTTAAATTCACATAAAGAGATATTGAATAATCAATAGTTGTTGAAAAAAAAATAATTTTAATGATCATTCATATTTGAATAATCTTCTATAAAACTTGTTATAGTTCAGATTCACATAAATTAACTGTTGATTAACTGTTGTGAATCTGAACAAGATTTTTGAATTTTTTTTCATTTTTACTATATTGATATGGATGTCTATCGAAAGAGAATAAAAAATTATGAATTTCGATATATTCGATTTTTTATTTCGATAAAAAATAAGCTCTAAAAATATAAAATAAATAAAAAACGAAGTGGGTTTTTTGAAATTATCCGCTACATGCGCGTTCAATTAAGAAATTTACAACCTTATCTCCAGCCGTCGATAATTTAAATTCCGACGTTCACGATTGGTTCCTAGGTTCCTCATTTTATTTTCGTTCTCTATGGAACTTTTAATATATATATATATATATATATATATATATATATATATATATATATATATATATATATATATATATATATATATATATATATATATATATATATATATATATATATATAAAATTAAATATAGAGTCCGTTTCAAGGAAGAACCATTTTTTCCTAGGAACCTAGGAACCTTTTGACTGAAATATTTGTTTTCAATAAAAATGACATAATACACCTAGTCGCTTATATTTAAGACTTTTGTCAAAAAAAAAAATTGAAAAATAATATGTATACATGAAATGTGCATATATGCACTTTTTTCGCAAATGTGTATATGATCACGTTTCGTGCATATGTACATATTTCGTGTATATATGTTTTTTTTTCAATTTTTTTTACAAAAGGTGTTAAATATAAGCGATTAGGTGTATTATGTCATTTTTTTGAAAAAAAAAATTCATTCAAAAGGTTCCTAGGTTCCTAGAAAAAAATGGTTCCTATTTGATATTTAGTCTATATATATATATATATATATATATATATATATATATATATAATATATATATATATATATATATATATATATATATATATATATATATATATATATATATATATATATATATATATTATTAAACGTATTAGCCAATGTACAAGTGTAATGCAGTCAATACAAATATTACAACACAATTTATGCACATAATCGAAATGGCGTTTCTACGTCCAACTCTTCCTTCTTTTTTCCCACATTGTGATACACGTTCAACCTCCCACGATCTCAAAATCGGTTCTTGTATCCCCACGATCTCCATCTTCTCCACGATCTCAAAATCGATTATTCTATCCACACGATCTGCCAACTTCTATCCCCACGTTCCCCTGCTTCTCTATAAAACTGCGTCGCCCTCCCACCATGTGTCTCCCTTCTCCCATTTTCTCTGTTTTGTATCTTGTGTTTGTTAGAAATCGTCCGTCTTCTTGCTCCCGGCAACCGCCAACGCCACCGCTACCGCTACCGCATAGCCATCCTTCATTGACTGGTAAGGCTGCGCTCCTGTAACCCTAATCGACTACTAATTTGTTATGTTTTTTTAATGAAGGTCATTTTCGTCATTTTGGTATTTTTATATTTTATTTCAGTTTTTCCTAATCCAACTTCAGGGGATCGTGGGTAGTTCACTTTAGTTCTTTCTTTTTGTATTGTACTCGTAACCTCCTTTTGGGTATGCAATGAAATTGAGTTTTCTCCTCTTCTCTGTATCTCTGTATCTCTTTTTTTATTGCATTCTAGATACCTTAACATTGGTATCAGAGCTTGCTCTTCCTCGGCCTACCCACCCTTGCTTCCAATTTCCATTTTACCATGACTCGTAATCAGGAACTTGAGAAAACCCTAGGCGAACATGCCCAATCACTGTCCGATCTCAAAACCTTTGCCGCTGAAACCAAAGGAACTCTAGCTTCTATTCAAACAGCCTTGGTCGAATTAACAAAAAGAACACCACCTGAGCGGCACTCTTTTGCCTCCGGCGGCGACAAGGGAGATTCCGGCGACTCCTCCTTCAATGGGTCGTTCCGACCTACCCGTTATGGGAAGGTTGAGTTTCCTCGCTTTAACGGAGCGGATGTGTAGAGTTGGCTGCTTCGGTGTGATCACTTCTTTTAAGTGGACGAAACTCCCGACAACATGAAATTGAAATATGCAGTCATTCACTTGGAGGGGGATGCGATGCAATGGCATCAGTCCTACATGAAGACGAGGGGCTATGGCATACAAGATTTACCCTAATCCGATTATGTGCGGTCCATCTCTAGCAGATTTGGTACATCGATGTATGATGATGCCATGGAGCAATTAACTTCTTTGTACCAGACTTCCTCTCTCCATGATTATTGCCAGGCATTTGACCTTTTGCTAAACAAGGTCACCATTCCTGAAGGGTATGCCATCAGTATTTTCCTAAGGGGGCTCAAACCGGAGATGAAGGGGCCCATTAAGATGTTCAAACCCAAGACACTTCGAGACACTTATGCTCTAGCCCGATTACAGGATGATAACTTAAAAGCCCTTGCAAGATTGAAACTCTCTCCTACTTCTACTATTACTTCGACACCCAAGACCACCACTCCATCTACAATCAAAAATCTGAAGGGGGGTCAGCCTTTGTATGCTAACAAATTACCCTTACTTGCAACCCCTCTCAACAGTGTTCCGATGGGGCGAAATCTGGATGCTAAAAGGTTGACAAGTAAGGAGTTGGAAGACAAACGAGCCAAAGGCGAATGTTTTTGGTGTAATGAACGGTTTACCCCAAGTCATCGGTGCAAGTCTAAGCAGCTCATGGTGATTGAAGTTGACGGGGGTGATGAAGATCAGATACCAGACGATGTGCAGGAGGTAGACACAAGGGTTCAGGAGGTTGAACATGAGCCTCAAGTCGCTCAAATCTCGATTCACGCCTTAACAGGAGTTCCCTCTTACTCCACGATGCGGGTGTGAGGTGCTATCGGCACTCGTTCCCTTCATATTCTCGTCGATTCCGGTTCAACCCATAACTTCCTTGACGAGAAACTAGCCACCAAATTAAACTACCCTTTACGAGAAATGTGAGAAATGAGGGTCAAGGTGGCTAACGGCAACCAGGTTCCTTGCAAGAAGGTGTGTCCCAACTTTAAATGGCTTATGCAAGGCTTGTGGTTCTCTACAGATGTATTGGTGCTATCATTAGATAATTATGACATGGTTCTTGGAGTCCAATGGTTACTTACATTGGGTGACATCACCTGGAACTTTAAACACCTCACCATGCGGTTTGCGGTGGAGGATAAGCCATTTGAATTAAAGGGGCTTGCAAGCAATTCTCTCCAGTTTTGTTCAGGGGACAAACTCAATGCATTGTTGTCAAAACCGGATCAATTAGCCTCATTCCAATTATGTAGCATGCACCTAGCCCCACACTCTCATGATGATGTTGTCGGTGATTTCCAACATGCATCGCAGGTCACAAAAGTCTTGCCCCACCCTGGGTTGCAACAGATTTTACTGGAGTTTGAGGATGTCTTTCAAGACCCACAAGGGTTACCTCCTCAAAGGAATTGTGATCACCAGATCCCTCTCAAGGACGATACTTCTCCTATTCATCAAAGGCCTTACCGCTACCATACGACTCAAAAAGACGTGATCGAACGAATGACCAAGGAACTTCAGGCCACTGGATTCATACGTGACAGTCATAGCCCATTTGCCTCTCCTGTCATTCTTGTCAAGAAAAAGGATAATACTTGGCGTATGTGTATTGATTACCGGCGCCTTAATGATGCTACAATAAAAAACAAGTTTCCCATTCCGTTGATCGACGAGCTGTTGGAGGAATTAAATGGTGCTACAATTTTTTCTAAACTGGACCTCCGGTCCGGCTATCATCAAGTTCGAATGCACCCAGCTGATATTCAGAAAACTGCTTTTCGAACCCATCAAGGACATTTCGAGTTTCTGGTGATGCCGTTCGGCCTCACCAATGCACCAGCAACCTTCCAGTCATTGATGAACCATACATTCCAGCAATTGTTACGTAAATGTGTACTCGTATTTTTTGACGACATTCTAGTTTATAGCAAGGATATGGACCACCACCTAGAGGATCTTCATGCAGTTCTGTCACTTATGAGGCAGCACCAACTTTTTGCTAAACGCAGCAAATGCACTTTTGGAGGTTTAGAGATTGACTACTTGGGTTTTATAATCAACAAGCAAGGTGTTAGCACTGACCCAAAAAAGGTAGAGGTTGTTTTGCAATAGCCAAGACCAGAAAATGCAAAACAATTAAGGGGATTTCTCGGACTCGCGGGATATTATCGATGCTTCGTTCGTTCATTTGGAATCATCGCAAAACCCCTCACTAATCTATTGAGAAAGAATGCTTATCAATGGTTTGATGAAGCTCAACGGGCGTTTGATAATTTGAAACAAGCCTTGAGCTCGGCATCGGTCCTTGCTCTACCAGATTTTTCTCAACCCTTTGTTATTGAAACCGATGCTTCCGGCACCGGAATTGGGGCCGTTTTGATGCAACAATACCACCCACTAGCTTTCATTAGTAAATCCCTATCAGCTCGTCAACAAGCGTTATCCGTCTATGAACGCGAATTATTAGCCATTATTTTAGCGGTCAAAAGTTGGCATCATTATTTGATCGTGGCTCGTTTTATCATCAAGACTGACCAGAAGTCCCTTAAACACCTCCTGGAGCAAAAAATTAACACCCCTCTACAACATGTTTGGTTATCTTGTCTAATGGCTTATGATTTTGAAATATTATACAAACAGGGGAAAGAAAACATAGCTGCTGATGCCCTGTCTCGTGTTCATGGTGGTACTCTTTGGGCTCTCACCTTGTCTACTTTTGATCCTCTCCTAATAGATAAACTTAAGGCAAGTTGGAAAGAAGACCCGGACATTCAACACTTGATCCAGCAAATTCAGGGCCCTCAATACTCGGGTCGCTTTACATGGGATGGTGAGTTTCTTAAACGAAAAAATAAGTTGGTAGTGGGTAAAGACGCAGCCCTACGCTCTGAATTGCTCACATTATTCCACAGTTCTCCCATCGGTGGTCATTCGGGAGTGTCGGCGACTCTCCAACGACTTAAATCTTACTTTTATTGGAAAGGGCAAACCAAGGATGTACGTCAATTTCTTCGTCATTGTGATACTTGTCAACGTTCTAAAAACGAGACTGTAGCTTCCCCGGGGTTACTAAATCCACTGCCGATTCCTCAACATGTGTTCTCGGACATCTCCATGGATTTCATAGGTGGCTTACCCAAGTCCAAAGGCAAAGATACCATCTTTGTTGTGGTCGACCGCCTCACTAAATACGCTCACTTCATGGCATTAAGCCATCCGTATACAGCTGCGGATGTGGCTCAAGTTTTTTCTGATCAGGTTTATAAATTACATGGTTGGCCAACTACTATTGTCTCGGATCGTGATGCCGTTTTTTTGAGCGCTTTCTGGACTGATTTTATGAAGCTTCATGGTGTCTCTCTCGCCTTATCCACGTCCTACCACCCACAGACGGACGGTCAAACCGAAGCCGTCAATCGATGCTTGGAAAATTATTTACGTGCCATGGTTTTTGAGCGCTTTTTGAGCGCCCCAGCACCTGGTTCAGCTGGCTATCACTTGCCGAGTGGTGGTACAACACCAACTTTCACTCCTCTCTGGGCATGACCCCGTTTCAGGCTCTCTATGGGTTTCCTCCACCACTACACATTCCGTATATTCCACACGATACACGTGTAGCTGCAGTGGATGATCTTATGCAGGAACGCCAACGTCTCATGAGCCTCTTAAAACAGTCCCTGCATAAAGCTCGTAATCGGATGAAGCAAATGGCGGACCGACATCGTACCGAACGTTCATTTGAAGTCGGCTCTTGGGTATTCTTGAAGGTGCAACCCTATTGCCAGCAGACAGTTCGTGCCTTTCATCAAGGAAAGCTCTCTCCTAAATATTATGGTCCGTTTCTAATTGTAGCGAAGGTTGGTCAAGTGGCTTATCGGCTCGACTTACCCTCCAATGTGTTGATCCATCACACCTTCCATGTTTCCCTGCTGAAGCAAGCGGCTGGCCCACCCACCATGGTTATTCCATTGCCAACTGATTCACGATTCCTACTGCAGCCCCATAGCATCCTTGATAGACGGCTAGTGAAACGACATAACCGAGCAGCCGTTAAGTACCTGGTCCGCTGGAAGAACACCCCAATCTCCGATGCCACGTGGGAATTCGCTGATGAGTTCACCTTACATTTTCCAGATTGCACACCTTGAGGTCAAGGTGTTGGTTATTGAGGGGGTATTGTTATGTTTGAAGGTCATTTTCGTCATTTTGGTATTTTTATATTTTATTTCAGTTTTGCCTAATCCAACTTCAGGGGATCGTGGGTAGTTCACTTTAGTAATTTAGTTCTTTCTTTTTGTATTGTACTCGTAACCTCCTTTTGGGTATGCAATGAAATTGAGTTTTCTCCTCTTCAGGGCCGGCCACAAGATTTGGAAGGCCCTGTGCAATTCAGTAAAATATAGGCCCTAAAACTCGAGAGATAAAAACATATATGCATAACAATTCTAATTTTCCATTTTCCATTGCAGTACTTAAGTTAAAAAGCCATTCAAAATAATACACAAAAAAGACTTGCATTTACTTGAAAAATGAAAAATGCAATCCTTCTAATATTGTTGAAATAAACTTTTCCAATACATCTTCACAAATAATTTTATGCTCTCAATCGTCATCAAAATATAACACCTCTTTCCTTTAGAAAGCTATAACACCTCTGTACTTCAGAAATAAATCAGAAAGATACAAAAAATGCAAATTCTTTATACCTTCTAAAATTTGAAACCTCAAGCATATATAAATACAGATTCATATTTCTTGGTTCTGAATTCTAAACAATATAACGAGATTAATATCGAAATCAGAAAGATAAAAAAATTAAAAATATACAGAAATATTTTCTAGAATAAGAAAGAAAAAACCTTCTTATATGTTTTTCCAAAATCGAAACCAAATCTTGAAGAAAAATGAAACCTCAAGACTCTTGATTCTTGAACAAAGCTTTAGAATCTGGTTTTCCAAATGCCGATGCTCTTCAGAGCTTCTTAGTTCTGATATTCGGAGAAGGAAGAATGACTTAAGGATTGAACAAACTATTAAGCTTCTGATTTCTAAATCAGAAAGGAGAAAAGAGGAACGATAAGTGAACGATTTAACATATTACATTGAGATCGAGATTTGAGACCATTGCTACAAGACGATTGACTAGCCAATAGCTTAAAGCTTGTGCCGCATGCATAAATCGTAAACTGTGAACGAGCGGCTGATGTTTGCTTTCCCGAAAATTTTTTATTTTCATTCCCGCTTCCTAACTTAGAATCAAACGTGCTTTTTCAGCTTCTGATTTTGGTTAACGACATTCACAAAAACCTAATTGATCTGGGCCTAGAAATACAATTGAACTAAAACATTTACTACAAAACTTTGGGCCCTAGGATTTAATGGGCCCTGTTCATGGGCACACCTTGAACTCCCCATGAGCCGGCCCTGCTCCTCTACTCTGTATCTCTGTATCTCTTTTTTTATTGCATTCTAGATACCTTGACATAATTGATTTTATGATCTGGTACTTCTGGTATTATTCATCATTTTGATATTTTGTGCAAGATCTATCTCATGTTCTAATCGATTTGGTTTGGGTTTGATTTTGCTTCTCCGAATTTGGTTACGGGTTTTATTCTGCTTGACGGCACCACCATCAGTCAACCGCATAAAGATTCACTGCTTTCAAGAGACCTAAACCTTTTGGTTACAGTTTTACAGGTTTCATTCTGAACGATGAACGTTTTAAATTTCGGAAGATCTGTCAAAAATCGAGTTTGTGATCTCTCTCCTGATGTGCGAAAATTAGGTAAGATTAAGGGTTTACATAATTTCTCATTTTGATGGTCTCAATATTCGGCAGGTATTGGAGTCTCAATGTTCAGCAGGTATCCTTCATAACGATTTGTTGGTTGTTGGCTTTATTGTTATTGTATTACCATTTCCATCGCCACTTTCTGCTTCCCTTTAAATCTCCTCTAAAACCTAACTACCTGCTGTCCATTTCTTCACCTCTACCGGCCATTGTCAAACCCATGGAACTATCTCTTTCATCAGTTACCCACCGATTTTGTATCTCAGTCCTTTTATATCTCTGATTTTCCACATTCACACTCTAGATCTAAAAGCCGCCTTCACCACTGCCGTTAACAACATTCATGAACATCGTTAATGCTACATTGACCATATTTACCTCCTGACTCTGTTGGTTTTGGAGATAAGGAGCTAATAGCTTTTATTTGTAATTGTTGATATCCAATAACTTTTAATAGTGATCTTAAAAACATGTAAATGGATTTTTTGTACTCATTTATGCAGGTCATGCTGATCCTGCAAGGTTAGATTAAGATGTTCATGATGTTACACAGTTGTCTACAAAGTTATGCGCTACATTAATTTTGGTTTTTAGTGTTGCTGCTTTATTTTGTAAGCAGGTTAACCAACTAGACAAAGGTATGACCATCACCATACATGCTACATAGACAAAGGAATCAAGGTAAATTTTTGTAGCATCCACACAAATCTGATACTTGTATTTAAGTTTTTAATATAAAATCATTTAAGTTTCTGAATATTATGCAAAATAAGTTTTTGAATAGACTTATATAATCAACTTATGGGATATAAATTTAGGCTTTCGGTTCTGTTTTTATTTTTTAGGACGGATAGTTGCAACAGGAGCAGCAGTTTCTGCTATGCAAGCTCTGGCCTCTCTCAAATTTATGTAATTCATTACAGCGTACATGCTTCAGGACCAAGAGGCACACACATCACAGATACTCTTCATCTCTCCATTGCCACTGTCAGCCGAAAGAAATCCTATAGTTCCTGGTATTGCGTTAATACTTCCATGAACTTTTAATTGCAGGGAAGAGTTAGTCTATTGAATATTATAATATTATAGCATAAAGCTAAGACCTGGTGGTAAGTATAATCTTGCATCGCTCTGTTTAAATTATAATTAAATTTGTAACAACGGTTTGGTTTTTTATATCTTGAATTACAAGTCTTTCACAGATTTCTTGGTTATTTGCTGGTCTTTTTTGTTTTTTAGTTCATATGTTTGTGGTCATCCTGCACCACATTACGCATCTTTCATGTCTGTTTTCAAATGTTTTTATAGCCTCGAATTTCAACATATGTATAACTTATATTTTTGAATGTTTTTGTAGCCTACTGGTCCTTTGATGTCAGTGTGTATGTGCAGGGTGTGTGTGTGCAGGGGGTGTGTGTATTTGCAAAATAGTTGGTCTGTTTTTCCCCTGATGTGTTCAGGAGAGTCTTTGGAACTAATGCTTGGCGGGAGATGGATTGGAAGGTGTTCTGGAAAAAATTTCATAAATTCTGGTAAAGTTTGAAGGGTACCTCTGCTACATCGGCGCAATTTGGACGAAAATACACTTAGGATGCTTAAATATTTTTATAACCGGAGAGGAAATCGGTTGGTCTGGATAGTAATGGCTCAGGTGTTTGGAACGTGATATACTGGAGTACATTGCTATT
The DNA here is from genome assembly GCA_023525715.1 of Cichorium intybus. Lineage (NCBI taxonomy): Eukaryota > Viridiplantae > Streptophyta > Magnoliopsida > Asterales > Asteraceae > Cichorium > Cichorium intybus. The sequence goes on from CM042013.1 coordinate 91,671,442, forward strand.
GATGGAGATTGCACATAAGTTCATCGCTATTCCAGTTTCATGCTCAAAGTTCATTGCTTTATTCCTGGGGTGTGTTTTGCCATATAACTCTTTTAGCTTGGTTGGGTTATGTCGTGAAATTCTATGTGTATCAGACTTGGCTTTTGGCCGGTTCCCTACTGGTTGTTTTTTGGTTTTTATAATTATAATCTTGCCCTTCAAACAAAATCTGTCTTTATGTTTGTGAGTTCTGACAATTAATTATGTAGCCTATTAAAGCATTTTCATACATTGGGATGGTAAGTGGCCTATTTAATGTTTAAGTGTGATAAACTTTAAAGTGTTTTAAAAATAATTTTAGCTACAAATATACGGTTATCGTAATTAATTACAGTTTTTCAAAAGGCATGCTATTATCTTTTTATGTATTTGTGTTTTTTATAAAGTAAAGGTTGTCAACTATTTTTTTAGTTTTACAAACGTTTACTGTCATTATAAAACGAATTTTAGATAGTAAACATTCCGAATATACTCTTGCCAAATATAATGCGTCGATGTGATTATCAAATTTCGTAATTCAACCGCATATGTACTTTATGTTATGTTATTTATCACTTTCGAGCTACATTGGTAATTGTAACAGGTGTGAGGTGTGTACTTTAGTAGTGATTTTTTACTATATACCATAATTATTAATACATTTTAATAGTTTCCATGCGTCTTTTATTTTGTTCAGCTTAGATAAATTAAGAGTTTGATAATGCTTTCTATGTTTCACCAATTACATTTAATAGCTTTATAATACTCAAAATTAATTAATAAGCAATCAATATTTTTATAATAAAACTTAGATCCATTCTTGGTAGTTTACGTTATCCATATGGTTTTTACATTTTAAGATAATAATAAAAATTATTTTTTTGGCTTTTGGATTTCGGATATTGAATACTACAAATATACAAAATTTTATAAGATTACTATCCCGAATATGCTTCTGAAAAATCAAATATTCGAAAATTCGGGTATCTGATATTTCAAAAAATTTCATATTAGACTCCCGGACTAAACTTTCAGATTCGGATATTTTTACCCCTACTTGCAATATACCCATAGATTTATTTTTTATTAATATATGCAAGAACATGAATAATAATGTTAGTTACACCTATAAATACATAAAAGTAATAATATTTAAGAAATAACATCATTTTTGATAAATTTTATGTCCAAAGCGATATATAATAAATATATGATAAAACAAGGTGCACCCCTTGCCACATTGTGTGTTTTTCTAATATGACACCTTCTAAAAACTTGCTACCGCCCTCGAAAGAAAATTATTAATCGAAAAGACTTTATTCGTCACCAACAGGAAACTATTCACCAAAATAAATTTAATCGTCGTCCAACGTCTAAATTTATCATATATAATTGCCTAATATGCCTGTACGTAGACGAAAGGTCAATAATTGACCTATAATTTAAGCCCTCAAGCTCTACATGGACATGTGATACAAGACTCTATAGTATAAACAATTAACGGGTGCTAATATGTCCAAGGCATAAACACAAGTCCAAAACAACATTCATAGTATTAAACTCCACATTCTTGCATTCAATCAAAATGATAGGCATTGTTGTTGATGTTCACAATCACTTTATTTTGGCATCAATGCTCAAGCAAAAAGATCAACACATGTTAACGACTCTAGCCTAAATCCAAGAAAAACCTGTATTGAAAATATGAATTCAGAAAACTAAATTTAATTGAAACCAGCAAGACAAATACGTACGTTATTGATAATATTATATTGGTTTTATATGAAATATAATATATTTCAGAAACGATATAATCGATGAAACAAAACTATATGCTGATAGGAAACTATTGATCCTAAGTCACTATTCGATGTCTAACGAAAGGAAACGAAAAAAATCCTATATGATGAATAAGGTACAATCGAAATCTTAATAATTTACAAGTATTAGCATATGTATTTAATATAATGAATTTTAATGGATAAAAGGAAACAAGGCCTATATGGGGAAGTGGTCGAGTGCGGGACCTACTAAAGAAATATGGGGAAGTGGTGAAAATTGAGTTTGCCCGTAATATGCCTTGTACAAGACGAAAATATTATGGATTCATCACATTTGGAACACATGGTTCAGCTTTAACATGTGCTAAAAGCATTAATAATGAGGAACTAGGAGACGTCGATAACAAGGTTACTTTTGTAATTTATCGTATGGTTTGTAGAATGTTTTTGGAAGGAATGGAATCTGTCAAAAGAATTGGAATATGTAGTGGATCTGTTCAGGCAACGAAACGCTATTGCCTCAGGTTTTATTGTGCAACAAAGGCAACCTTTTCTCGGTCTTACAACGTTGTTTGTCCCATCAACTTTCTCGATGTCGCTTGAACTCAATGACATTTTACCTTATCCATGTACAATTGTTGCGACTTCATAACAGGGACTCATTGTGTTTGAATCTGGCCATCCAACGAATAACGACTTAACTGCCTTCCATGTATGTAAACCAACAACCAATCAGTTTCAAGCACTTCCTGATCCTGAATCTAATTACTCTACGTGTAAGGCTGCCATTGTGATCATTGGTGTAGATACGTTGCATTATAAGATCTTCCGTGTGTCATACGCTAGCAGATGGTTAGTGACTATCTTTGAGACGTTATCTTTGAACTTTCTATAATTTATATTTGTAACTTTTTTACAGTCCCACCCCATACTAATTGAATGCATTTTTATAGGTCCCCGAAGATGATTGTGATGATTATGATTGGTATGCTTTTGAAATTTTTGACTCGGAATCATGGTCCTGGCGTGAGGTTGATACGATCTGGTTGCCTCCATCTGAATCTCCTACTGATAATAAACTAATCACTAGCAGAGGCAAAGTGTATATGTTATTAGACTCTAGCAATATATTCAAGATTGATGCACATTCTGAAGAATGCGAAATATTTCTGTCACCCTATCCACTAGGAGATCTTATACACTATGATCACAAGATATTCAGTAAACATGAAGGAAACTTGGGATTTGATTGTCATCATTCGAATGGCTTTTGGGATCATTGGGTTCTTACAGGTAAGGACTTGTAGGTCCAGTTACCTTTAAGTAATCCCCTTAAGGTGACAAAGGATTTATGGGATGATTTAAAGTATGATAGTGCCCCAGCGGATGCAAATGCAAATGAATTTTGGTTCTACAACATAAAACTTTCCTTCTACAGAGGATATGATTTTCTACAAAGCATCTGGGTTCACAAAACATTTAAAGTTTTTTTTTCCTTTGAGTCGGATTTTGTTCCTACGAATTTGTCGGGTAGATAATTTATTGGTATTTGTGAACTTTACGTTAACCATAATAATTTTCAATTAAAATTTACCATTTACACTTTATTGTTGTGTTATTTTAGGTTCAAATTCAAAATACATTTACAGTTTGGTGTTTAATTTATTTATTGCATTTGAAATGGTAAACTTAATGACTCTTCAACCATTTATGGGTGCAAAAGATGTAATATGTTGAGGCGAAAACTTTCAAGAAATGTCGAACAACACATTTTAAATACTTTTACAATTGTTTTTCATAAACTATAAAATGATTATTAAATTAAATTATTGACCATCAATTTTTTACAAGTTTTTAGATAATGATTAATAATATATGAGATTTAACGAGCCACACCTCCGCACCCCCACCCAACACACAAAGCATGTACAAAAACAGATACACACACCCAGAATCGCCAAAGTTTATGCTTTAGAATAAAAGACTGACTTATGGTTAATCACTGTTGAAATCTAAAAGAACAAAAATAGAGATATTGTCGCATTGATCTTTCATTTTTACTATTACCGCATTATAGTTTGACTAATAAGTTATTTTGCATAATGTCTCAATGATGTATCTTTATGGGTCACAATCATCTCTTTTTACTTTTGACTTATGACATTGGTTCAAAATTGGTGTAAAAGAGTACAAGGGTAAGGGACCAAAAAGTGCAATTGCATAAATTCTTGAGACAAAATGGGACCAAAGCCAAGCAATTACCTTACCACCTTTAAAGAGGCCAGCAAGGGTGAAAAGAGTAATTTGAATTACCTGTTGGCTATGAGATGAGACCAATCAGAATCCCCTGAATAACCTTGACATGTAATTGCACGTAATCCTTGCATTACCTACAACCAACAAAAACTTTATCAACATAGATATATAACTCGGGCATAATGGTACCACAATAAGTAAAAACCATCAAATCAAGAACAAATAGTTTGTGAAAACGCATTGTGTTGTTGAATGGTTAGAAAACCAACAAATCAACAAGAAGTACAAGTCGAACCTCAAAGAAGTCAAAGATTGAAGATGACCGATTCAATCCTAAATTTCGCAAATTAGTTTCAAAATTGCATGCCCTAACACCACCAGTAAACACGACTGAAATTACAAAATTACAGATTGGAATTGGATCGATTTACGGTTGTTGAGAAGTGACTCGGATTGCTCTTGGTGGTTACCAATTCGAAAATTGGTCCAATTCCGATGGTGAGTCGGTGGTGGAGGCGTGGTTACCGGTTAAACAAAGTAGTGGGTAATGGGTAGGAGGAAGTCGAGGTAGTGGCTGGTGGTGGAGGCATGGTTACTGGCGTTTTTAAGAGGTTACACGATTTTTTTCTTGTATAAATATCTCCTGATAGTAATTCCTCATTTAATAATGCTTAAAAATTGAGTTTATGTAATGGTTAAGCCATTACGGTCACCTGAGCCAAATTCCATATTTGTCCTTTGTGAATATACACAGGAGGATCGTCATGATGTACAAAATAAAAAATTATAAAATAAAAATAATAAATATTGGGTTACTAATTTTCTGCATGTTTATCACTTGCGTAGACTTATTTTTGTAAGACTCGTTCCGCCGAGTCACGGCCCGAAGGAATCCGCGGCGCGGCTTTTGGAAGAATCTAGAATCGCGTAGGATTTGTACGCGCGGCGCGGTTCTAAAGAATCCGCGGCGCGGTGCGCCGCAGTCATGAAAAACCCTAATTCGGATTTAAACGCCTATAAAAAGGACCCCAGCCCTAGGGTTCGTGTATTTGGAGAGTTTCTAGAGTAGAGGTGTCTGGTTTCGGCAGATACTCTTTGGTCTCGAGGTGTTGAAGGTTTTGGGAGATTAGAAGAAGGAGATCCATGCGGGAGAAGGTTTAGAACGGATCGTGGGCATCACTCCGTCCTTCGGAAGTAAGGTAAGAAGATTTACTCTTCTGACTTTCCTGTTTATCCCGTCATATGGTGTTAACAGTTGGTTTGTAGCTTTAGACGAATTGTAGCCCTTGGGGTTTGAACCAAGGACATGTATGGACTTGCATGTCCATAAGGAAGTGACCTTAGGGTAGTTCCTGATCCCAGGAAGGGTGTAGAAAGGAACCCTAGCCGATTGATGTACTGTTAATCGCTGAAAAACATTTTGGAATGTTACGAGCCGCGACGTGGACTGGCTATGTCAGCGGCGCGGACTCGGCTGAAACCCCGTAATTATTCGATGATAGCCGCGGCGCGTAGGATGAGGTGCCACACCGCGGCGAGCGACTGTTTGTCCAGGAATTTAGTTTTGACCACGGTTTGATGACAAATAGTGAGTATAAGCTTTAGACAGGTCTGTAAGAGCCTAGTCAGTAATTGATATGTTGTATGTGTGTGGGATTTAGGTGTGTGGACGAGCTAAGTGGGGATATTAGAGAATATCTGTGCGGTTTCGAATCAGGTGAGTATCCTCACCTTACTATATAATGTTGCATGTTAGGCATCTTGTGTGTTATTTACAGTTATATGATTTGCTCTATATCTGTGGTTATTTGTTGTTGGGCTCAGTACTGATGTGTGTCCCCTCGTAGCTGTTGTATGACGAGTTGGACTATGCCTTGTCCCATAGCTGTTGTATGATGGGCTGGGCCATAACCGGGAACCCATAGCTGTTGTATGATGGGTAGAACCTTCCCGTGTCCATAGCTGTTGTATGATGGACGCCCGTAGCTGTTGTATGGCGGGTAGGGTCGGGTCGTTCTCGAGGACGGGTTGTTTAATGTGTGGGCATGTATGGTAATTTGTGGACTCACTAAGCTTTAAGCTTACCCGTTGTTTTTATAATATTTCAGGTAAATCGATTGACAAAGGGAAGGGCAAGGCGTGACGGCGGCGCATCGCATACAAGAAAATTTATGTTAATGAATTATGTTATGATTTTCAATTGTTTCCGCTGTTGGTTTAATAAATAGGTCGAACGGATTTACTTTTGGAATAAATGTTTTATTGAAACCTTGATAATAAATGAATTTTAGAAATTTTGAAATTGGGGCGTTACAAATTGGTATCAGAGCCTTGGTTTGAGGGATTTGGATGAACTGTATTGGGAATCCAAACTCAAACTTAGGACTGAGAGATTTTGTTAAGAAAATGTTTTGGAAGGTTAAATTAAAGTAAAAGAAGATGCGATGCGAACCGTCAGCCGAGCTCAAGTAAGTTTTGTGATTCCCAATTACCCATGCCAAGTTTGTGTTATGTGATAAAATGTATTGTACTAGGATGTAAGGCTGCCTAGATAATATACTCTGTAGGCTGTTTTTGTACCATATGTGCTGCTTTGGAATTTTATGCTACTGTCGTTAGGTTGCTTAGTGAATGCTGGTAGGTTATATACAATTAAGGTAAGATAGCCTAAGAATTCTTGGTCTGGCCTTACTGGCTGTTCCTTGTTTGGTTGTGACTTTAGGGTAGATCAGTTATTCAAACGTCTATCTTATTCCCGATTGTGTACGGCTGTGCGTCCGTGAGGCGACTCGACGGCATTAGCAGTAAGTTCTCTTAGGCACGTGTGAGATGGAGAGTTAGATCAAAAGATTAGGCACCACGGTGCATGACCACATGAGTCAAAGGAAATGGTTTAGTGCGTGTGACGTTTTAGGAGGATGGTTGACGAACTTGGAACAAGGGCGAATAGGTGTGGAAGGTAGTACCAGACCAGTATTACCAAAAGCACAGGATTCACGCTTGAGTCAAGAGTAGTCAAACAAAGTCCTAGAAAGTCAGGTAGTTGGGTAGATAGGAGTGACCCGAGTATTGATATTAGAACTGTTGCGCATTTCAGAATGGCAGTCACTCGAAGCAACGGTGGACCAGATGTGGGTACCTCGAGTAGGGGAGGACCGACTGATGAAAATCTCCGTAACCTGATAGCGGAGGAGGTTTCGCGGGAAGTGTTGGCTGCGATACCTCAGTTCTTTGGTACGATTAAGGCTGAGCTATGGGCAATGCTCGAGGAACGACTGGCTACTCAGGGCACATCACGTGCTAGGGATGCAAGTTATAAGGACTTTTTGGCTTGTTCGCCTCCGATGTTCGATGGGGGCAGGGATCCGATTGTTAGCATGCGGTGGATTTCCGCAGTGGAGGGTGCTTTCCGCACATGTTCCTGTCATGAGAACTCCAAGGTAACGTTTGCGGCGAATCTTTTAAGAGAGGGTGCGAAAGATTGGTGGGAGATACGAACGAAAGATCTCACTCCTGCTCAGTTGGATGCCATTACATGGCCGCAGTTTAAGGAACAGTTCAAATTAGAGTATGTTCCACAGGTGGAAATGGAACGCTTGGCGCAGGAATACCTGAATCTGACCCAGACTACTGAGACGGTGACGGAAATCACCAAGAAGTTTAATGAACGGGCACTCTTCTGTCCAGAGTTTGCGGCAACCGAGCGCATGAGGATGACCCGATACTTGGCAATGCTTCGCACAGACATTCAGGAATTTGTGTCTGCTGCTAGGCACCAAAACTCTTACTGATATGATAGCGGCCGCTCGGGCCCGAGAGTTGGAACTAGAAACCCAACAAAAGCAGAAGCGTCCGATGCCTGCTCAGACTCAGCAGGTGTCTAAGAAATTTCGAGGGGCAGATCAGGGAAAGCAAGGGCAAAGGAGCCAGGGTAAGTGTGGTAAATGTGGAAGGAATCATGAGGGGCGTTGCTGGGTGCTAATATGTCATAAGTGTGGAAAGGAGGGCCACTATGCTAAAGATTGTCGGCAAGAGGTCAAGATTTGTTTTAATTGTAACCAAGTGGGTCACTTCAAGGCCCAATGTCCCCGTCTGACTCAGGGAGTGGTTCAGAATCCGGCACCCACTACACTCCGGATTACCGATGGTAGGCATGGGAAAGGGGAAGCCCCTAAGACCAAGGGTCGAGCATTCGTCATGACCGCCGAGGAGGCACAGGATGCGCCCGACGTCGTCACGGGTACTCTTTCTTTACTTGCCTCGTGTTTGTGGTGTGTGTAATTAATATGTCTATTATGCTTTGATTAGGAACATTCTTAGTCAACTCTACGCCTACCTTTGCACTATTTGATTCGGGTGCTAGTCATTCTTTTGTGTCTGCCGCGTTGGGAAAGAGTTTCGGTATTGCTTTAGGAACTCTTCATCAGCCGTTAGAAGTGGAAATTGCGGATGATAAAACCGTGCAAGCGACTAGTGTTTATCGAGGATGCGAAGTCGTGATTCAAGGAATAAAGTTTCCGATCGATCTCATCCCTATACCGTTGAGTGACTCCCGAGTCATCATCGGTATGGATTGGATGGGTCAGCATGAATCATGGATCGATTGTAAGAACAAGCGAGTGTGGATTCAAACCCCAAGTGGGGGAGAGCTGGTTGTGCAGGGCGAGAGAAAGAATCGAGGTGTAGTTTTTTGTTCAGCTGCTAGGGCACGCAGACATTTTCAGCATGGAGGTTCGGGATTTGTGGCTTATGTTGTAGACACACGAGAAAGGAAGCCACAGCAGAAAGCAGGTGATATACCAGTGGTTCGGGATTTTCCTGATGTTTTTCCCGAGGACCTGCCTGGCATGCCGCCAGAGAGACAGGTGGAATTTAAGATCGACTTAACTCCTGGTGCAGCTCCGATAGCTAAAGCACCGTATCGTCTTGCGCCCCCAGAGATGCTGGAGTTGTCTATTCAACTTCGGGAATTATTATTATAAGGGATTTATTCGACCCAGTTGCTCGCCGTGGGGAGCGCCTATTTTGTTTGTTAAGAAGAAGGATGGTTCCAATAGGATGTGCATAGATTATCGTGAGCTGAACAAGCTTACGGTGAAGAATCGATATCCATTACCTCGCATCGATGACTTATTCGACCAACTGCAGGGCGCTTCGTGGTTTTCAAAAATTGATTTGCGGTCAGGTTACCATCAAATGCGGGTACGGGAGGAAGACATCCCGAAAACGGCTTTTCGGACGAGGTACGGTCACTTCGAGTTTGTAGTGATGCCGTTTGGACTGACCAATGCCCCTGCAGCTTTTATGGACTTAATGAATCGGGTGTGTCGACCGATGTTGGATCGGTCGGTTATAGTTTTCATTGACGACATCTTAGTCTATTCTCGGAGCAGGGAACAACATGAACAACACTTAAAGGAAGTATTAGAGACCTTAAGGAAGGAGAAGCTTTATGCAAAATTATCCAAGTGTGACTTTTGGCTACGGGAGGTTCAGTTTTTGGGTCACATTGTAAATGAGCAAGGAATCATGGTAGACCCGGCTAAGGTAGAGGCCGTGATGCGGTGGGAGGTTCCGAAGACTCCCTCGGAGATTAGAAGTTTCTTGGGTCTGGCTGGTTATTACCGTCGTTTCATCCAAGACTTCTCAAAGGTTGCAGTACCTTTGACCTGGCTAACTAAGAAAAATGCTGCTTTTCGGTGGGGTGAGGAGCAGCAGCAGGCTTTTGAGACTTTGTGGCGGAAATTGTGTGAAGCTCCGGTTTTGACTTTGCCTGAGGGCATGGAGGATATGGTAGTTTACTGCGATGCATCAATCACGGGATTGGGGGCAGTCTTGATGCAACGAGGCAGGGTGATTGCTTACGCCTCGCGACAGTTGAAGCCCCATGAAACTAACTACCCTACTCATGATTTGGAATTGGGAGCGGTGGTCTTCGCTCTCAAGATTTGGAGACACTATTTGTATGGAGTAAAGTGCACCATTTTCACGGATCACAAGAGTTTGAAGTACCTGATGGATCAGGCAAACCTCAATATGAGACAGAGGAGATGGTTGGATGTATTAAAAGACTATGATTGTGAGATACACTACCACCCTGGAAAGGCCAATGTGGTAGCGGATGCGTTAAGTCGTAAGGCTTCGAGTGCACCCCTTCGGGGCGTTTGTCTAAGGATGACAATTGTGACACCGCTGCTTGAGCTGATTAGGAAAGCCCAGGTAGAAGCAAGCAAGAGCGAGAATCAGAAAAGTGAGAGGATTGTGGGTCAGTTGGCAACTATGGTCAAAGATAGTAGGGATTTGATAACTTGCCATGAGAGAATTTGGGTACCAAAGCTGGGCAGGGTTCGTCAAACCCTACTGGAGGAGGCACATAAATCCAGGTTCTCTATCCACCCTGGAGCAACTAAAATGTATAGGGATCTGCGCGAATGTTATTGGTGGCCAGGCATGAAGAGGGAAGTAGCTTGGTTTGTCAAAAGATGCTTGACCTGTCGTAAGGTCAAGGCCGAGCACCAACGGCCTCATGGTAAGTTGCAGCCTCTTGAGATCCCAGAATGGAAATGGGAGCATATCACAATGGATTTCATCACGAAGTTGCTAAGAACCCCTCGACATATGGACACTATTTGGGTTATCGTGGATAGGTTGACCAAAAGTGCTCATTTCCTCCCCATCCAAGAGACTTACTCTGCAAAGGAATTGGCTAAGGTTTTCATAGATGAGATTATCTCTCGGCATGGTATATCGGTCTCGGTGATATCCGACCGGGATGTCCGGTTCACGTCTAGGTTTTGGAAGAAGTTTCATGAGGAATTAGGCACTCGCCTTCATTTCAGCACAACATATCATCATCAGACGGATGGGCAGAGTGAAAGGACAATTCAAACGCTGGAGGATATGCTTAGGGCATGTGTCATCGATTTTGGCGGGAGTTGGGATTCCCACCTCCCTTTAGCTGAGTTTTCTTACAATAACAGTTATCACGCGAGCATTGGCAGAGCTCCCTTTGAAATGTTATATGGAAGAAAATGTCGGACACCTATTTGCTGGGGCGAGGTTGGCCAGCAGGTATTGGGTAGTACAGAGGTGGTGCTCAAGACAACTGAGTTAATTCAGAAGGTTCGGGAGAGATTGTTAACCGCTCAAAGTCGACAGAAAAGTTATGCGGATAGGCGACGGTCCGATCTCGAGTTTCAAGTCGGGGATTATGTTCTTCTAAATGTGTCACCTTGGAAGGGAGTTATTCGTTTTAGGAAGCGAGGAAAGCTTGGCCCTAGGTACATTGGACCATATCGAATTGTCGCCCGTGTAGGTGAGGTAGCTTACCGGTTGGAGCTGCCCGAACAACTTAGTCAGATTCACGACACGTTCCACGTTTCGCAGCTTAGAAAGTGCGTGACTGAGGAATCCACAATAGTACCTTTGGAGGATATTCAATTAGATGAACGTCTAAATTATGTGGAGCGACCAATTTCCATCATTGAAAAGAAGATAAAGACTTTGCGGAATAAAACAATAGGATTAGTGAAGGTTCAGTGGCAGCATCGAAAAGGGTCCGAATGGACTTGGGAACCGGAGGAGGAAATGCGGAGGCATTATCCAGAATTATTTATCGGCACGGATTTCGGGGACGAAATCCAGTTAAGTGGGGGAGAATTGTAAGACCCGTTCCGCCGAGTCGCGGCCCGAAGGAATCCGCGGCACGGCATTTGGAAGAATCTAGAATCGCGTAGGATTTGTACGAGCGGCGCGGTTCTAAAGAATCCGCGGCGCGGTGTGCCGCAGTCATGAAAAACCCTAATTCGGATTTAAACGCCTATAAAAAGGACCCCAGCCCTAGGGTTCGTGTTTTTGGAGAGTTTCTAGAGTAGAGGTGTCTGGTTTCGGCAAATACTCTTTGGTCTCGAGGTGTTGAAGGTTTTGGGAGATTAGAAGAAGGAGATCCACGCGGGAGAAGGTTTAGAACGGATCGTGGGCATCACTCCGTCCTTCAGAAGTAAGGTAAGAAGATTTACTCTTCTGACTTTCCTGTTTATCCCGTCATATGGTGTTACCAGTTGGTTTGTAGCTTTAGACGAATTGTAGCCCTTGGGGTTTGAACCAAGGACATGCATGGACTTGCATGTCCATAAGGAAGTGACCTTAGGGTAGTTCCTGATCCCAGGAAGTGTGTAGAAAGGAACCCTAGCTGATTGATGTACTGTTAATCGCTGAAAAACATTTTGGAATGTTACGAGCCGCGACGCGGACTGGCTATGTCAGCGGCGCGGACTCGGCTGAAACCCCGTAATTATTCGATGATAGCCGCGGCGCGTAGGATGAGGTGCCACGCCGCGGCGAGCGACTGTTTGTCCAGGAATTTAGTTTTGACCACGGTTTGATGACAAATAGTGAGTCTAACCTTTAGACAGGTCTGTAAGAGCCTAGTCAGTAATTGATATGTTGTATGTGTGTGGGATTTAGGTGTGTGGACGAGCTAAGTGGGGATATTAGAGAATATCTGTGTGGTTTCGAATCAGGTGAGTATCCTCACCTTACTATATAATGTTGCATGTTAGGCATCTTGTGTGTTATTTACAATTATATGATTTGCTCTATATCTGTGGTTATTTGTTGTTGGGCTCAATACTGATGCGTGTCCCCTCGTAGCTGTTGTATGACGAGTTGGACTATGCCTTGTCCCATAGCTGTTGTATGATGGGCTGGGCCATAACCGGGAACCCATAGCTGTTGTATGATGGGTAGAACCTTCCCGTGTCTATAGCTGTTGTATGATGGACGCCCGTAGCTGTTGTATGGCGGGTAGGGTCGGGTCGTTCTCGAGGACGGGTTGTTTAATGTGTGGGCATGTATGGTAATTTGTGGACTCACTAAGCTTTAAGCTTACCCGTTGTTTTTATAATATTTCAGGTAAATCGATTGACAAAGGGAAGGGCAAGGCGTGACGGCGGCGCATCGCATACAAGAAAATTTATGTTAATGAATTATGTTATGATTTTCAATTGTTTCCGCTGTTGGTTTAATAAATAGGTCGAACGGATTTACTTTTGGAATAAATGTTTTATTGAAACCTTGATAATAAATGAATTTTAGAAATTTTGAAATTGGGGCGTTACAATTTTTTTCTCTGAAAATTTCTCAATTATTTCCACCCCGTTGTATTTGGGTATTAAGTTTATGTTTTGTCTGTATTTAGATCAATTCCATTGTCGAGACCTCCGATGACAACTTGGTTGCTGCTGATGCTAAGTTGAACTTTAAAGATGATGTTGCATACCGCCAAAAAGACGAATTTGCCCTTCGTCTTCCGACACAGGAGGAACCGCGTGAGGTACAATAGTTACAAAAAAAATGGTTTGTAAGGCTTTTAGCAAGTTACATTTATATAGATGATTATTAATAGAAACGTACTAGTACAATGAAAACTTTTTTGCGACGAAACTTCGAAAATTGAACGACCTCTACTCATTATCATTATTTTTACACAGGTTCATCATCTTACTATTTTTACATAGGTTCATCATCATACTGAAGTTGATTCCCTTATTGATTCTGCCATCAAGGAGCACCGTTTACATCCACAACCTAACGATTCTGATACCGACAGTGTGGAAATAATTGAGTTTAGCGAAGCTTTTAGCCCTTACAAATCACAACTAGAACGGGAATTTGAGGAAGATGTATGTAAGTAATAAATTTCTTATTTGATACGAATCAACGTTTTAAAGTAATTAATTATTTGATTGAGATTTGTCGCTTGGAAAAAGAAAGAAAACGGTCTTTTGCTCTAGCCAATTGGAAATGGGAGGAAGCAATTGATATCCAAAGTTCAGGAGACAATGATTCAGATGTTGATTTGTTGGATGACGCAACGTCACCGGCACCACGCAAAAAGATTCCACGAATTACCACTCAAAGTCGCAACCGTGTTCTCCGTCTCCGTGATGCATCCGATGATGATGTTAGGAAAATTTATTTGTGTAGTATTTTGTTAAAATATGTTGATAAAAAAAATGGAACCATTACCGTCTTTTCATAGCATGTTGCTAAAAAACACAAGTAAATTTCAACTATGCAACAACTATACAATCATTATTTAAATACCATAAGTACGTTGGTAAAAATCATATTTTCATAAGTACGTTGCAAAAATAACACATTTTGGAAGTACGTTGCTAATAACCGCAACTAATTATGAACAATATAACAACCACACAACTATATAATTTAAAAAACCATGTTTGGAAAGTACGTTTCTTAAAAAACCACCTTTTGAAAACAATTGAACTGAAAATATGTGTACATGTGAAGTTCGTCAAGTGATATAGATACTACCGGTGGACCCGCACGAGTTAGCGGGCGGCTATGTAAACCGATTCTACATGTTAACCGGTAAAGTGTGAACATCGTGTGTGTATGTATTTAGGTGTATTTTTCCATTTTTCGCTTTTCTCCCGGAATCCAAATTGGTGCATAATTCAAATTAAAAACAATTGCAATTCCATCTAATTGAATACGGCTATGTACTGCAATTGTGATCATATTCACCCTGACATACAACTATTTGGAATTGTTAAATGGATCTAGAATGCATGACCGACATCAAAGAAAATTAAGCACAAACTCGAAAATCGAAGATTGAACACCAGAAAAGCGTTAAATTGCCCAAGGGCAATTTCGTCCAACATGTTTTAGTTCCACAATAGTCACCCCTGAAAGCATACACTACAACTCCAGGGATTTGGTGTTAGTGTAGGTCTGGAAAAGAAAAAAAATCAAAATTCAAAAGTACGTTGCCATTATTAATGCAAGTCTGGGAAACAAAAAAATCCAAAAAAAGTAGGTTGCTACTACTATAAGACTGGAAAAGAAAAAAACAAAAGTGCGTTGCTATTAATGCAAGATTGGGAATATATATCTTTCCAAGACTATGGGAATGCAGCTCTAAAGCATTTGGAAAACAAATGTGAATCAGATCCCAAGCTTCAAAAAGCTCTTGTAAACTATGAAGGTGTACGTGTTTCTGGATATGGTGGGTGGTTCCCTTTTAGACTTTCGCTTCATGACCCTGTTTTGCCCCTCAACATCGAGGTAAATCGAAGTCTTTTAATTATTTCGTGTATGAAAACAATAAATAAATGTAATAAAAATTTAAAGGTGGTTAATCGTTGATGGAGGTGTGATCAGTAGTTAACAAGTTGTGGGTAATGGGTGAAT
This sequence comes from Cichorium intybus, assembly GCA_023525715.1. Taxonomy (NCBI): domain Eukaryota; kingdom Viridiplantae; phylum Streptophyta; class Magnoliopsida; order Asterales; family Asteraceae; genus Cichorium; species Cichorium intybus. Next base: position 91,686,717 of record CM042013.1, read on the forward strand.
GAAGTGGAGGTAGTGGCCGGCGGTTGTAACTGCCATTGGTGGTTACCGATTAAACACTTTCATCAGGTCGTGAATCGTTGCTAGAGGTGTGGTCGGTGGTTAAGAAGTTGTGGCTAATGGGTGAATGGAGCGGACGTAGTGGCAATTGAAATCGTGGCTAGAGGTTGAAGATGACTCATCGAATAGTGGGCTCGTGGGGAAGAATAGTGGGCTCGTAGGGAAGGTTGAGATGGGTAACAGGCTACACGACTCTCTCCCTCTATAAACACCTTTTTAAAAGTATTGATTTATTTCTTTACCAGAGTTTAAGCGTATTGAAGTTTTGCTGTTTAAACTGGTGTTGTATTGAAGGTTTAAGCACATAAAATTTTAAACGGGTACTTTCTTATGCTTATATATTGTTTCTCTTTTCGGTTATTAAGTTTATTATAGATTATTTAACTTATAATATCAATTATTATTAGAAAAATTATAATATCGAAAATCTACTTACCTATATCGGTAAATACACTATTTTCGTCAATGAATAAACGTGTGAAAACGTTCGTCAATAGATTATTTTTTATTACAATTTAGCTTTAAAAGTTATAGTGGAATGAACTTATTTCTTTGAAGAAGATGTGTCATGTAATATTTGTCAACCGATAAATTATATCGCATAATCTGTTATTGAAAATGATTGTAGAACAATGGATGCTCGTACATATGTTGATACCTTTGCATCACTCTTATTCGTTCATGTGTGCTATCATATCATACCCGTAAGAGTGCATTTTACTTGGATCGATGCAACATCTAACCGCATGTTTATATTCCTCCTTGATCAATATGTAAGTTTGAAAAGTTATTGGATTTTCAATAGACCGTTTTGTTCTAACATTTTGATTAATAAAATATTATGTTGTCAAATAGAGAAATAAAATGGCAGTGGTTGTCCCTCCGAGATTGATGGGATTATATAATGGATGTAATTTTGAGGGAAATCTTTTCGTACTAAGTGGTTGTCCCTCCGAGATTGATGGGATTATATAATGGATGTAATTTTGAGGGAAATCTTTTCGTACTAAACCATGTCCGAATAGAACCATCCTTTTATGAGTACCCGAGGTATGAAGGGTATAGTTTTATTCGTGATGATTGGTTTATCTCAATCGGCGATAACAACTTATTTCGGTTGCCAAATGGTGTCGGAAGATGGTTTCCGATATATCCGTTTGTGTCATCGATACAGAGTGGAAGCCTTTTATAAAAATAATTTTTTGTTTTGTATTTTATATATTTTATTTACGAAAATTCATATTTTTATAGGAGAAGCATAATACATATGACTTTGTATGATGCTCCGGCTACACGTGATGTTGTCCGTATGTATTTTGCAATAAAGAACAAGTCTATAGTATTTGTATCGCATGTAAAACTTGTTCATTTGCCTTCATCTTTACGTAAGTCATCTTATTCTATAAAATGATATATTATATTTTCAATAATATCAACTAAGTAACGTAAGTTAATTTTACTAATTCTCACATTTCGAGCTAACATTTTGAGGTCAACCGAACATTCCGAGATCGCAATCGAACCTGTCATGCCTGAAGCGGAAGAAATTAGGAATATTATGCACCATTAAGTTTACGAACATATTTGGCACGCAATATGATTTTTTTTGGACGTATTTTCATGGATTTTTTAAATTGATGGTTCAACTTTTACTTGATTGTTTTATGTTCATATATTATTGCTTGAATTTATGTAATTTAAATGCATCTTTATCATTATAGTTGGGAGATTATTGCAAATTTATAATTTAAGTTTCTTTATACAATTGTAATCATTAACTTTGTTTTACAAACTATAAACATTGATGATTGTAAAAGTCTGATAAAACTAAATTGACTAAAAGGTATGAAATAACCATTTAATAGAGATCTTTAAATCTATACTATAAAATGCATAAAAATATGTAAATAGTAAAAAATAGCTTTATTAAAAAAATAAGATATGCATGATACCACTTAATTTTACGAGAATTTAGTAATAACAACTAATAAAATTCTACAAGTTAAGTCTGATATTATATTTTGTACCATTTTGATTATAAAAATTATACATATGAATGATTTAAGATATGTTTGTTTGTTTGTTTGTTAGCATATAATGACATTTTGATGCAACAGAATTAAGTGTATTATAGAAAGAATGAGGATTGTAGATGGAGAAACTAGAACTGATGATGCATCCAAATGTTTAAAAGATATACGAAAAGGTATGTATATCATATGCAATTTGTATCTTACATAATTATAGTCAGATTATGTATGTTTTCATCGAATTAAAAACATTATATAGAAAAACAGAAACAATACCAAAGAAACTATTATACACGAAGAAAGGCGAACAAAAAGGAAAAACTGGCTAATGGTGAAGGACCCAGTTATCGTGAAGAAAATAAGGATATGCTTTTGTTTAGGACGACATCCCTATGGACCACCGCTTGTTAGAGCCCCCTGCATTGTGTAGACATTGTGGAGAAAAACGATTCAAATTTGAATTCCCAACCTTTTGTTGCATGGATGGGAAAACGAAGTTGGCAAGCCTTGTAATTCCTAAAGAATTACACGACCTGTTCACCAAACAAGAAGATTTGGAAGAAATGTTCAGGAAAAACATACGTTCATAAAACACAAACTTCTCCTTCATGTCAATGGGTGTGAAATTGGACAAAGAGCTGGCCAATATGACTTCTGGCGTTTATACCTTTAGTGCATGCGGAACAATATATCACAATATCGATCAGTTAGTTCCAAGGGATGGAGAAGCTAAGTAGTTACTGTTAGGACTTTATTAGTGGTTTAATATTTACATTTATAGGGTTTAATTTAGAAAAGATCAATATTTTAGGGTTTGTTTAAGGATTTCGGCCTGGGACCGAAATCTACTGGGTTTTCGGTCGTGATGATCGAAATCCTGAGGATTTCGGTCAGGCCTCTTTAGGTTTTCGGTCTGATGGGCTGAGGATTTCGGTCCGGAGTGCATTAGTATATATATGAGGCTTAGTCTTAATTGGTAAAGGTTGGTTGTTTTGGAGCTTCATTCTAGGTTAGAGAGATTTTTTATTGCTCAAGCAACTGTGTTCTTATGTACTTGTCGATTGTTTGATATAATCGAGTGCATTAAAGAATTATTTTCGTGATTGTTTTGATTTGATTGATACATGTTTAGATCTAGGATTGTTTTGGGACCTACAATTGGTATTAGAGCTTGAAAACATTGTGTTTTTTAGTATTTTGGTATCAATCATATTTTTCTTTGCTTGGATCTTGGAGTTTTGGGTGTTTTTGTACTTATTTGGACGGCTTTGATCAAGTATTAGTGTTGTTGTTCTTAGTGTTCTTGGAATATTCAAAAAAAATCTCTTGAAAAACAGTGGTTTTGATTCAAAAACGGAGTTTAGAAAGGATTTTTGACGTTTTTCAGATCTGAAGGAGGTTTTCGGTCTGCTCCATGAAGATTTTGGTGGCGGCGCAGATCTTAGAGGATTTCGATGCTCTTTAGGGTTTTAAGGGGTTTTTGGTCCGTTTAGACAGGATTTCGGTTAGTCCATTAAGCTTTTCGGTGCTCTCTAGGGTTTTTGGGATTTCTGTTGGTTTTCGGCCGAATTGAGCTTTTCGGTGCTGGTTTTCGGTTAGAAGGGATTTTGGGCTATAGGGTTTCCGGTTCTGGTTTTCGGTGTCTCTCGTTTTTGGTCCAGCCTTTTTTTTAATTGTTGCTCCTCTAATTTCTTTTAATAGTCGATTTCTAGTAAATTTTCACATATTTTTCAAATGGAGTCCAACAACGTCAATTCCGATCTCGACTCAGTTATGGGTACGGTCACCCGTATTCCTAGGCTGATCAAAGTGGAAGGATTTACTGAATGGAAATATCGTTTTGAGCAATACATCAAAATGAAGGATATTAAGTTGTGGAGAAGTTACTTACGACCCCCATCAGAGTTACAATGACTAGAGAGGGTGCTATAGTTGACAAACTTGTGGAAGAATATTCCGACCTTGACTTTGAGAAGGTTGAACCTGATGAAAGAGCTCTCGCAACACTTTCTATGGCTCTCTCACCAGAAATTGTTCAAGGATTCCATGAGTACAATTCTGCAAAAGCTCTCTGGGATGCCTTGATTAACGTCTATGAGGTAAATGACGACATGAAGCAAAGCTTGCAATCAGAGATTAAATTTGGTTAACCATGTACTTGGAGAAACCCTTCAAGCTCAACTACAACGTTTCATTGCTTTGAATACTGAAATGACAACTGCTGGGATCACTCTATCAAAGATTGAAGTGAACGAGAAGCTTCTGTACTCTCTTCCGAGAAGCTGGGATATGAATGTGACGGCCATTAAGAAGACCTGAGACTTGTCTAAGCTCTCTCTCTGAGATTATGGCCATCATCAAGTCCTGTGACATGGACGATAAGCAAAGAGAGATTAATCACGTCACTTCTTACCAATCTGCCAATCTTGGAGTTTCTTCAAACAATGCCTTCTCACGTCTTCCCGCTCAAGTGCCAAATCAACATACTCCTTTCTCTTCAGGCAATCCAATGGCTCCTCCAGCTTACTCAGCACCAGTCTCCACTGCCAACTCTGCTTCTCAAATTCCAGTTCTTCCTAAAGGAGCTGAAAAAAACTTAGGCATGATGGCTGGTCTTCTAAACTGCTATAATGCCCTTGTTGCTGGCGATCTGGTTCAGCCTATGATGGTGGAAGATCTTAATCAAGTTAATCCTGATGACTTGGAGGAGATGGACATCTCTTGGCATATAGCTATGGCTGTATTCAAGGCCAAGAGATCCACTCAAAGGACGGGCAGGAACATCTCAGTAAACAACAATGGTGATAGGAAGATGGGTTTCAGCAAAGCAAACCTTCAATGCTTCAACTGTAACGAGCCAGGGCATTTCGCTCGTGAATGCACAAAGCCCAGAATGGAGAACAACGAGAGAAACTTGGTTCTGGTTGGCAATAATCGTGATGCTGCTCCTCAACCATAGAATGCTGAAAGAGCCATGTTGCCCAACAGTTTACATGGGAGAATCAGCTGCAGGATTTGAACATCAACAGAGATGGTCGTGCTCACCTTGCTCAAATTGAAAGTAACTTGGATGTTGATGCAGCTGAGGAGCAAATGATGGATCTCCAGTTTGCATTCATGGTTTCTACTAATTCTGACACCACCCACTCCAATGATGAGGTTAGTGAAGTCTCTTACTCATCTAAATTTTGCATTGATACTATTGCTAAATATCGTGAATTGAATGATAATCTTGTTAGGGAAATATTTAACCTTGAAAATCTTGTTCATAAACACAAAAAGAAACTGAAACCCCTACAAGAAAAATTAGATGCTAAAACCTCAGATTATCACAATTCAAGACGAACTTACCATAAAAAACTGTTATCTCAAATTTGCCAATGAGGACATTGCTAGATTAACTGCTGAACTTGATACATTGAAATCAAAATTTCAGGAAACCGAATCTAATCTTAAAAAAATTATGTATCAAGTGAGGTAATTGAATCTATAATTGAACATCACTCCATCCCTAGAAACAGAAGGACTCTGTTACAGTTCTTTTCCCCCACCTTATAATAATAACTTTACTCCATCCCTAGAAATAGAAGAATCAGAAGAATGTTATCTTTCAAATTGTATTTAAAAGAACAAATCTGGCACTGCTGAGAGTTCTGAAATAAAATCTACTGATGCTTCTACCTCATGTGCAGATAAATTGAAATTGAAGATTGATGACAAGGAGGATTCACATGCTTCTGTTTATGATAAAAACTGTTTAAAAACTGATATTTGTGTTTTGTCTGATGATGTTAAATTTGAGGTTAAGACTTCTGATACTTTTAAAAAACTATGTGATGTTAGTTTTGAAAATTCTAGGACGAAGTCTTTGCTTAACAAAACTGTTGCATGCTTGTGTGTGTGTGGAAATAGACTGAATAACTATGGACCTGTACAGAATTCTAATATTCATTTTAAAAGACAGACCTGTTTTAACTGTGGAATTGCTGTTCACATAGCCAGAAATTTTCCCTGAAACTTGTATGCATCTCAACATGAACAGGTTTGGCAGAACGTGCCAAAAGGGAGATCTCATAAAAGAAAACCCTCTAGGTCACATTCTCGAAACAAAAACAGTCATGACACTCATGTCAAGAATCATACTACTTTGAACAAAAGGACCAGTTCTAGAAATGATAATGTTTTGTTAAAATTTCTAAAACCACATTCATCTCAAGAATCAACCTCAGATAGTAGCTCTAATTCTAAATCTTTTGCAAATGTTCCCATCTGGTCTACGGATAAAAGGTTTAAATCAACTTATAGATGGGTTCCCAAAGGCAGTGTCCAAAAGTCCTCTGTTATCTCTCCGTTGTTTGATAAATGTGATATGAGCTTGGAATTAATTTCATGTATTGATAGTAAGGGTCAATCCAGTTTCCATATGGACTGGGTGCCTAAATCTAATTAATCCTGCAACTTGTGTATTAATAGTTACGGAGGAATGTCATCATACCATGATATGTTGACAGTGGTTGTTCCAGGCACATGACAGGCGACATGTCCAAACTGCATAACGTTGAAAATTTTAATGGTGGATGTGTTTGCTTTGCGGGAGGTGAAAAGGGAAAGATCACACAAAAGAGAACTGTATCCAATGGCGTGTTGAGATTTGAGAATATCAACTTCGTACCTGAGCTCAAGCACAGTTTACTGAGCGTTTCTCAAATCTGTAACAAAGGTTTTTCCACCCATTTCACCAAGAAAGAATGTTTGATTTTCAAACCTGGCATAGTCATTCCTGAAGAGTGGATTCTTGTCCGACCAGAACGACAAAACAATGCTTACATCATCGAAATGAATCACAACACTCCAGAAAATGTCACTTACTTATTCTCGAAAGCTTCAGAACAGAATGACATGTTGTGGCATCAACGTCTCGGTCATGCAAATGCAAAAAATCTGAATCGTCTTGTAAAGAATGCTCTTGTCCAAGGGCTTCCTATCAAAGACTTCATTACCTTCGAAAAATGTGTTGCTTGTGCTCAAGCCAAACATCACCTGAAGCCGCACAAGCCCAAAATGATCAATTCCATTTACTCCTTTAGTTGCTTCATATGGATTTGTTTGGCCCTGTTAATGTTCTCAGTATTAACCGAAGTTCTTATTGCTTAGTCATTATTGATGATTACTCACATTTTACTTGGGTTTTCTTCTTAAAGAACAAAAGTGAAATTGCAGCATTGGTCATGCACTTCATCACTCTTATCGAGAATCAGACAAATCTGAAGTTGTAGGCGATCAGATGAGACAATGGAACTAAGTTCAAGAATCTGGTCTTAAATAAGTTTTGTGCAGATAAGGGAGTGCGGAGTCGGTACAGTGTTGCTCGTACACCTCAACAAAATGGTGTTGCTGACATCGCAGCGGTCGTCATGCGGTCAAAAATAAGAAAAATAACCTCACTCTCACTTAGCACAGTGGAAGTCAAGGTCGATCCACAGGAGTTACGTGGTCGAGACAGGTGACAGATTACTAACTGCAGTGTCACGCTACAGTCAGAGGACCTAGTTCCTAACTTTTGACTATCAATCCCCAAGAGCATAAACTAAACTAAAACTATCAACCAAACCTAGTCACTTACTGAAATCAGAAGTACATCTCCATTCAGAAGCAAACAAAGGCAATTCAATCATCAACACAAACAAAGCATAAACTAAACCAATAACTAAAGTCCAAATGAACAGTCACTGGCTAAGTTCAAACCAAAAAGCTAACCCTAGTTGGTCACTGAAATCAGCAAGGGAAATCAGTCCAATCAAGGTCATTCACGCATCCAAACACAAAACAAACATTCACAATCCAATAATAAGCATAAATACCGAAAAACCAACACTTAGCATAAACTGAATGATTATTATTAACCAAAACAGATTCCAAGGTTCCAAAACAGTAACAAACACTGGAAAACTAAAACTAAAAGACTCAATGTCAATGGTTGTCACTCCCAAGGACACTAGCCACTATCACTAACTATTGAACTAAATGAAAATTAAAGATAAAAACATAAAAATACCAAAAGATGGTTCTTGAAGCTGAATCTCGGAGTCAAAGAGCCTTGGGGGTCGATTTTACACCAGGTCTTCGCTCGTTTTTTCGACCTAAAAGCCTCTATTTATAGTTGCAAAAATCTCGAGACCGTGCCGCGCTTTTAATGATCCCGCGTCGCGCGTAGGGGTTTATCCCCGTTTCTTTGGAATTTGAATGTTTTCCACCGCCTCATCACCGCGTCGCGCCTTGATGATTTCCGCGGCGCGCGTACGTATTTTCCTGATTTTGCCTTGATCTTCAAACTTCTTCCAAATTGCATGCTTTTAGTCCCTGTTTTCATTATTTCTTTCCAAACAAGTGCTGGCACGAAAAGTGAGTAATACCAGTAGATATGTGATATAATTTCACTAAGAATAGGGGTCAACAACGACTAAAATATATGATATTACTAGGCGTTGTCAAACACCCCACACTTGTGCCTTGCTTGTCCCCAAGCAAGAGAGTTTTTAATAGATTTTAACTAAGATTCAAACAATTTTTGGCTGTGTTCAGTTTCAAAGCTTATTGCCTTATGAGTTAGAGTGGAATAGTTCGTGAAAACATAATCGAAATGTTCTTTGGAATTCATGGCTTTCTAGAGAACCCTTGATTACAAATTTTCTGTCCACAATGAAGTGTACGTACTCATTCAGATTCTAAAGGCCATTAAAGAATTGTCCATGACTTTCGATGTTGTCCGTGTAGCGAGCTTTCGGAAATACCATCCCAAACCATATGATCTTAGGTGGCAAGGTGCGTAAGGCCCACCCATTTTAGACCTACCGACTCGAACAACAAATGTCACTGATTGACAGTTCCTTCCTAAATTCCAATCCTAAAATAGTCCAATCTTCTAAACTCATAAAACTCAACTTATTTGACTCAACTAATAGCGTGATCACAACTGCATAGTATCTCTCGAAAAATACTAATGCTATAAACAATCACAAACTATTCATTTCAAAATTATAATCTAATAAAAATTTTGAAAAAGTTGCTAAAATTTTGAAAATCGGTCATTTCCCGCAAAAATTTCAAAAAAATTACTCTTTCGACCGTCCACACCCCACACTTAAAATCGTACAACGTCCCCTTGTACAAAAATTATTTAGAACAAGGGAGAAAGAGTTACTCCATTGGACGGTAGATCGCTTGGTTGGTACTCGGTATCACAGGTACAAAATACGAACAAAAAGGTCCTCGATTTCGCGTTCCGGAGTTGTAGCGCAACAGTGAACACGCCGGTAGTCAAAGCAAGTGGAGGGGCACGGTGACCCCACACTTGCTTGAAACAACTCCTCGTATTTTGGTATAACATCCATCACTCAACAAAAACATCAAATGCAAACAGACAAACAAATAAAATATAAACAACTAAAAGATAGTAGTGTCATAGGTACAGTACAGATATCCAAAAAGAAGAAAAAGAAAATACATCACTCGCCACCTGGTGGCCTGGAAGAACCAGCCTCATGATCATGTGCTCGAGCTGGGAATGGTCGGGGGCGCTGTCCCTGCTGTGTGGCTAACTCCAAAAGTACCTCCCCGATCCATTCCACCTGGTCCTCCATCCTGGCGACTCGATCCTGCAGTCGCCTCATCTCTGTCACCTCCTCTTGCTGTGGTTGTGGTGGCATCTCCTACCCGGCTGAGCGTAAGCTGGCAGGGGGTCCTGAGGTGCCTCAGTCGCCACCCTCATAAACTAGCCCGGACGCTGCTACTCAATAAGCCCTATCTTCTCCAGGGCTCGCGCCGTAGTGCGAACTGGAGGTAGAGCGGTCAAGGATGCCACAACCGGAGCAGTAAGAATCCGGTACGAACGGGCTAAGCGGGTGATGAAATACCCACGGCCTAGAGGACTGCTGGCAGATGCACCCATCGCACAGGTGGACAGGGAGACAGCTAGGGCAAACGGGAGGTGAAGGAACCTGGAGGGGTCAAGGAGGACCCAGAGATACGACATGTCCTTGCCGGACACCTTCTCGCCGCCCTCCCGATGCATGATGGAGGTGGAGACGATACGGTGCATGAGTCGGTGAAGTGGATCGCGAAAATGGCTCTCTCTGGATGTCCCCGCCTCGTAGAATACATTGGACAATGGTGGCCAAACCTCCATATTGGCGGCCCTCTCGGGCTGCCTCTGAATGCACGCTGTAAGAAACTGCGTGAAGTGGCGGTGTTGGAGATTCGCCTCCGTGTAGATGCCGGTGCGCCTCCCAAACTCCCAGAGGTTGCACTCCTTGTGCACACCCCCAATCTAAACCGTACGAGCCTGGAACGGGCCTCCTGAGAACCCAGTGCAAAACGGACAGTAGATAGGAACTCCAAAAGAAGCTCGGTATATACTGTGTCCTCCTCGGTGGCCATGAGCCTGTCCCAGCCTCGACATGTGAACCTGGCCTCTCCATCAACCCATGTACGGTGTAAAAATGGCTCGATCTCGCCCCAAAGCCCAACGTCTCGCAGAATGTCCCGATCGATGATCCTCGCCTCGGGAACCCGGCGACCAATGAGGGCATCCCTCCGTGAAATATACTCCACTGAGCTGTCCAGCTCAGCGGGGAACTGAAGAAACTGGTGGTCTAATCTGAACGACATCTGTACAAAAGGAAAATTTTTTGCAATTTAGGTCCTTTTCTTCCCTACCGCACCGCGGCGCGGCCCAAGAACCAGGGCGCGGCGCGGCGAGCGGCTGTTTCCAATTCCAAGTCCAAAATCACGATTTAACCTGTTTAAATTCAATCCAAATACACTACAAGGTAGCCTAAGTGCCGACTAACTCATCTAGGGTCATTATTTGGCAAAAAAAACACCCTACGAGTCAGCATTGGCGATTTTTAAGTTTTTGAGTTGTTGGAGAAATCACCAAAATCAACTGTCTAATCACTAGTTTTAACACGTAAAAGCTAGTTAGAATGACGTACCTTGGTAGTAGGAATGAAATGAGCAAGAAAAAGCACGAGAAATTTTCGATGATCAGAGCTCCGAGGCGTGGTGTGTGTGAATAGTGTCGCGGCTTACCTTAATATCGAAGGAATCCGGCCGATCAATTCCCGCGTCGCGAGTATCGGCGAACCGCGGTGCGCGTGCTCCCAAATCAACCCCTGCGCATCGGGTTGGTTTACGATCCCGCGGCGTGCAATCTGCCTGACCGTGGCGCGGTCATCAAAAATTCAACTTTCTTCAAAACATCCCCACACTTGCCTTGGACCAATAATACCTGCAAATGACGATGATATAATTTCCTAATTACTCTAAGAATACAGTACCTAACCTATGAAAAGATGGGTTGCCTCCCAACAAGCGCTAAGTTTAACGTCTTCAGCCAGACGTGTTGTTCCTTCTCCTATTCTTCTTGAATTTCTAGTGGCATCTCCTTGTGATTTGGCGCGAAATTATGGGCCATCATTGACATCAACGAAGTGAGCTGAGTCATCCTATCACTAACCCCGCTAATCCATTGTTGCTGGGCTTCCAGGAGTTGAAAGACCTTTGCTTCTCTTTCCGTTGCATCTTTCTCATACTGTTGGTGCCTTGCTTCCAACATCTCCATCATGTCCAGCAGCTGCTCCTTATCAATGGTGGACAACGAATGCTCCTTTGTGTCCTTCAAGACTTCCTCTTTTCCTCCTTCTCCCGGTCGCATCCATATTGTTCTTTTGTCCCTAACCCCAGGTTCCATCAGCAAGTTGCTATCTAAATTCTTATCGTCATACCCTTGAGGTAGAGATATGGGACTTCCAAACATATTTAACCTTCGTTTTCTCGACCCGAAGAAGATGTCTAAATCTCCTGTTTTGCAGTCGATAATAGCGCCAGCTGTAGCCAAGAACGGACGTCCTAATATGAATGCAGGCGCATCCTCCTGACTCTCATACTCCATAACTAAAAAGTCCACTGGGTAAAAGAAGTCCCCAACCTTTACTATGACATTAGTAAGCTTACCCAGGATACTCTAGTTGACTGATCAGCCAGCTGTAACACAGTCTTTGCTGGCTCTAATTCCTCATTCTTGTATTTATCATACAAGTATCCCGCTAGCACATTCACACTTGCTCCCAAATCCAGCAAGGTGTTCCTAATGACCACATCTCCTACAGTAGCAGTGATCAGTGGTGACCCAGGATCCTTTTCTTTCTTGGGCAGTGTTCCCAACAGTGCCTCACTAGCTTTAATAGTCATCCTTACAGTGTCAGGTGTGGGAGTATTACTTTTTCCATTTTTTTCGCACATTTCCCGAAGAATTCTTGTATCCTCGGGAGCGTTCTTAAGTTCATCCCACAAAGGTTGGTTCATCGACGGCCCCGTCGATTTAGATGCTTCTTGCTTTGTCTTCCCCTTCTTGTCCTTCTTTCTTTGTTTGATCCCAGCTATGATCGGCTGCTTTTCCTCCTGGCCTTCCTTATTCTCCTTCGGTTGAGCTTCCTTCTCAACAGGAATTTCCTTTAATTCCTCGTCTTCCCTATTTTCCTTTTCAATTTCCACTTCTTCCTTAACTTCTTCTTCTTTACTCCCTGCCTCATTTCCAGATTCTAGCAGATCTTCCAGGGTGACTTTCCTCCATTCAGCATCGACAGTGTTGACATGTTCCTTTCCGGCCCGCTAACCATGGGTCGGATTGACTTCTGTGGTACTTGGCAGCTTCCCATTATCTCTTTTCCGTTGGTCTTCAGCCATTTGGGCGATTTGCCTCTCCATATTGATGATGGCTTTCGCGTTGGCCTGTGATTGCTGCCTGTGATTGACTTCTGTGGTACTTGGCAGATCCTCGTGCGTCCCTAGGGCATTATTGACGGAGTTATTGGACCCCCTATTGTTGCTGCTACCATTTCCATTGGCATTGCCATTCGCCGGTTGATGCTGCCTGGGCGGGTTGGATGACTGCCCCTGGTAGTTGTTTTGCCTCTGGTTATTGAAATTCTACTGACCTTGGTTATATGGTCTGTAGGGTCGTCCATTGACATACTGTCCTTGACCCTGTCCATAGACTTGATTCGCTTCTTGAGTCTTTGGTCCTCCTTGACCTCCTTGTGGCTGACTCTGAGGTCCATTCTGCAGAGTAGATACAAGACTATCAAATTTCCTATTGAGCTCACTTATCTCCTTCTTTACATCCTTTTTCCAGTCGGCATCGGCTCCTATTGCTACGGCAGTGCCTATCGTCTTCCTTGTAGAAAAATTCGCCTTGGAGCCATTACTTAGCTGCTCCAAAAACCGCCAAGCCTCCTCCGGGTCTTGCATCATAATAGTGCCACTAGATGATGCGTTAATCATAGCTTGGTTCGTCTCGGTTGCTCCTTCAAAGAATACCTTGACCAGTTGCCACTTGGGAATATCGTGATGAGGGCATGACCTCATCAGCTCCTTTATACGGTCCCATACTTCATGAAAAGCTTCTCCAGGCTTCTGCTGGAAATCCTGAATAGCCCTCCTGATTTCCGTCGTCTTGGTTGCCGGAAAGAATTCTTGTAAGAACTTAGCTTTGAGTTGATCCCATGTAGTGATGCTATTCGAGGGTAAGGATGTAAACCAATATTTGGATTTGTCCTTAAGAGTGAATGGGAACAATCTTAGTCTAAAAAGGTTCTTATTAGTATTCCTAGGGGTGTTAGCATTGGCTATGGCTATAAACTCATACAAGTGATTGTATGGGTCATCCTGTTTGTACCCCCTAAAGTCCGGTAATATGCCTAACAACTGAGGCCTAATTTCTACTTGAGATTCTATATCCTCAGGAATGTAAATGGGCGACGAGTCATCATACTCCCATGGCTGGAAGTGCGATGCAACCGATTGCCCCCTCGGTTGTGCAAAATACAAGGGTTGAGCAGGATTATCGTAAAAGTGATGATCATTATATATCTGCTGACCTTGTAGTGGTTGCTGATGCTGTGCTCTTCTTGGAGGTCCCCGACCTCGGTTCCATGGTTGCTGTGGTGCTAGTGGAACCCATCATTCATCTTCTTCATCATATCTCTCCTCAGCCTCTTGATACTGGTACTGCTGCTGAGGTGGTTGTTGGTATTGTTGTTGCGGTGGTATAGGTTGGAATGTGGTTTGAGGTTTAAAAAGTACCGGTGCTGGTTGAGAAATGGGTTGAGAGATAGGTGTCTGCGGTCTAGATACTGGGGTGCCATCATGGGTCGGCGCTCCCCATGACATGGCAGATGTAAATGGGTTCGTGGATTGAGGTTGGGATAAAGGTTGAAATGGTGGAATCGACGGAGGAGTGCATGAAGGTATAGGTGCAGGGGCTGAAGCTGCACCACCGGTAGCACTCGTGCTCCCAATGTGAAATTCTGAAACCGGGGGAATGAATGACATCCCCGTTGCCTCACCCGAGGGTTCCTGGGCAACACTTACCATACTACTACTGACATTACTAAAACTCATTGTATTCAAACGCCTACGTGCACGGTTTTTGCGCGCAGTTTGCTCAATCTCTGAGTCAAAATGCAAAGGGGATAATTGCTCACCCCTACGGGTACGCATGCACTAATGCAACATGCCCGAAAAATCAAAAACCAAAAAAAATCAAAATTACTAACCAACTAAAAAGAAACTAAACTAACAAGTCCTACAAATCACCTAATCTCAAGATCACAACTCCCCAGCAACGGCGCCAAAATTTGACATCGCAGCGGTCGTCATGCGGTCAAAAATAAGAAAAATAACCTCACTCTCACTTAGCACAGTGGAAGTCAGGGTCGATCCACATGAGTTACGTGGTTGACACAGGTGACAGATTACCAACTGCAGTGTCACGCTACAGTCAGAGGACCTACTTCCTAACTTTTGACTATTAATCCCCAAGAGCATAAACTAAACTAAAACAATCAACCAAACCTAGTCACTTACTGAAATCAGAAGTACATCTCCAATTCAGAAGCAAACAAAGGCAATTCAATCATCAACACAAACAAAGCATAAACTAAACCAATAACTAAAGTCCAAATGAATAGTCACTGGCTAAGTTCAAACCAAAAAGCTAACCCTAGTTGGTCACTGGAATCAGCAAGGGAAATCAGTCCAATCAAGGTCATTCACGCATCCAAACACAAAACAAACATTCACAATCCAATAATAAGAATAAATACCGAAAAACCAACACTTAGCATAAACTAAATGATTATTATTAATCAAAACAGATTCCAAGGTTCCAAAACAGTAATAAACACTGGAAAACTAAAACTAAAAGACTCAATGTCAATGGTTGTCACTCCCAAGGACACTAGCCACTATCACGAACTATTGAACTAAATGAAAATTAAAGATAAAAACATAGAAATACCAAAAGATTGTTCTTGAAGCTGAATCTCGGAGTCAAAGAGCCTTGGGGGTCGATTTTACACCAGGTCTTCGCTCGTTTTTTCGACCTAAAAGCCTCTATTTATAGTTGCAAAAATCTCGAGACCGCGCCGCGCTTTTAATGATCCCGCGTCGCACGTAGGGGTTTATCCTCGTTTCTTTGGAATTTGAATGTTTTCCACCGCCTCATCACCACGTCGTGCCTTGATGATTTCCGCGGCGCGCGTACGTATTTTCCTTATTTTGCCTTGATCTTCAAACTTCTTCCAAATTGCATGCTTTTAGTCCCTGTTTTCATTATTTCTTTCCAAACAAGTGCTGGTACGAAAAGTGAGTAATACCAGTAGATATGTGATATAATTTCACTAAGAATAGGGCTGAACAACGACTAAAATATATGATATTACTAGGCGTTGTCAGTTGCGGAGCGACATAATAGAACTTCAATACAGCCTGTTATGTCTAGAATCGGGTCATCATCAACAAATCTCAAATGAAGACTCCGTATGGGATTCTCTATGGCCATAAACCTAATGTTTCACATTTCCGTACTTTTGGTTGTCCTTGCACTCTTCTTCATCTTGAAGCTACTTCGAAGTTCAACTCCAAAGCGGATGATTGCTACTTTGTGGGATATGAAAGTAAAACTGCATATTGGGTGTACAACAAGGTGACCAAGCAGATCGTGGAATCATATGACATGAGATAGCTAGAAGAGAACGAGACGGATGCCCATGTTGGACCTGACTGGTTGTTTAACTATGTTGAATTGTTTAAACCTTTCTATGTGCTTTCCTCTGATGTTTCAGGTACACAACCAGGCCCAAGTGGAATATGCAGAGATGATGAGGCAAAAATTATCCCTAATCCTATCAAACCGTCAGTAATCCTTGAAGACCCTGTTTTAAATAACGGTGCATCTCCTGCCTCCACTATCATATCTGAAGATGCTCCTGCTGTTTCATCTCAAGTTGTTGGCAAACATCCAGTTGTTGATCCAGTTGTTTCTCAAGAAGATGCTGTCAACTCTGATGCTGATCTTTTCGACTCCACTCTAATGGATTCACTTTTCCCGAAGAGAATTACTGACGAGTATTTTGCAAGTACCTCTCATGACTTAAGAGATTCTGACAGAGGTGCTTCAGGCTCAGGCAGTGTTGAGAACATAACCAATCTTCCAATCTCTACTGCTTCGCTCGAACATACAGTTCCTTCAAGAATACAACGAGATCACCCAATTCATAATGTGATTGGTTCTTTGGATGAAGGTGTTTAAACCAGAAGTCAAAGCGGTCCTGTCAACGAGTGCTTCTATTCATGCATTATCTCACAAATAGAGCCGAAGAATGTCCAGATGGCTCCAAATGAACCAAGTTGGGTGGATGCTATGCATGAAGAGCTTAACCAATTCGAGAAGCTGAATGTCTGGCAACTGGTGGAACTACTCAAAGGCAAGAAATCTCTAGACACAAGGTGGGTATTTCGCAACAAGCAAGATGACTCAGGGGTTATTGTGCGAAACGAGGCACATCTGGTGGTTCATGGATTTCATCAAATTGAAGGTCTTGATTATACCGAAGTGTATGCCACGGTTGCACGATTAGAAGCGATTCGGATTTTCCTCGCCTATGCCTCCTACATGAACTGTACTGTATACCAAATGGACGTTAAGACTGCTTTCTTGTACGGTGAGGTGAAAGAAGAGGTTTATGTTGATCAACCTCCCTGTTTCGTCAACTCCAAGTTTCCGAATCACGTTTACAAGCTGGATAAGGCTCTCTATGGTCTTCATCAAGCACCCCGTGCCTGGTATGCAACATTAACGGTTCATCTATTGCAGCATGGTTACTCAAGAGGCACCATTGAGCAGACTCTGTTCATTAAGCGTCAAAATGATGACCAAATTGTTGTCCAGATCTATGTGGACGACATTATCTTTGATTCAACAAGTGAGACCTTATGTCATGAGTTTGAACATGTAATGAAGAAACGATTCGAGATGAGTTTGTTGGGTGAGATGACAATGTTTATTGGGTTAGAAGTTAAACAAAGCCCACAGGGTATTATGCTTCATCAAGGAAAATATGTGGAGGATATTCTCGAGAAGTTTGAGTTCAAGGATGCAAAAGCTGCCAATACTCCGATGTCTGAGCGACCTCTTCTTTCTTCAGATCCTGATGGAGAACCAGTTGATCAGACGCATTATCGTTCTTTGATCGGTTCCCTAATGTATTTGACAGCAAGCAGACTGGATATCGTCTTTGTAGTCTGCCAGTGCGCTCGGCATCAAGCTAATCCTAAAAACTCTCATTTAACTTATGTCAAATGGATCTTTAGATACCTTAAAGGGAGACCTGAATTAGGTCTCTAGTATCCAAAGAACCATGAATTTGATCTCTATGCATTTTTAGATAGTAATTATGGAGGTTGCGATATTGACAGAAAGTCCACCAGTGTTGGATGTTAATTCTTAGGAGACCGAATGATTTCCTGGCAATGCAAGAAGCAGTAGACCGTGTCAACATGTACAGTTGAGGCTGAATATGTTGCTGCCTCGGGCTGCTGTTCTCAAGTCATCTGGATGCAACATCAACTCCTGGACTATGGTATGAACTTTCTTGACACCCCCATTTTCTGCGACAATGAGGCGGCCATCCAAATCATGAAGAACCCGGTCCAGCATTCTAAGACTAAGCACATTGACATTAAAGTTCATTTTATTCAAGATTGCTACGAGCGAAAATTGATCCATTTGAAATTAGTCCACACAGATAACAATGTGGCAGACTTGTTCACAAAACCTTTTGCAAAAGCTCGGTTCAATATGTTGGTCGAAATGCTTAAAATGAAATGTTTTGATGACTGTTAAATCTGTTTCTGTATATTTTTTTGTTTTCGTTAAAGTTTTTCCATGGTTTTACTTTATCTAATTCTTTTCGCCGCACAAATTTAGGGGGAGAAGAAAAACAAAACAAAATTAAGAAAATATCAAAATCAAAAAATATCAAATTTCAAAAATATGTTTTTATGTCTTTGCTTTTCAGAAAACTTAAAATCAAAAATATGTTTTTTTGTTTATGTCTTTATCTTTCAGAAAAATAAAAATTCAAAAATATTTCCTACCTACCGACGACGCACCGAGTAATACCACTCACTGCTGAGGTAACACTTAAGTGCTACTGATTGTTACTGTTACACCATAGTAAGTATGAAGCACTGACAACCATTTCTTAACCAAATCTATAAGTAGTTCTTCCGTAACACGAACTTCTAGATACTTTGAGTAAAGCCACTCAGAGGCGAGAGTTACAAAGTCTGTGCCGATGGTTATATTGCATACCATAATCTATCACATGCACCAATCCATTCTTAACCACTTTTATATTTCTACTACAAGGAATAGAAGACTCATCACATTATACCAAGTGGTGATGATATTCCGAAACTCTATGTCAGTGATCTCTGCTACAACACCAGTAGTAGATGTGAGACATCAATAACCATTCTTACCTACAAAGCTTCTAACTCAAGAGTTGGATAACTCAGCGTAATAAACCATACGCTGATGACAATTCGAAAGTCTAGCCGATGGGTATATATAGTAACTAAGATATATTACACGCTCATACCACTCTTGACACTAATTTTCTTCTAATGAAGATGTTCATGACTCAATGTGATTTTAAATCACATTGATGAAACATCGAAATTCTGGGTCAGTGATCGCTGTTGTCTACTACAATAGCTATGAGACCCCCAACAACTTTACCGGATTCAAATTGGCACTAGGATGGTACACTCCGTAGAGTTTGGATACCATTGAACGTCTCGCCAAGAGCCAAGTCAACTTGTTGACTTGTGTTGAGTCAATAATGAGATTGAGTCAAAGATGCGATTCTGTTTTATCGCATGATTTTGTGCCAAGAATTTAGCTAGTCGGTTATGGAATGGGTCTGTCCTTCCATACTTACTTTTAGTATTTATAGCATGCTTGTACCCTAATTAGGGTTAACTTTTTGTAATCTCTTTACGACATTCACACATAATAGTTCTCATCGAATTGTTCTTGAATTGGCTTTTAATCATTCGACATCAGTTCATCATATTGTGTGTTCGTGTTTCTTGTTTATAATTCTTATTTCGCATTATTTGAATCCAGATCCTCTCTTTTTGTTTCAACAATTGGTATCAGAGCAGGAGACTGTGTATCTCATTCGATATCACGCCTGATTCATATTCAAACAAGATCACATGGCGCACGAAGATCAACACACTCAATCATTCAATCTGTCCAGCCGCATCGGGTCTACTAGCAGGATCCCAATTCTTTTCACGCAAGAATACGAGGAATGGGCGCTGCACTTCGAAGATTATGTTATGGGTATTGAAGAACATGGAGCAACAATCTGGCAGGCTATTACTGAAGAACCGTTTGCTTATGCAACCACAAGAAGAATCATAAAAACCTTGAAAGAATATAATGCTCTACTTGTCACTCACACCGATCTACCGCTTGATGAGAAGAATAAACTGATGTGCAACATAAAGGCATTCAGAATCATTCGATTCGCACTTCAAGCTGACACTCTTCTCTTGGTAAGTCTATGTGAAACAACGAAAGAGATATGGGACAGGTTAAAGGAATTATATTCAGGAGATGCTGATCTGGAGTACTCTGTTCAAACTACTCTTCTTTCCGATTTCGGATCCTTTGAACAGGCCCCAGATGAAACACTAACTCAAACTTTTAATCGATACAACCACCTTCTCAGCAGACTGTTGAAGTACAAGATCGCTCGAACGGTAATTGAGCAAAAGGTCACCTTTTTGAATAGTCTTCGATCGGAGTGGAAAGCCATTGTCTCAATGATAAAGGCACATGAACAATTTAAAAACTATACTCTGGCAAAGGTGATGGGCATCCTTAAATCCCATGAGAAAGAGATTGCCTCTGAAGAAAAAACGACTGCCAGCCTGGGTTCTCTCGCTCTTGTTACAAAGGGAAAGAAGACTGTTGACGATGATTCAGAATCTGACTTTTCTGATGATGATCTGACAAGGGAAGAGAAAGCCTTAATGGTATCCAATCCGAAGAAATTCTTCAAGAAAAACTTTTCCAAATTTAAAAACCGAAGTCGACAAAGTAATTTCAACTCGGAAAAGACACAAGAAGATAATCAAAGGAAACCAAAAGCTGAAGAAGAAAAGTTGCTAGTAGGCGACTCTGGTTATGACTGCCACTTCTGCAAAGGCAAGAACCACTTCATCAAGGATTGTTTGCTTCGAAAGCAAAAAGAAAAGAAGGAGCAGGTGAAAGATAAAGCGTACTATGTCAAGAAAAATGCAGATCTAAAGAAAAATGACACTCCCACAACCAAAGCAGCCTTTGTAGTAAAAGAAGATAACGAATACGGTGCAGTTGAGATCTAGTCAACGGATTCAGAGGACGAGGAAGTACGAAAACCAACACATGGTAGATGCTTTATGGTGAGAGAGGACAGTTCCAAAAGCAGAGGATATTCTACTGATGGGGGTCAAAAGTCAACAAGCTGTTTTGCTGCCAAGCCTGTCTTTGAACAAGTTGAAGAATGTGAAGCTGTGGTCAATAAGGTACATTCTATCCTCAAAACTCTAAATATCTGTTCTTCTAGTTATGATAATGAATTAGATAATCTCAGGTTCACTGTTTCCAGTTTAAGTGATAGTTTAAAAAGGACACGCCTAAGTAATTCTAACTTAAATGACCAATTGAGCAGGATATCGAATAAGAATGAGGAGAGGCGAATGAAAATCGAGGCGTTGGATAATGAGTTAATTAGAGCCAAGGATGATATTACATATGTTAAGAGAGACAATTTGTTGTTTTTGAAACAACGAAATATTTTTTGTTTAATTGCAAAACGTCTTTACAATAACATTACACAATTGCATCTTGATTGTGATATAGGCAGGGGTTTACATAAAATGATTTTACCCTTTCTCGAATTGAAAGAGGATGAAATTGATGCTGAATGCTACAGATGTGAAACCATTGTTTCATCCGATGAGGTTTTGGAAGCTTATCGAATCGGACTTGACAAAATTGAAAGTTACATTCAGTCCAAAGAACATAAAAACATGGTTAAAGAATATTTTTCTGAAAACGATCATGAGGAAATTAAAACAGCAACCTTAAAGAACTTTCACTCATTATGCTCTAAATTGAATTCTGATAATACTCCCGTTAATGAGAATATTTCTGACTTTGATGAAAGTGAAATGAGTGAGATATCTGTTGAGGATGAAATTGATTGTTCGGAATTTATAAATAGTACAGCTGAAATCAATAAAAATCTTATTTCTGAAAACTCGATAGCTTTTGCAAGAATCATTGAAAATAAAGGACCACAATCCTTAAAAGAACAAGCAACGGTGTTTCCAAAAATTTAAACTGTTCCGAATCAGGTTTTTATGAAACAAGGCCTAAATTCAAAAGACGTTTCCGAACTAAAAGTCCTGGTTGATAAAGATAACTCTGATGGATGCGATACATTCTTCTGGTCTGAACCGATCGACAATTCCGATGAAACAAAAGGCCTCTCAGAAATGACCTCTTGGAGATCTCGAGGAAAATACATTTCAGGCTCCGTGAATCAAAGATATTCATTTTCTCCAGCAGGGACAAGCAATTCACAGTGGCAACAACCCTCCTCTTTCTCTAAAAACGAAGTAACTCGTATTCATAAGTCTCCTGAAGAGCTCATAGCTAAACGTAAACAAATGAATGTCAGATACAAAAAGAATTTGAAAGAACAAAAACAATTTTGGAGAAATAAAAATGACAAAAACTTTTTCTATTCCACTTCAAAATCTGCTCCGAAATTCGTTTCTATTCCGATTCAGAAATCACAACAAACATCCTCTTCAAAACCAAACATCCCTACCTTAATGTCTAACGATATAAAGGGGAAAGCTAAGCTGGTTACTACCTCAGAACCCAAACAAATATCAAAACCGAGTATGTTCAACAACACTCAATAGGCATCTTCTTCCGAATCGAAACCTATCACTCAAATACCCAAACCCTTGAGCAAATCTGAAATCGTTCCAAATCAGAAAGCAGAGTATTTTCAACATTCAAATGTTTTTGTTGCTAAAAAGTCTCGTTTTGCTAAAGAAGCATGGGTAACAACAAAAATGAAAGTGTTTTGAATTGAGTCTAAGAAAAATCAACCACCTATGAAAAGGTTATTTCGGGTTGAAAAATCATGCGTATTTCCTGTTACTTAGAAATTCTCACATAGACCCACATTGGTTTGGGTTCCTAAATATCTCTAACTTGTGCAGGTACTACGTGACGAACAGTATGATCCAGAATGGTATATTGACAGCGGCTGTTCGCGTCACATGACAGGGAGAAGGGAGGAATTACGAGAATATCGGTCGCTACAAAATGGAGGAAAAGTCAGCTACGGCAATAATGCAACTGGAAACATCAAGGGATATGGCATGATCATTAATGGTGAAATCACTATTCGTAAAGTCGCATACGTTGAAGGGCTTCAGCACAACTTAATCAGCGTTTCGCAATTAGTCGTCGGAACTGGGCTCAAAGTCTCATATGATGAAGATGGTTCCGAACTCATTGAAAAGAAAACAAAGAAGACAGTTCTAAAGTCAAAACGGAAAGGAGAAATGTTTCCCTTGGATATGCGTCCCATCCTTGGAAAACCTGCTGTGTGCCTGCTCACAAAAGCTGCGAATGATGATAGCTGGCTTTGGCATAGACGTTTATCTCACATGAATTTCAGAGATATCAACAAACTTGTACTTGGTGATCTTGTGCGAGGATTACCTCTACTAAAGTACGACAAAGATCGTCTGTGTGATGCCTGCGAACTCAGAAAACAAAGTAAAAAGAGCCATTCAACGCTTATAAACACAAAGATCCTCGAACCATTAGAACTATTGCACATTGATCTTTGTGGACCATCTGCAATCGAAAGTGTTGCTCACAATAAGTATATTTTGGTTGTGGTGGATGATTTCTCTCGGTTCACATGGGTATTCTTTCTCAAGCAAAAATCCGAAGCTGCATCAAATATGATTAATTTCATCAAGCAAGTGGAAGTACTTCTCCGAAAGCAAGTTCGGATGATCAGAAGCGATAATGGCACGGAATTCAAGAATCGGATTCTAGACGATTTTCTTGTCGGAAAAGGAATTTCTCATAACTTTTCTGCCCTTTATACTCCTCAACAAAATGGAGTGGTGGAAAGAAGCAACCGTTCCTTATGTGAAGCAGCTCGTACAATGATCTCTTTTGCGAAACTCCCATTGTATTTCTGGGCTGATGCCATCGCTACAGCATGTTTTACCCAGAATCGCTCAACAATCAACAAAAGGTTTCTTCTTACTCCTTATGAGATCCTCAACAAGAGAAAGCCGATTGTAAAATTCTTCCACATTTTCGGATCCAAATGCTTCATTTTTAACTCAAAGGAAAAACGAGTCAAATGGGATGAAAAAGCCGATGAAGGAATTTTTCTGGGATACTCGCTCACATCCAAAGCATATCGCCTTCTAAACAAACGATCACGGAAGATTGAAGAAACATACTATGTCACCTTCGATGACAAGTATAATTCCAGAACAAAACATTCAGCGACACAATCACAAGAAATCTTCCCTGAGTCAAATAAAACATCAATTCGTCTTATGAATCTCTATGAGGAATTCATGAATTTGTTCGATGAACCGGATAATGCAAAATCATCAGAAGCAAAAGCCAAGGATAATCAAGGTGATGAGTTGCTAAAAATCATAGAAAATGCAGCAAGCGAGACCGAAAATTCAAATACTCACTTTTCTGAAGTTCTGATTCCTATTTCTTCTCCGACTTCCGCTGCTCCAATTCCAACTCCCACTCCGGTTGAATCCACAGAATCTGCAACAAATATTTCTAATTCATCTGTCCAGGGGGAGACTTCTACACCATTTCAGGGGAGGGTATGTCTTCTGAAACCGAAACAAGCACACCTACAGTTGATGTAGGAAACTCCAATCTTGATGATACAGGAACCTATGCAAACTTCCAGGGGGAGAATGAGACTGAAAATAATAATATGGACACTCAGTCAGAGGTACAATCGGAAGCAGAAGAAGTTATTCCAGAGATTAATCCTGAATATGATCCGAATTATCCTTCAATGTTAAAATGGACAAAGGATCATCCTCAATCTCAAATCATCGGAGAAACATCTGCTGGTGTTCTCACTCGAGCTCAAGTCAAAGAAAAGCAAGCTGCATTATTTTCAAAAGTGGAATTTTGCATGTTCCATTCGTTCATTTCCAAGATCGAACCTAAAATAGTTAAAGTGGCACTTGATCATGCTGACTGGGTCCAAGCTATGCAAGATGAGCTAAATGAATTTGAACGTAACAAAGTCTGGAGATTGGTTCCGACTCCGGAAAAAGCATCTATTCTCGGAATGAAGTGGGTATTTCGGAACAAATTAGACAAAGAAGGAAATGTCATTCGAAATAAAGCAAGATTGGTAGTCAAAGGTTACTGTCAAGAAGAAGGGATTGATTATGAAGAAACGTTTGCACCAGTTGCCAGACTAGAGTCTGTTCGGATCTTTCTTGCATATGCCGCACACAAGGATTTCGGCGTCTATCAAATGGATGTTAAGTGTGCATTTCTGAATGGAGAACTAGAAGAAACAGTCTATGTTGAACAGCCGCATGGCTTTGTGGATAGCAAAAATCCTGATTATTGCTATGTGTTGGATAAAGCTGTTTACGGTCTGAAGCAAGCTCCAAGAGCATGGTATGAAACTCTAACTCGTTTTCTCAAGCAGTCAAAATTCAAACAAGGCTCCGTCGATCCAACCTTCTTTTGCAAAAAGGAAGGAAATCATCTTATGATTGTCCAGATTTATGTCGATGATATCATTTTTGGATCTACGCATCCAAGTCTAACGGCTGAATTCCGAAAGCTGATGGAGACAAAGTTTGAAATGAGCTCAATGGGCAAAATCAACTTTTTCTAGGCCTTAACATCAGACAAAGTTCTGAAGGTATTTTCATCAATCAAGAAGCTTACACCAAGTCGCTTTTGGAGAAATTCGGAATGAAGGGAGATTCTAAAGTCAAAGTTCCGATGGCTTTCGGAACAAAGCTCACTCCTTCGCTAGGTAAACCTGCAGCAGATATCATTCTTTATCGTCAAATGATAGGTTCACTTCTTTACCTAACTTCAAGTCGACCTGACATTATGTTCGCTGTATGTTACTGTGCTAGATTTCAAGCTAATCCCAGAGAACCACATCTCACTGCTGTGAAAAATATATCCCGATATCTCAAAAGGACAACCTCACTTGGACTATGGTATCCGTCAGGATCAGGATTTTTCGTGCAAGCTTTTTCCGATGCAGACCTTGGGGGTTGTGGATTAGATCGCAAAAGCACCTCAGGAGGATGTCAACTTCTAGATGGCAAACTCGTGAGCTGGCAATCAAGAAAACAAACGTGTGTTTCACTTTCTACAGCTGAAGCTGAGTACATTGCTGCTGCTTCATGTACCTCTCAGATTATCTGGATTCAGAGCCAACTAAGAGACTACGGAGTCGGTATGAAACATATTCCACTTTATTGTGATTCAGAAACCGCAATTCGGATCTGCCACAATCCAGTGCAACATTCAAAGACCAAACACATTGCACTCAGATATCATTTCATCAAAGATCATGTTGAAGATGGCAACATTGAAATTCATTTTGTTCGTTCAAATGATCAGTTAGCAGACATCTTCACCAAGGCACTGCCTGAGCTTGCATTTAACAGAATACTTCAAGGTCTCGAAATGATGGAAGCTGAATCTGTTCCGAATGCTAGCTGAAAATTCCGATTAATTCCGAAACTCGGAATGCCTCGGAATCGAAATTCAAATAAGAAAGATTTGGAACGAAAGTATCCTTTTTGTATACTTTATCCTTTCAAATTATTCTCATTTTTCTTTTCCCTTTTATTTTTTTTATATAAAAAATATGTGTTTCTTTTGTCCAATACTTTTTTTTTTTAAATTTTTTTTATTTTATTTTTAGCTTAATTTTTTTTTTCTTTTGCATTTCTAGTTTAAATTTTTTTTGGGCTTAAGCATACAGATATTGAATCAACAACAGGCAAAAGAAGGACACATCTTATTATAACTGAAGAAATGAAGTATAGAACGTCAAAAGAAATTAACATCCTTCTACATTTTATAGTAGTGCCACATGGGAGGATCACCAAGATGGAAAGCTTGGTGGATTCGCACCTCGCTCTCATCCACGAAGAGGCGACTCTCATCCGCCAGTCCTACCAAGAACTGGTTGTGAGGAGTTGTACGGATGATCACCGCCGGCCACCATCACCACTTATGCCAAACCTCAATGAGGTCAAATTGTTTGTACTCTACCAAGATTCTTGGTGGGACAGGCTGCAAGTAGGGATAGCTGGTCTGAATCGTCAGTGGACCGCCAACCTCACTCTGCTTAAGAGTGGTCATCTTCACTTCGTACCAGTGGTTCCAAACTCCCATGACGACACCACCATAGGTGCCACCTGCATACTCTCCTTCCTGCATCTTCACTTCGACCTTGTCACCACGGTTGTAGGGACGTTGAGCCATTTGATGATTCGTCTGAAGGTATTTCTCTTGGATGTACGTTGTTTCTACTAACAATAATTCTTTTTTATAGGCAAACATGACACCGGTTAGGCTTCCTAATTATGGATATTAAATTACTTTTTGAAGTAATGATGAAGTCTGCAGCTATGATTACGCGTCATTAAGGCAGTGACGGCTGATTGGCAACACGATTGGACGTTTCCATCCTTTTCGCCTGAGCATTAAATGGGTTATCATGACACCTGCCACCTTTCGTCACCCGCCGTCACTTCATTTCCACTTTTCTTCTATTTTTTATTTTATTTTTTTTTACCTTGGAATTGACGAGAAATTTCTTCTACTTAATCTTGTACCAATCCATGAAGTTCGATGATTATTGAAATTAAACCAAATTCAATATATGTCTTCAAAACTCTAGTCAAAGATCGCAAATCATTAAAACCATGATGTGCTGTGAGAATCCCAAACCATTCTATACCCATCTCATATTTCTCCATAATTATTCGCTTTCATATAACCGTAACCCTTCTGAAGGTTCTCAGAATTACCACTGAAATACTGATGGTTACACAACAACTGTGTTAATCATTTCGGAATTATTATCAACATATTTTCGAATGAAACCCAAAAATCTTTATCACCAATAAGGTATTGACGGATCAAATTGCGAAGTCTCAAAGTTTGTTTTTGCGTGATCTTTACGAAATCTGCTAGACCTAAGCTATTTCAACCCATAAGATCCAGTTTTTTTAATTTTCTTGAGACTTTCCACTACACATCTAGCCACTAATAAAACATCCACCTTACTTGTTATTAATGACTACACTGGTCAAACAAGTACCTTCTCCTGATCCCGGACATTTCTCACGTTTCGGAATCTCGATGAGGCCAACCCACCTAACATGAACCACAAAAAGATGCCTTTCACTGATTCTTAACAATCAATGATCGTATTTCAACAGGAAACCACACAAGCACTTCCAAATCTCTCTTGATTCCGAAGGAAGATATCACTGCCCGGGATCCATCTGTTTTTATGTCTCTATGACATCACAGAAATCTCAGAATTTGTTTGCTTTATTTCTATTTTTTTGGCAACACTCTTGCACTAAATCCTTTTGATTTTTCTAACTCTGGTTTCGTGTTGATAAGATCAATTTTGATGACAAGGACAAGTTTTTTTAAAGGCGCGAATTTTTAAATCTTGCATGACGTCATCCACGCGTGTCAGTTACAACGTCACCGCCTGTTCGCCTGATTTGCCGCTTTTCACGCGCCTGCACAGCGAAATTTTGGGGGCGGGTCAACCTCTCACTGCTATATTTGGGGAAACTAAAACACTTTTCTTGGGATTTTCTCTCTCTCAGTTTGAATACTCCCTCTATAAAGTTACTTTATGCAGCCCTAATCATTCTTTCTGCTCCCTCGACTCTCCATCGCACAGGCAATTCTCTTTCACTGTTCATCGTCTTTCTTCAAGCTCTTATCAATGGCGGGTTCATCTTCTGCAAATGAAAATACCTCCTCCTCTCTTATGCTAAAGATCAAACAAATTCAGAATATGAACATCGATCTCAACTCTTCCAAATACAATGAAGCTCTTCAGCCGATGATCGAGTGTCTCAAATATTCCAAGATTTCCAAAGCCCTAACTGCATCAGCAGAGATTCCAATCATGTATCTCTCCTCTACATACTCATCAGCATTCTACAACAAGGCTGATGAAGTTGTTACTTTTGAAGTGGGTTCTATCAAGACACGCATTTCCAAGTCCCGTTTTAGAAAATTGCTAGGGTTTACTGCTCACGATGATATTGTCGATCCTGATTCTCTTCAGCCTGTTACTCTTCCACGATTCTTCTACCAACTAGGCTACAAGGGCGATATCACGCAAATATCCAAGTTCACAAAGAAGAGTCGACCACCTCTGTGGAACTTTCTTTTTGCCATCTTGTTCAAATGCTTTTCTGAACGAACAGCAGGCACGGACAGTGCAAGTAAGCTCTTCTACTCTATCTTTTACAGACTCTACTACGATATCAATCTTGATTACGGATCTATTCTTTGGAGCCAATTTGTCGAGAGTGTTAACTACAAGCACCGACACTCTGAAATATCTTGTACTCGATTTTGGTCTATTGTGGTGAAACGGGCTATTGAGCAACATAACATCCATATCATGACCGATTCTGTCTTGGCGGTTATTCCGACATTGTCGACCACTCAGTTTGCTATCACAATATCGGAGGATTTCGATTTCATTGGATCCATTCCGATCATGATGTTGGACCGAGTTCCGAAGGAGGTTAAATGTATTGTTGAGTATAGACTACTATCTCCATCGGGTGTTCGTAACGTTGACAAGACACATCAAGAAGCTTTCGACAGACTTGAAAATCCAAAGAAAGTGGTAAAACGCAAGGGTAAGGGTGTAGCGTCAGATACTGAAAAACAACCCAAACGTCCAAGGAAGGTTCGGAAGCTTGTCCAGTCTTTTGATTCGAAAAACAAACATTCCGATACTCAACATATTCCGAACTCACCACAGGATGTTCCGATCACAGACAATCTTGAAGGTATACCCACTGCCAAGCTTTCCCATCCTCCACCATCGCCGCCTCATGACCCCATACCAAAATCCACTCCTCATTCTAGCCCACAATCAACTCCTGAATGCTCGCCACTCCGAACCACCATCACTCTAAAGACTCCATCTCATTCACCCAACAGACAACCATTCCTACTCCATCTCCTTCACCCAAACAGACAACCATTCCTATTCCGTCTCCTTCACCCAAACAAACTACAATTCCGACTTCACCTCATGACAACGCACCTTCAGATGATGAAGATATCCTGGTTAATGATGAACAGGATGATCTTTCGAATTTCCTTGAATCTCCATCAACTGTGAAACTCAAGACCCACAGTACAACTATTCCGATGGCGACTGATCAACTCAAGGAAATCTCCGAGAAACTAGATTTACTTCTTAAATCCACGACGAACCCCTCCATCTCCGACTGGAAATCCCAGTTGGATGCTCATAAGGACTCGGTGGACACTTTAATCACCGAAAATGTCAAAATCATCCGTGAATTCTCCTCAATCATGGAGAAATCGGAATTGCAAATGCAGGAACATGCCGACTCTGTCGGCAGGTTGGAAAAAGACGTTCTCAAGTTCACACAGGACTTTTGAGACACTCATGTAAAGAACAATGAAAAGATGCAACAGGTCATCTCCAATTTTGGGAGTACTCTGAAGAAAGAGAAAGAAGTGCTTTCTACCTTACGTTCGGAAATGAAGACTGAGTATTCCGAATGGGTCTCCTCCATGGATACAAAATATGACCACCTGAAAAAGGATTTGGCCGCAGAAAATGAATTGATGGATAAATTAGCAGCCAAAGAAACCAAAATCCAAGTTCTCAAGGCCGATCTCCGACATACGTCCGCCATCCTCTCTTCGACTGTGTCTCAAAGCAAGGCTGTTAGGAACGGTATATCTGAAATCGACTCCTTTCTTCATCGAATGGTTGAAGAAACTGATCCCATTCTCACTACTCAGGTGCGCAGACATCTAACCCTTAAGCTTCATCCTGTGTTCAATCTTCTAGCAGCACTAAAGGGTGTTTCGGAAGGTGATGCCACTCCGAAACAAGGGGGAAAAGAGATCAGAGAAGATAGTCCGTTCAATAAAGAAATTCCGAATAAAGACAACCCAGTTAAAACCACCTTCACAACCATCGGAAAAGAAAATGAACAAGGGTCTACACAGGCTACTCAATCTTCTCAGAACCCCGATTCCGATTGGTTCAAAAGGATGAATACTGAAGGAGATGTTGGTCCATCCTCTACAGATCCATCAAAAAGCAAAGGCAATGAGATATTGGAAGAACAGGTCATTGATCAGGATGCTGCCAAAGAAGCTAGGGTTAAGGAAATTGATGAAATCCTCAACCTCACTCGCAAACTTGATGCTGAGGAAGCCACCAAAAGAGAGGCTGAATTACTCTTGAAAACTCATATATCATTATTTCCTCCCTGACACTATAAAAGGATGACCATGGAAGCAATTACTGAGCCTGTGGAGAACTGGCTTCAACCAGTTACCTCGTATAACACAAGCAATGACGTAAACTCTCAACTTGACTTTCCGATGACTGCAAAAGCACTTTTGTTCCTAGGGTTCGAGGAACTCAAAGACACTCGTCTTTCTAATCCGAAAGTGAATAATTTATTGTTCACATTTTATTTGAAAAACGCGTTTGCTCAACATTTAACCTGGAGTTTAAAGAAGATTGTACAACTGACTCCCCGTCTTCCTGAGGTTAATGTTCCATTCATAAACGCAAGGTTTCTGGCATTCAGAGACGATGATAAAGAGAAGATGGAATTTTCCCTTGCTGATCTACCATTTATGAATCCATTCGATTGGATCTCACTGTTCAACATCTTGTCGAGAGAACAAAAGTATCATCCTCTTTCTGATCATCTCAAAAGAATGATTGGATACTATATTCTTGAAGTTGCGAAGTTGGACGTTGAAGTTGCTACTGTTCTGGACAAGATTCCTTAGACTGTAAGACGTCCTCCTTCCAAAAATCTTAGTAGGCGTAAAATCGGTAAAATCGTCAACTCAAATTGGAGTGTGGCATACAACTCAAAAGAAGGGCTTGAAAATATTTAAAGGATATTCTATCTTTCGGACAAACATATTCACAGAACTCCAGTGTTGGAACACATTCTTCTCATCACCAACAAACTCCGATCCAACACCGTTGATGATAAAACATGTATCAACGACATGTTGGGGTGGTACATAGAATTTCGAAAGAGGATCCTGGCCATGATTCCAAAGGTGTTTGATAGACAAGCTAATGAAGTGAAACCTGAAGAATGAAGACTAGTCGCATTTTGACTCAAAGGGGGAGATTGTTGAGTCAATAATGAGATTGAGTCAAAGATGCGATTCTGTTTTATCGCATGATTTTGTGCCAAGAAATTAGCTAGTCGGTTATGGAATGGGTCTGTCCTTCCATACTTAGTTTTAGTGTTTATAGCATGCTTGTACCCTAATTAGGGTTAACTTTTTGTAATCTCTTTACGGCATTCACACAGAATAGTTCTCATCGAATTGTTCTTGAATTGCCTTTTAATCATTCGACATCAGTTCATCATATTGTGTGTTCGTGTTTCTTGTTTATAATTCTTATTCTGCATTATTTGAATCCAGATCCTCTCTTTTTGTTTCAACAACTTGTCAACTGTATTGAGATCTTTGATCAAGGATATGCAGGGGCCAAAATCAAAACGGCCAAGAGTAGTTCACCATACTCAAACAATCGCAGTGCGTTCCCCCGGGTTCACACAGATACTGCGAGAAGTCTCATTCTGAGCCAAGGATGAATCGTTGAACAACTGTGGTGAGAGTTTGTAACTCCATGACCCACAGGATTCACAGTCAAAGGATCGTATCGAGAAGTGTTAGAATACAAGGATCGATCAAACAAGAATGAGAATAAGAACAAGGCAGTAGTTTCAACACAAAAAAACCATTTGATCTCACACAGAGATCCTTTTGATTAAAATCAAGTGCATATTACAGAAACCCTAGCCATGAATATATACAGTGGCTATGCTACGTATATTTGGAGTATCCCTACATTTCAGGGAACTCCCAACTATAAATGAGATAAGTATGGAAACTAGATAAGCTACAAAAATACGATAAGTATTACACTGTTCTTCAGCGGAGAGTAATCCTCCTTTTGACAATCATCAGATTCAAAAGGTGATGTCAACTGATCAGCTGATCCTAATGATCAACTGATGCTGATACTTGACAGCCCAACAATCTCCCCCAATCTGACGATGTCAAAACCTTTTCAACTGAGAGAGGATTGGCCCAGTGATGCAACATACTCAGCCTCGGCGAGGATTTCAGGCTTGATCCATTTGTACTCAGGAGCATGAAGCTGAGGCACTCTTCTGCCCAGTTCATGAGAGATCAGCATATGAAAACCCTCAACTGACTGGACCTTGAAGCATTCAAGTCGAAGATGAAAAAGATGTTTAATAGATGCTTTCTTCAGATCAGCAGTGCACATGAAGCACATCTTTCCATTTTCATCTTCATAGGTCATTCCATGGAATGGAGTCTCGACCAGAGTGTAGGCTTCAGTTGGGGCACCAGGAGGAGGAATGTTGTTGGAGTCCTTAGTTCCATAGAGAGCCAGATGATGAACTTCCTTAGACCTCCTTCTTCTTTTCTTAGGAACAGACGTGCTAGGCTTAACAGAACAATTAGACACATTGATGAGGTTCAGATCATAAACCTTATCCATCCATATTTTAACAGCACTACGAAGCTCTTCGATGTACAACCCCTTATGTCTTCTGGTAGCAAAGAGCATTTCCTCCCATTCAGTTAATCCAAAGCTTCCTACTTCATGAATAAAGACTTGTTCAGGAACAAGGTCTTCTCTGTCTTTTCTCTTGAGATGAAGTTTCAGGATGAGTTCCCATTTGTTCTTGGAGTAGCCTACCTTGATGATGGGTAACATAGAACGTCTTCTCGAAAACACATCTTTAAATCTTGAAAAATCAATTTTTCTATTTATGCTTTCAGCTTTACTTGAAATTTTCCTTTGTTCCACAGTCATGGAATCAAAATGGCTCAGAAGATCTTGCTGCTGACTAATCCCTCCTTCCTCTTGAACAACTTGCTTAGCCATCTTGGCATCTTTTGAACATATAATCCGGTTTGTCATGACCAGATTATGTTCAACAGCTATTTATTCAACCTGTGAGGGGGACATGCACCACTCGTTAGCCAACTTGAGAATTTGAGAGGAAGTCTTCTGACGTTTAGATGTTTCAGGAACTAAGGAGGACTCAGTTTTTCGTTTTCTTTTGAATACCAAAGGGACATCATCATCAGACACATCAGTAGAAAGGTGATCAGCACTTAGGATAGAAGAACCTCCAGGGGCAGCGGTGCTTGAGCTTTCAACAGGAAAGGGTTGACCTGGATATAGTATTGCAATAGGAGCAGCATGATAACGCATATCAAAAAAGCCCTCTTCGTCATCAATATCAGAGGCATGTGCCACCTCTGGCTCCCCCTCAGAATTTGCTTCTTCCTCATTGTCAGAGCTGTCTCTAAACTTTTGCTCCCCTTCAGCAAGAGCAATGAGCTGAAGCGCTGATGGTCCTTCTTGAGGTAAAGGATTTTATGGCTGCTCCCCCTCAACGTGAGTTTGCTCCCCCTCAGCATGAGCTATATCACTGTTTCTATTGATCAAGGAAGAAATGATGTCTCCTTCAGGAAGAGGATATTGAGGACCAGACATGTTCTCCCCCTTTTTGGCATCATCAGAAGAAGGAGGTGGTGGTGGGAGTGGTGGTGGAGGTGGAGGTGATGGTGGTGGAGGTGGAGGTGGTGGTGGTGGAGGTGGTGGAGGTGGTGGTGGTGGAGGTGGAGGTGATGGATCTGGGCGAGGAGGCATGTAAAGATGAGCAGAGCCATCAGGACCAGGAGGAGGAGATGGAGGTAGGTCTACTGCAGTGGGATTTGTTGAAAATACGATAACTGATCACCACGAATAAGGTTTTTAAGCCGATTACTGTGTGACAAATATGTATTTTATCTATAATATGCGGAATAAATAAGAGTTGCGGAATAAAATAAAACGGTAAATCTAAACTAGACAGTATTTAAATAGACAGAAAGCCGTAAATAAAGTAAATGTTAGAAGTTAGAGGTTAGATGTAATAAACGCCATTATCAACGATAAAGTGTTTTTACAATAAATAAAAAGGTTAGAAGTTAGATGTTAGAAGTTAGATGTCTCGGTTAAATACAGTCCACATATGTTTTCGTTGTCACGGTTCAATTTTTATGTCTTGGATATTTGGTACAGTTGATTTATAAAAGTTTGAATAAATCAATAATAACACAGATAATTTCAAAAGAACTTATCGATAGCAGATGAATATGGTGATTTTCTTTGAAGCTTCGATTCTTGTTCTTTGCTCGGGTTTTCTTGCTGAAATGGTATTTCTTCGGTTTTGTGTTGGTTTGGACGTGGGTTTGCTTGTGTGTGTGTATTGTAGTTGTATTGGTGCTGTATGGGTTTGGTGTCGGGTGGAGGTTTTGTTTGGTGTCGGGTAGAGGTTGTTTAGAGGTTTGAAGTTTTGGTGTCGGGTGGAGGTTGTTGTTTCTTGCGGTTATATGGTTTGATTCTTGTTGCCAAATTCAGAAATTTGACTGTCTTGAGGTGTCTGGTCGTGGGTTTCTATGAGAGTGTATGAGTATAGTTATGTTGAGTGTTGTAAGAATGCCAAGATATTAGCTTCTTATTTATAGTTGCTGAACACAGGCTTCGCGTCGCGACCAAAGGGTCCGTCGCGTCGCGAGGGTGCTTGGCTGGTGGTCGGTGCGCTTTTTGTCGGGTCAGTGCGTCGTCGCTGGTATGTCGAGCTTTCTGTCGCGTTCCTTTTGGTCGCGTTACTTTTGGTCGCGTCGCGAAGACTCGTCGCTGAAAGTGTCGTTTTTGGTCGTCTCGCGATCAAGAAGTAGGTGGTGTCGCGTTCTAGGTCTTCGCGTCGCGACCACCCTTTTCGTCGCGTCGCGAGCGCTGTAGCGATCTGGACTTCTGTGTTTTGCTTTTCTTCACGTCGCGACCACTGTGTCCGTCGCGTCGTGATTGCTGTAGCAGGGTGACATTTTTGTATTTTGCTCTTTGGTTCGTAGCATTTCTTCCTTAGGTTTGGTTGTTTTTTCAAAGTTTCTCGAGTCTTGATTTATTATTGTTTTTGATCTCGAATTCACGCAACCTGAAATAAACTGATAATATTTGTTAGATAAAAACAGTTCATCTTATTTCAGTGATGGTCACATACAAAAATATATTTTTCAACAATTTCCCCCTATGTGATCATTACTGAAATAAGAACAGATTAAAAGGTAAGGTAGCAAATTCTTGAAATTTGGATAAAACATTTATAAAACCATATCACTTGTTTTGAAAAAGTGTGACTAGATTTTACTTATGTTTTGAAAAATGTTTGTCAAGAATATATG
The DNA here is from genome assembly GCA_023525715.1 of Cichorium intybus. NCBI lineage: Eukaryota > Viridiplantae > Streptophyta > Magnoliopsida > Asterales > Asteraceae > Cichorium > Cichorium intybus. Next base: position 91,722,924 of record CM042013.1, read on the forward strand.
TTTCTGAATCTAGGTTTCAGGTTCAATTATCAAAAGGTTTTTTTGTATATGTACTTTCATAATATTCCGTAAGATTTTATAACATTTATAAAGACGACAAGTGATCTTAATAGGTCGATTCAGATGAACTCTCATAGGTATAGCTCACACTTGACTGAGGTGTTTTGGTTGTTCTGGGTGCAGAACTGGTGTATAATCACTAAAGATGAGTGATATCTCTCAGTTTTGAAGGTGTTGACTTATGCTTAATATGGATTTATACCTATATACTTTAGTCACTTGGTCTTCATATTAGATAATCAATCACATAAGACTGGTTTCGGCATTACTCTGAGGGTTTCTTCATTCATGCCATTGATGTTCACTCTCTCTCCGTCGGGAAATACATGTAGAGGGGTTTAGAAATATTCATAGTGCAGTTTGCAACTAAGAATATTCAATTATGAAGGCTACAGTATCCCGGTAAATCTTCGGTTTTAACAGTTGAATTTGATAAAGCATTTGAGAATCTGTTTGTTTGGAAAATTTTGAGAGATGTCTGTCTTGATGGATTGTTGTTGTAAATCTTCCTTTTCTTTGGTGAAGTGTTCACTTTTGTCTTTATCTTTTCTTGATTTGTGAAAAGATATCTGATGTGGTTGCCAGTTGTGATTTGTTGACATCATTTGTTGGATATGACTTTGTGTTTTGAGATTTTGAGTTTTCTTCTGGTTTTCTTGGATACGACTTTGTCGTTTCTTCAATTGTCAGACTTGCTATGCAAGATGATAAATCTCTTCTAGATGTGGCTTGATTGAGGATAGGAATAGGTGATATAAAAGACAGCTTGTCTAATATATAAGAAAATGATTGTATCGTCCCTGGTCATTTTGATATCTAAGCAAAAATGAGACTAGCATCACGGTATAAGAGTATAAATCCTATAAGTCATAATGAAAACACCTTTGCTCACAGAAATGAATTTCACTTAGCAGTTGAAGACGAGGCACAAATTCTCACATGGGTTTGGTTTTCATCTGAATCTCCTGATCTTATGTCCCTTAATTGATAAAATCGTTATAATTGAAATAAATTCAAAGGGAATAGGAGAATGTTTATAACGAAAATTTTGAGATTTGAACCTTCACTTTAATTTAAGAATCAATATGACTGAGAACATTCATCGAGCATAAGTATCTGAAAATTTAGTCAAGAAGATGTTAATCACATGGTTTTATAAGGACTTTAAAAGATAAAACTTTATTCTAAATTTTTTTTTTGTGATTTTTGATTATGTGGATGTTTTTGGAAAATTTTGGTTATTTGAATGTTTTTGGAAAATTTTGGTTATTTGAATGTTTTTGGAAAATTTTGGTTATTTGACTGAAAGTAAACATTCTTTTGTACAAACAAAAAGTAAGAGATTAGGGATGGATGTTATCTGGATTCAACATTCCTAGACGGCCTAGGAAGTATTGAAACTTGGTTTCGTCTAAAGCCTTAGTAAAGACATCGGTAATTTGATCTTCAGTGTTGATGAAGTGTAATTCGATATGACCCTTTTGAATGTTGTCTTTGAGGAAATGATATCGAATGTCGATGTGCTTTGTCATGGAATGGTGCACGGGATTGTGAGAAATGGCAATAGCGCTAGTTGAGTCACAAAATATGGGAATTTGTGAGACTTTGTAGCCATAGTCACGTAATTGAGTTTGCATCCACATGACTTGTGAACAGCAGCTTGCGGCAGCTACATATTCAGCTTCTGCGGTTGAAGTGGACACGCATGATTGTTTCTTTGAAGTCCAACTTACCAGTCTGCCTCCTAGAAATTGACAAGAACCAGATGTGCTTTTCCTGTCTAGTCTGCATCCTCCATAGTCGGAGTCGGTAAAGGCGTTAAGCTGAAAATCAGAGTTAGCTGGATACCAAAGGCCAAGAGATGGAGTTCCTTTAAGATATTTGAAAATTCTTTTTACAGCTATAGCATGAGATTCAATAGGATTGGCTTGGTATTTGGCACAGACACATGTAGAAAACATGATGTCGGGTCTGCTGGCTGTGAGGTATAGGAGTGATCCTATCATTCCTCGATATTTCTTTTGATCAACAGGCTTGCCATTTAAGTCTGCATCTAATTTGTAACCAAAGGCCATTGGGGTTTTTGCTGTATTGGATTTGTCAAGAGAAAAACGAGTTAGAAGATTTTTGACATAATTTTCTTGATTGATGAAAATTCCATCTGATGATTGTTTGACTTGAAGTCCAAGAAAAGTAGTCATTTCTCCTATCATGCTCATCTCAAATTTGCTCTTCATTAAATCTGCAAACTTGACACTCAATGATTCATCAGTAGAACCGAAAATAATGTCATCGACATATATTTGAACGATTAACAGATGTTTATTAAAAATTTTACGAAAGAGAGTTTGATCAATTGAACCTCTTTTAAATCCTGATTCTTCTAGAAATGTTGACAATGTTGAATATCAGGCTCGAGGTGCTTGTTTTAAGCCATAAACTGCTTTTTGTAACTTAAAACTGTGATTTGGGAACTGTGGATCTTCAAAACCTGGAGGTTGTTGAATATACACATCACGATCAATCTCTCCATGTAAAAATGCACATTTTACATCCATTTGGAATACTTTGAAGTTCTTGTGTGCTGCATATGCTAGAAAGATACGAATGGCTTCGAGTCTTGCAACCGGAGCATAAGTTTCATCGTAGTCGATTCCTTCTTGTTGTGAATAGCCCTTGACGACAAGTCTTGCTTTGTTTCGACAAACTATGCCTTGATCATCAGTTTTGTTTCTGAAAACCCATCTTGAACCTACTACAGTAACATCGGGAGGAGTAGGAACAAGATCCCATACTTGGTTTCTTTCGAATTCAGCTAGTTCTTCTTGCATGGCTTTGACCCAGTCTGGATCTTTGAGAGCTGAATGGATGGTTTTGGGTTCAGTCATTGATAAGAATGCTCCGTATAAACATTCATTTGAGGTAGCGGCTCTTGTTTGAATACCAGAATTGGGATCTCCTATGATTTGGTTTGCAGGATGATTCCTGGTCCATTTGTTTTGGCGAGTTTTTTCAGGTATTTCGATTGGTGTTTCTATGTCCCATTGTTCTTCTTGGTCAGGTGATTCTGTTGGGAATAGATTTTGGTTGTTGTCAGATATGTCTTTTTGGATTATAGGGTGAGAATGAGGTAATGAAGGTTCCCCCATAGATGATGCACTGGGATCATTTTGGACAGGTGGATTGGGAGTGTTCAAAGAGGGATTTGGTGTTGATAATTCCCCCTCAACTTGATCTGCATTTTCTTGGTTTGATTGTGAAGTTTCTGCATCGGAGTTTCCTGTAGGAATAGTAGAAGATGTTAGAAACTCAAAATTATAAGCGGTTTTGGGTGGTTCAAAAAGTAAATCAAGATCAATTTCTATGTCCGTTGAAGGTATTTGTTGAATTGGATTTTGAAAAATATTATCAATCATTTTAGAACCAAAATGTTTACGATCCAATTTCCTGACATAAAATTCATCGAAATGAACATCAGTACTTTCTTCAATTACTCTAGTACGTTTGTTCAGTACTCGATAAGCAGCTGAGGTAAAAGAGTAACCAAGGAAAATTCCTTCGTCTGATCTTGATTCAAATTTTAAAAGGTGATCTTTGTTATTCTTTATGAAGCATCGACAACCAAAAATATGAAAGAATTTGATGTTTGGTTTTCGGTTGTTAATTGCTTCATATGGTGTTTTATGAAGATGTTTATGGATTAAGGAACGATTTTGAGTGTAGCAAGCTGTGGCTATTGCTTCTGCCCAGAAGTATTGTGGTAGATCAGCAAAGATGAGCATTGATCTTGCAGCTTCACACAAAGTTCGGTTCCTTCTTTCAACAACACCGTTTTGTTGAGGAGTGTAAGGGGCTGAAAAGTTGTGTTCGATGCCTTTGTTTTTGAGAAATGAGTCTAGAGTTATGTTTTTGAACTCTAAACCATTATCACTTCGGATTCTTCGTACTGGTCGTTTGAGCTTTAATTCAATCTGTTTGATGAAGTTGATCATTTCTTCAGGTGCTTCTGACTTTAGCCTTAAAAAGAAAACCCAAGTAAAGCGTGAGTATCCATCAATAATAACAAGGATGTATTTCTTCCCTTTTATGCTTTGGGTTTTTGCAGGGCCACAAAGATCAATGTACAGTAATTCTAGTGGTTCGGATACACTAGATTCAGAAATGCTTTTATGAGAGGATTTGGACAGTTTTCCTCCTTCACAAGCTGCACAAAGAGTTTCATTATCAAGTTTCAGAAGTGGCAGTCCGCGAACAAGATCATTTGCAATCAACTTGTTGATGTAGCCGAAATTTAGATGGGAAAGACGACGATGCCACAACCAACTAATATCAGCTGAAGCTTTGGATAAGAGACAGATGTCTGGTTTTCCATAGATAAGGTCCATATCTAGTGGATACATGTTGCCTAGACGATTAGAATTAACTAGAATGGCTTTGGTCTTGGCATCCATGATTGTGCTTCGTTGTTTGGTGAAAAGAACTTCATGATTGTTGTCACAGAGTTGTGATACGCTGATTAGGTTGTGTTTCAGGCCGTCAACGTAGGCTACTTTCTTGATGGTGAAGTGACCATTTGTTATGTTTCCATAACCTTTGATTCTTGCAGTCATGTTATTTCCAAAAGTAACATCTTGTTTGGATTCTGTGAGTTTGAAGTCTCGTAGAAAGCTCTGGTTTCCTGTCATATGCTTGGAGCAGCCATTATCAATATACCATGTGCCATCCTTGGGATCTCCAGCACAAAGTGCCTGCAATTAGACAGAAAGTTTACGTACCCAAACCATGGTGGGTCCTGATTTGTTAATGGTTTTTGATAACTTGGAATCATTGTAATATTTGTTGATTGGACGGAATGGTTGAGGTTTAAGTTGATTTATTAGATTTTCCCAAAGTGAGATTTGTTTTTGAAAACCTGTCATTTGAAACGATTTCTGATTTTGTGAAAAGTATCCTATATGTGAAGTTCTGTTTGATAACCTTTCTTTGTGTCTGGGATTTTGATGATTTTGAAAAACATTATGATGATGGAATGGAATTTGGTGATTTTGAATCGGTCTTTGAAATGGTTTTTGTTTTGGATTAAAGGTTTGTTTTTGTGGCACAGAGACTGGTTTCAAAGGTTTCTCTTGGGTTTCTTTGAAAACCTTGGGCTTGTTTTGTTCTTTTGGTTTAAAGACAGCTTGAATGGGTTGTTTATTTGTCTGTTGTTTCTTTGAATACTTTTGTCCCAGATTGTTCTTTCCAATAAAGGTTGCGTTTAAAGAGGGAAAGACAGTTGGAACAGAAGTACTACCATTTTGATGATCAGAATTTTCTCCATTTAAGAAATTTTCAAGTTTGATTGTGCCATCATTCTTTGTTAGTTTAGTAGATCTCAATTGATGAGTTACTGAACTAGCAGAGTCTGATTCAGATTTTACAACTCTTTTGTATGATTTGTTGAAAAAAGTATCATCTGGGCTGCAGTTGATAATTGTTTCATCATCTGAATCGTCCTCATTGGCAGATAAGAAAAAATCTGGTAGAGGCGATTTAGAGTTTTCACAAATTTTCCCATTTTTCTTTTTAGTCTTTTCATTTTCAAAAGATTCTCTTCCAATTCCTGGTTTATAATTCGTATCAATTTTGCCAGTTCCTAAGTTGTTTGCTTTAGTGAAAACATCATCACTCAATTTTCTGGCAATATTGATAGAATCCAGTTTTCCTTGAAATCTTTGATTTTCCGATTCAAGAAATTTGATTTGCTTTGAAGAATCATCTAGTTTTAGAATTAAACTAGTGTTATTGTCAGTTAAATCTTGAATTTTTTGTTTTAACTGAAGGACTTCCTTTTCTAATGTATCTTTTATTTCAGATGAAATAACAGATTGAGTTTTTATTTCTATGTCCCTTTTTTGTTTTAGAGCTTCATTTAATTGTTCTAGGACGTGATTATTTTCTTCAGATTTTCGTTCAATGTCTCTTTCAAGTTTGTCTCTAGTCCTTGTTGATTCTCCAAATCTGAGTTGCAAGGTTTGTAATTCAGATTTGTAGATGTCAGATTTGACTATTGTGTCATGATACAGTCTGAGATCAGCTTTTAGACTGTTCTCAATCTTAGTCATGTGGGACTCAAATGGTGTTCTTGAAAGACCGAGATCTGAGATCATAGACCATACCTGATCGATGACATATGGAGCTCTTGTGGTTGGTTCATTGTCAGCCATGAAGCAGAAGTTTGACTGAGCTGGTTCAGTATCTGTTTCATCATCAGAAGTTGGCCAGTGTTCCACGCTAGGTTCGTAGAATGCCATCAAAGCTTTTTGCTTTGCTTTCTTTTCTTGTTTCTTCAGCTCTTCGGCTTTTTGAGCATAGTAAGCTGAGTCTTTGACCTTGACTTTAGCTCGACAATCTCGGGCATAATGATTTAGTCCTTTGCATTTGTGACAAATGATTACGTCATCATCATCATCGTTATTGTCAGCCTTTTGGCTCTTAACGGGTGTTCTTTCAGATGTTTGAGTTTGTTTCTGTTGAGATGGTTTTGAATGATTTTGCTAAAATCCAGAATTTTGGTTATTTTGAAAACCATTGTTTTGATTATAAGAGTTGTGATTATTTTGAAATCCACGATTCTGAAAGTTTTGTCCAAAAGTGGATCTTTGTTGAAAATTTGGTCTATGATGTGGCAAAAATCTTTCGAGATTAGTGTTTGCTACCAAAGCACACAATTGTTGGTAGTCAGCTTCATTATTTAGATCAGACAAGTCACAAGAATTACTTAAGAAAGCTTGGTTTTGATCAATTTGACTTTGATCAGGAAAATGTGTTTGGTTTTGAGAGGAAGTTGTCAAAAGAGCAAGTGGTCCTCCAAAAGAAGTAGACGTTGGTGGGTCAATCGAGGATTCATACGATTGTAATTCTCCGTACAGATTGTACAAAGATTCAGTATGAATTGCTGGATTTCCCTGAATGATGAGTTTTACCATTTTCCAGCTTTCATAAAGGCTGTTTAAAATTTTGAGGTTTATCTCATGCTGTGACTTTTTGATGCCCAAATTATTCATTTTGATGGTAATGAGATTGAACCTGTCATGAGCATCATGGATGGTCTCATGTGAAAACATTTTGAAGTTGTCAAATTCGTTTAAAACCGATGTTTTCTTGTTTCCAATGATTCTCGCATTTCCTTCAAAACGATTTTTCAAAGTTTGCCAAATTTGGTTTGCAGTTAAAAGGATTATATCATTCATTTGGCTTAGAATACTGTGGGGTATTCCAGACACAAGTTCCTTTTTGGCTTGAAGTTCAAGTTTCTTCCTTTCATTCAGTATATCCAGGTTACTTGTAAGAGAGGTCATGTTATCTGGTAGAGATCCGTCTACACATTTCCACACATCTTCACTTATAGAGTTGAGATGAAGATTCATACGACCTACCCATGATTTATATTCTTCGGGAATAAGAATGGGTGCTCGAGTACCTGAACCTATACTGTTAGCAATAGATACAGAATTTATGTTTGAGTAGTTTGCGGAAGACATTTTTGGTTTTTTTTTTTTTTTTTGTTAACGAAAATGTGATGTTAAAATGAAATTTTTAAAGAAAACTTATTGGTGGTTTATAAAAACGCTACACAAAAGTTTTCGACAAAAATTTTCAAAATAAATCACACAAGTAATTTTTTTTTTTTTTTTTGAACAATTGATATTAAGATGAAATTTTTAAAGGAAACTTATTGGTGGTTTATAAAAACGCTACACAAAAGTTCTCGACAAAAATTTCAAAGTAAATCACACAAGCTCTGATACCAATTGTTGAAAATACGATAACGGATCACCACGAATAAGGTTTTTAAGCCGATTACTGTGTGACAGATATGTATTTTATCTATAATATGTGGAATAAATAAGAGTTGCGGAATAAAATAAAACGGTAAATCTAAACTAGACAGTATTTAAATAGACAGAAAGCGGTAAATAAAGTAAATGTTAGAAGTTAGAGGTTAGATGTAATAAACGCCATTATCAACGATAAAGTGTTTTTACAATAAATAAAAAGGTTAGAAGTTAGAAGTTAGAAGTTAGATGTCTCGGTTAAATACAGTCCACATATGTTTTCGTTGTCACGGTTCGATTTTTATGTCTTGGGTATTTGGTACAGTTGATTTATAAAAGTTTGAATAAATCAATAATAACACAGATAATTTCAAAAGAACTTATCGATAGCAGATGAATATGGTGATTTTCTTTGAAGCTTCGATTCTTGTTCTTTGCTCGGGTTTTCTTGCTGAAATGGTATTTCTTCGGTTTTGTGTTGGTTTGGACGTGGGTTTGCTTGTGTGTGTGTATTGTAGTTGTATTGGTGTTGTATGGGTTTGGTGTCGGGTGGAGGTTTTGTTTGGTGTCGGGTAGAGGTTGTTTAGAGGTTTGAAGTTTTGGTGTCGGGTGGAGGTTATTGTTTCTTGCGGTTATATGGTTTGATTCTTGTTGCCAAATTCAGAAATTTGACTGTCTTGAGGTGTCTGGTCGTGGGTTTCTATGAGAGTGTATGAGTATAGTTATGTTGAGTGTTGTAAGAATGGCAAGATATTAGCTTCTTATTTATAGTTGCTGAACACAGGCTTCGCGTCGCGACCAAAGGGTCCGTCGCGTCGCGAGGGTGCTTGGCTGGTGGTCGGTGCGCTTTTTGTCGGGTCAGTGCGTCTTCGCTGGTATGTCGAGCTTTCCGTCGCGTTCCTTTTGGTCGCGTTACTTTTGGTCGCGTCGCGAAGACTCGTCGCTGAAAGTGTCGTTTTTGGTCGTCTCGCGATCAAGAAGTAGGTGGTGTCGCGTTCAAGGTCTTCGCGTCGCGACCACCCTTGTCGTCGCGTCGCGAGCGCTGTAGCGATCTGGACTTCTGTGTTTTGCTCTTCTTCACGTCGCGACCACTGTGTCCGTCGCGTCGTGATTGCTGTAGCAAGGTGACATTTTTGTATTTTGCTCTTTGGTTCGTAGCATTTCTTCCTCAGGTTTGGTTGTTTTCTTAAAGTTTCTCGAGTCTTGATTTATTATTGTTTTTGATCTCGAATTCACGCAACCTGAAATAAACTGATAATATTTGTTAGATAAAAACAGTTCATCTTATTTCAGTGATGGTCACATACAAAAATATATTTTTCAACAGGATTGTTAGGCATGACATTTACCAAGGACAAGTAGAACAGTTCCTTTAGATATGCAACATCAATCTCAAGTTGTTAAAGGCATGTAGACTGTGATTGTAAATTTCAACTAAGATCTTGAGAGATGCTTGAATGTCATCCAACTGAGTGGAGCTTGAGGGTGGATTCTGAGCATAAGATGGATCAGGGTCAGGAGAAGAAAAGTAGGTGTGTATGGGAAAGGTTGGAGGATTTTGAGGTGTATTGGTGATTTCAGGTTCAGGTTCAGGTTCAGGTTCAGGTTCAGGTTCAGGTTCAGGTTCAGGTTCAGGTTCAGGTTCAGGTTCAGGTTCAGGTTCAGGTTCAGGTTCAGGTTCAGGTTCAGGTTCAGGTTCAGGTTCAGGTTCAGGTTCAGGTTCAGGTTCAGGAGATGCAAAGCGAATATGTCCAGTTCCTCGAACTGGAGATGGAATTATTCATACCGGTAAAAGAGTCTGAGGGAAAAGCAGTATGTCCTCAAATACATCTATTGGAGAACCCTCAGTATCTATGGAGTCAGACGAAGACTCAAAAGAAGACCTTGAAGAATCAGAAGAAGAATCAGACTTAGTTCTTGCAACGTCTGAAGAGCTTTCTGCGGTTGGAGAGACGTGGGTGGTTGTGAAGGTTGGAGTAGTATTCAGACCAGCAGGAGGTTGAGTCCCAGATGTTGGAAATCCATGTTCATGTTATGAGTTTCAAAAACTAGAAGTTGCAACGGAAGCATAAAATCATGAACACGAATTTCACTTCCAAGAGGATCATGCTATAAGCATGTAGAGATAAAATGAAGAACAAATAAAGTGGTGAGTTCAAGATCATACCAATGTGTTCTTGAGCTTGATATAGACGAAATATTGATGGCAAGAAACCAAAATAGGTTCCCTCTAAAGTTGATCCACCAACAAGCTTAGCAACACCAAGAAGATGCTAGTCTTCTACTTGCAAATTATCACCCTTTTGAAGCTTGATGTAAAATCCGATTTTCACCAAGTGAGGAGATGATATGAGAGAGTTTTCTAACACTTAGAAGAGGTGTATTACATGCTCAAATCGGCCAAGAACCAGCCCCAACCAACAAATGCATGCATACCATTCTCTTAAGAGCTCTAGGTGCACAAAACCCATAGTCAAAGTTGGAAATTCAATGGAATATGTCTAAAGCATGTTGGAGCATGCCAACACCACTTCCTTGGGGAGTGGTGGACGAAATTCTTCCCTTGGGAGGAGAAAAGTCTCCAACTTTTATTATTTATAACAACTTTGTTCCAAACTTTTATAAATAATAAACTTCCAATTTTCAATTTAACTCCTTTATTTATTCACATATTAATAAACATATATACACTTATAATTAACATAAATAATCATATATATATGTTTATATAAATATATGTTCATCTTATGTATTTATATATGTACATATATATATATATATATTTCATAAATTATATATACACATATACATTTATACATACATGTGAATTTTATTTTAACACTTAAAATAATAAAAAAGGTAAATATTTATCATTTAAATCATCTAACAATTAAATGATATAAATAATCATATACACTCTCAAATTAATTCATCTCATATGAATTATTACTTAGAACAATTATTATTTTCCATAAAATAATAATTCTCAAAACAAATTGCAAGTATTATATCATTTGATAATAAATCAAAATCATTGTATCAAATGATCAATTGGTGTCTAACTTGTTATTAGTGTGACCCTATAGGATCATGTGTTATTAGTAATATTATTTTATGATCATCCTTGGGCATACAGAACTAACAATCTCCCACTTGCACAAGGTTGCATCATAGAATGACATCGACAGTGATAGACGTCTAGCAACACTTCATTGTCCCCAATAACACATGACTTAATGCCATTCAACAACATCCAATTCTTTAGAAAGCTCGAGGCTCTAATTGATGTACGAGGTTATTTATCAATTATCCCTTTGTCACAGACATCATGTTGAACATGAGACATGGATCTTAATCATTCTCATTTTATGTTCAACTTTCAATCAGGCGCCTTAGATGTCTAACTCTCAACACATAAGAGGAACAAATCCCATCTTGACTACATACGCCCCTTATGTAGTTAGTACTATACTTGAGTATGGTCTGTATGGTTGTCTATATTTCAAGAACAACGGTGAACCATATCTAAGCATAGCATTCTCTACACTTGAGTCCCAAATATGTATCTCAGGTCTAAGGATACAATGATAATACCTTTGTTCAAGAATCACTTATGATAATGATCCATGAAGTGATCTTGAAACGGGTCAAGTCCAATACTTGTTCACTGACAAGTACCTATGAATTTGGTTGCAACCTTTTGCTACTTTTACCCATAAAAGTCAACCAATCCAATTCATATTAGTCTTACTTCATAATTGCTCCCACAACTATGATCGACTATGGACATTTAGAATAATTAGATTATTCAAGGATTAAACATGCTAATATTAAAACACAAAATTATGAATGAAACATCACGTCTCATATATATGACATAATAATTTTTGTTTACATAGTTTCATATTCATAGAATACTAAACACAAATCAAATCCATTCATTAGAAAAACGAAGTCCTATACCCTTAGCGTGACTTTCATGCTTAGCTTGGGGTAAAGGCTTCGTGAATGGGTCTGCCAAATTCTGATCTGTATGAACCTTGTGAATACTTATTTCACCATTCTTAACTTCATGTCGTATGTAGTTATACCTTCGGTGAATGTGTTTTGTCTTTTGATGCGATCTAGGTTCCTTTGCTTGAGCTATGGCACCTAGGTTATCACAGAAGATTTCTATAGGGTCCCGAATGGAAGGAACAACCCCTAGATCTTCAATGAATTTTCTCATCCAGACAGCTTCTTGAGCAGCTTCCGAAGCAGCAACATATTCTGATTCTGTAGTGGATTGTGCAATCACTTCTTGTTTGGAACTCTTCCAAGACACGACTCCTCCATTTAAAATAAAAACATACCCAGATTGAGATCTCGAATCGTCCCTATCTGTTTGGAAGCTTGCGTCAGTGTAACCCTTTACTTTTAAGCTTTCTTCCAAACCACCGTAAACTAAGAACATATCTTTAGTTCTTCTCAAGTACTTAAGAATGTTCTTTACAGCAGTCCAGTGGGCTTCACCTGGGTTTTGTTGATACCTACTTGTCATGCTTAAGGCACATGAGACGTCGGGCCTAGTGCATAACATGGCATACATGATGGACCCAATTGCCGAAGCATATGGGACATGTTTCATCCTTTCAAGTTCAATCCTAGTGCTTGGGCACTGAGACTTACTTAGGATGGTGCCATGTGGTATTGGCAAGAATCCTCTTTTGGAGTCTTGCATCTTGAACCTTTTCAAGATTTTATCAATATATGCACTTTGGCTTAGACCAATAAGTCTCTTAGATCTATCTTTATAGATCTTTATGCCTAATACATAAACAGCTTCTCCTAAGTCCTTCATTGAGAAACAGTTCTCAAGGAACGTTTTGACACCTTTTAAGGTTGGGATGTCATTTCCAAATAGAAGTATGTCATCTACATACAATACTAGGAATATGACAATGCTCCCACTAGCTTTCTTGTAAACACATGAGTCATCCTCATTTTTAATGAACCCAAAATCTGTAATTTTTTCATCAAAACGGATGTTCCATGTTCGAGACGCTTGCTTCAATCCATAGATTGATCTTTTAAGCTTGCACACTTTGCTTGGATGCTTGGGATCAACAAAACCTTCAGGTTGATCCATATAGACATCTTCCAATAAGTGTCCATTAAGGAAAGCTGTCTTGACATCCATTTGCCATATCTCATAATCATAGTACGCGGCTATGGCAAAAAGTATCCTAATCGACTTGATCATTGCCACTGGTGAAAAGGTCTCATCATAGTCAATACCATGAGTTTGTAAGTATCCTTTAGCGACAAGTCTTGCCTTAAAAGTGTGAACATTTCCATCCACGTCTGTTTTCTTCTTGAAAACCCACTTATTCCCAACGGTCTTACAATTGGTGGGAAGATTAACCAAGTCCCATACTTGGTTATCGTGCATGGATTGCATCTATGTGTTCATGGCTTCAAGCCATTTATCAGATTCAGGATCTGACATTGCGCTCTGGTAGTTGACGGGTTCATCAGAATCTATCGTATAACATTCCTCTTCCATCATTAGGTAACCATACCTTTCAGGTTCAAATCGAACCCTACCAGATCTGCGAACATCTTGTGTTACAATTTGTTCCTGATCAACCGTTTGTTCAGGTTCAACAATTTCTTGTTGAATGCTAGATCCAATTTCTTGTGTATCAGGCTGTGGTTCCTGAAGTTCCTCAAGTTCCACAAACCTCCCACTAGCCTCTTCCGTCAGAAACTTGCTTTCTAGGAATTCAGCTTTTCGAGAAATAAATATCTTATTCTCCACGGGATTGTAGAAGTAGTATCCAAGACAATCTTTCAGATACCCTACAAAGATACACTTAGTTGAACGGGGTTCTAGTTTGTTTGAAGCTTCTTGTCTAACATAAGCTTCACAACCCCATACCTTGAGATAGGATAAAGATGGAGCCCTTCCATGCCATATCTCATAAGGTGTTTTATCTACCTTCTTAGTAGGTGCCATGTTTAGGAGACGAGCAGCTGTTTGTAAAGCATAACCCCAAAATGATAAAGGTAGAGTACTTCTACTCATCATGGATCGAACCATATCCAATAGTGTTCGATTCCGCCTCTCAGATACACCATTATGTTGTGGTGTTCCAGGTGGAGTAAGTTGTGAAACAATTCCACAAGTCTTAAGATGATTCATAAAGTTTGTACTTAAGTACTCACCTCCTCTATCGGAACGAAAAACTTTAATTGTTTTGTTGAGTTGATTTTCCACTTCACTTTGAAACGTTTTGAACATTTCAAATGCCTCATGTTTATGTTTAATTAAATAAACATAACCCAAACTACTAAAGTCATCAGTGAAGGTGATGAAATATCTTTCACCATATCTAGTCATTGGCTTGAAAGGACCACATACATCCGTATATATGATTCCTAACAAGTCCTTTGCCCTCTCATTGGTTCCGGAGAAAGGATCTTTAGTCATCTTGCCATGTAAACAAGATTCACATATATCAAATGAGTCATTCTCATTTGCCTTCAAAAGTCCACTATTTTAAAGTTGGGATATGCGTTTCTTGTTTATATGCCCAAGGCGACAATGCCATAGATAAATTTGACTCAAATCACATTTGGGTCTCTTGGTGAAAGTGTGGTATAAAGAGCCATGGTTAGTCTTTTCATCAAGGTTTACTTCATAAATTCCATTTAAAGGCCTAGCCTCAAAATAGAATACATTGTTTTTGTAAACACAAATGTCATCATTCATAAAGCAAAGATTAAAACCACATTGTCTAAACTTAGCAACCGAAATGATATTCCTAGTCAAGCTAGGAACATAATAAACATTCAATAATGTCAAATACAAGCCACTAAGTAGTAATAAATCAAAACTTCCAATTGAATCCACCGCAACCCTTGCACTGTTTCCAACCCAGAGTACTACCTCGTTTGCCTTCAGTCGCCTACTCCTTTTGAACCCCTGCAACATATTACAAATGTGAGTTCCACAACCAGTATCAAATACCCATGTGTTAGGAGGTAAATTATAAAGTTCTAAGTCTATCACATAGATACCTGAAGTGCCCTCACCGGCCTTCTTCTTCTTCAACTCCGTAAGATAGGTAGGGCAATTTCTCTTCCAATGCCCAATTTTGCCACATTCGAAGCACGCGTCTTCTTTGGCAACCTTTGCCTTCTTCTTGGGCGGACGGGATGGTTGGACAACTTTCTTGCCCTTTCCTTTGACAACCTTTGCCTTCCCTTTACCCTTGGAGTTGGTGGGGTGTTCGGGTCTAGTCCTCTTTGTACCACCTTCCTTGATCATGAGAACTTGAGTGGTTTTCTTAGGCAGATTCTTTTCTGCGGTAATTAGCATCCCATGCAATTCCGGGATAGTCTTGTTCAAACCATTCATGTTATAATTCATGACAAAGGGATCAAAAGACTTTGTCAAGGAGTTAAGGATCATATCCGTTCCTAGCTCTTCAGGCATCACAACTCCAAGACGTGCCAAATGATCAATGTGACTCTTCATTTTTAGCACATAAAAGCTTACCGTCTGTCCATCCTCCATCTTGCAAGCATGGAAAGCCCGAACAGTTTCGAACCTTTCCGTTCTTGCAAGTTGTTGGAACATTTCCTTCAATTGATTGATCATGTCATAGGCTGATTGATTCTCTAAGTCCTTCTGAAGGTCAGGAATCATGGTTGCCAACATGAGGCATGATGCATCAATGGAATCATCCATCTTTTTAAGCCATGCATCGTGTGCAGGCTTAGGAATGGTAGGGGGCTCTTCAGGAAGTGGTTCATTGAGAACATATTCTTTCTTTTCTTGTTTGAGAACTATTCTCACACTACGGTACCAATCCAAGAATTTGGTGTGGTTAAGTTTTTCTCCCTCAAGGAGAGACCGTAGTGAAGTTTTGTTAGGAGCCGGGTTTGTTGTGTTTGGTGCCATCTACAAAATTTTAACAAGGTTCTATTTAGCAATTTATGATATTAAGTCCTTAATAATTAATACCTTTTCTTATTTCATAAACTTTAATTGATTAAGGTCTAGAATCCAAGTTGCAATAGAACAAGCGGTTAGGTATCCTTTATCCTGCCTATTCGAATCAACAAGGTAGGTAACGGTTTACCAATTATATCCAAATATAATTTCTAGAGGTATGGGATCCGATTATAACATTTATAAGTTTGGCATGTTTGATCCCATCTATGTCTTGGATTTCTAATGCTTAGGTGACCTTTATCACAAAAGATTTCCAAACAAATCATCCCACTTAAACGGACGTGTAGTTTTGACAACTATTGATGGTTAGGTGTCCTTTATCCCATCAATATTGAAAAACTTCCTCTTGTATCACAAGAAGACTCCAAGTGGTTAGGTAACCTTTATCCCACAAGGATATGCAAGTGATACATGAGTGTCTTTAAGAGGGACGGCATTGATTTGTATTTCAAAAGGGATTTGTATGTTTTACAATTCTAATTTTGGAAAACATATAGTATCATGTACATTGCATGCATCCAATGAACATGATACCATTAAAATCTTATTTTGCCAATGGTTCCTTTAATCATAAAATCTCCATTTTATTAATTCTTTGTTTGTGGTCAAGATTACAATTAATATCCAATATTAAGTTTGAGTTTGATCACATACATAAGAACCAATTTTAATCCTAAATAATTACCATTATTACTTAGGGTTGGAGTTTGTAAGAATTCATAAAATCTCCATTTTATTTGTTTCATTCATTTTCAAATCTTGACTTTATAGGTTTTATAACAAAACCCATTTTTAATAAAACCAATTTTATTACATCTTATGTTTTATATGTCAATTTGAAATTACAAACTCCTTGATGATTATGTTTAATTATCTAGGTTGTCTAGCATGCAAAATATTATTTTCATCCACAACATAAAATAACAAAACATTCAATCATCACATGCATGCATGGGTGCATAAACACAAGCCAACTAATTTGATATTTCATGTGAGCCATACATGAAATATCAAGTCCAAACCTAGGGACAAAAAGGTGAAAAAAACTCAACCAAATGATCTTCAATTGAGCTACAACTTTGCCAATCTTCTTATATCATCAAATGACACTTGAACCACCCTTTCTTGGCACCATGGCATGAGCTATGTATTTTTTTAAATGCCCAAAACAGATCGGACAGCAACAGTGGTAGCAGGAAGGTTTTGGAGCTTTCTTGACTTCATTCTTGATGATAATGATGCACATACTTGCCAAAAATACTTGTATATACTAGATATTATAGTTAGTAACAAGTATAGAATCAAAACATCAAGATATGAATTTATTTTGGGCCCCAAAACAGATCCGAAATGCACAGCAGGAAAGCAGGAAAATCGAGTTGTATGTTGCAATCTTTCTTTGGCTTTATCTCCTTCACTTGTTACATTTTATAAAAGATACAAAAGAATACAACTATTCTAATACTTACAAAATGAATAAAAGAAGGAAATAACTAACTATTATTACAAACCATTTGAATAAAAGAATAGATTACAACCATATCGAATTTAAACACAAAACATGCAACACATGGTCCTTGGCTTGTTTATGCACCATTTTATCACATAAAATCATAAGAAAATCAACACTTTGTTTTTCTAAGGCAACAATTATGTAACCAAATGCATGCAAACAAAAATATAATTTGGTTACATAAAATCATAGATTATATACTTGCATGTTGCCAAAGAAGCCATGCATGAACATTGCA
Organism: Cichorium intybus; assembly: GCA_023525715.1. Lineage (NCBI taxonomy): Eukaryota > Viridiplantae > Streptophyta > Magnoliopsida > Asterales > Asteraceae > Cichorium > Cichorium intybus. Next base: position 91,740,554 of record CM042013.1, read on the forward strand.
TTCAAGAAGATGAACATTCATGGCTTCCAAAAACCAAGTTTATCCAAATAAACTTATTATCTAGACATGCAATATAGCTATGGCTCTGATACCAATTGTTGGAAATCCATGTTCATGTTATGAGTTTCAAAAACTAGAAGTTGCAACGGAAGCATAAAATCATGAACACGAATTTCACTTCCAAGAGGATCATGCTATAAGCATGTAGAGATAAAATGAAGAACAAACAAAGTGGTGAGTTCAAGATCATACCAATGTGTTCTTGAGCTTGATATAGACGAAATATTGATGGCAAGAAACCAAAATAGGTTCCCTCTAAAGTTGATCAACCAACAAGCTTAGCAACACCAAGAAGATGCTAGTCTTCTACTTGCAAATTATCACCCTTTTGAAGCTTGATGTAAAATCCGATTTTCACCAAGTGAGGAGATGATATGAGAGAGTTTTCTAAAAATTAGAAGAGGTGTATTACATGCTCAAATCGGCCAAGAACCAGCCCCAACCAACAAATGCATGCATACCATTCTTTTAAGAGCTCTAGGTGCACAAAACCCATAGTCAAAGTTGGAAATTCAATGGAATATGTCTAAAGCATGTTGGAGCATGCCAACACCACTTCCTTGGGGAGTGGTGGACGAAATTCTTCCCTTGGGAGGAGAAAAGTCTCCAACTTTTATTATTTATAACAACTTTGTTCCAAACTTTTATAAATAATAAACTTCCAATTTTCAATTTAACTCCTTTATTTATTCACATATTAATAAACATATATACACTTATAATTAACATATATAATCATATATATATATATATATATATATATATATATATATATATATATATATATATATATATATATACACACACATATATATATATATATATATATATATATATATATATATATATATATATGTTTATATAAATATATGTTCATCTTATGTATTTATATATATACATATATATATTTCATAAATTATATATACACATATACATTTATACATACATGTGAATTTTATTTTAACACTTAAAATAATAAAAGAGGTAAATATTTATCATTTAAATCATCTAACAATTAAATGATATAAATAATCATATACACTCTCAAATTAATTCATATCATATGAATTATTATTTAGAACAATTATTATTTTCCATAAAATAATAATTCTCAAAACAAATTGCAAGTATTATATCATTTGATAATAAATCAAAATCATTGTATCAAATGATCAATTGGTGTCTAACTTGTTATTGGTGTGACCCTATAGGATCATGTGTTATTAGTAATATTATTTTATGATCATCCTTGGGCATACAGAACTAACACCAGAGGCTGTAGAGTCTTCATGGTTTGCAAGAGTCACTGTTGGAAGGACAGGATAAGTGGATTGACACGCCTAGGTCGTCGTGCGGTCAAAAATAAAGAGAACCTAACACACACTAGCACAGTGGTAGTCAAGGTCGATCCGCAGGAGCTTCGTGGTTAGACCAGACAACAGATTACCAACTAGTAGTGTCACGCTACAGTCGGAGGACTTATAGTTTCTAAGTACCCAAAAGCAATGATCAAACAAACCCAAGGCAAGCAAAGCTAAACTCAACTTAAACAAACCTACTTACTTTCTGAAATCAGAAGTGCATCTCTGAATCAGAAGCAAACAAAGGCATCCAAAACATCCAAACCAAACAAGGCATAAACTAACCAATAACTAAGGTTCTGACTGAACAGTTACTAGTTAAATTCAAAGCCTAAAACTAACCTAGTTGGCTACTGAAATCAGCAAAGGAAAGCAGTTCCAAACAAGGTCACAACACATCCAAACACAATTCAAACAATCAAAAACCCAAAACAAGCATAAAAACACCGAAAAACCAATATTGCTTATAACCAAATGCTTCTCATTACTCAAACTCAATTCCAAACATCCAAACAGTAACCAAAATGTTGCTAAAACAGAAACTAAAGCTCAATATCAGTGGGTGTCACTCCCAAAGATACTAGCCAATGCTTAATACTATCTAACTAATTGAAAATAAAATCCAAAACATAAAAATACCAATTGAGAAGTTGCTGGAATGAAATCTTGGAGTCAAAGAGCTTCAAGGTCGATTTTACACCCGGTCTTTGCTAGGGTTTTCGGCTGGAAATGCCTCTATTTATAGTTGCAATTTTCCCGCAGCCGCGCCGCACAAATGAAGAATCCGCGGCGCACGTCCTAATCTTTTCTCGTTTCTTCGGCATTTGAATGTGTTACACCGCCTTAAGCCCGCGTCGCGCATTTAAGAAACCCGCGGCGTACGTACGTATTTCCTTGATTTTTCATTCTTTTCCAAACTTCTTCCTTTTGCATGCTTTTAGTCCCTGTTTTCATTATTTTCTTCCAAACAAGTCCTGGCACGAAAAGTGAGAATACCAAGATATATCTGATATAATTTCATCAACAACAGGGCTCAACAACGCCTAAAATACTTGATATCACTAGGCATCGTCATGGATCTGGGAAGACGTACCCCCTGATGTGGTGTGGAGATCCACCCAGTCATGCACGCAAGCAAGGATGGATCCTTTGCTACCGGAGCAGATGTACCAAAGATATTGGGAGTCAACAGTGGAAGAGTGCATGTAGAATCAGCGGCTAAAACGTATTGTAGTGACTCAAAACTTAGGGCCAGTGCCAAAAATCTCGGAAAGGCAACATAATTTGTGCGAGATTTGCTTGACACAAGAAATACCAACTGATCAAAGATGAGACGAGCATAATCGAAATTCTTGTTGAGAGCCATCCCATACAGGAGACAAAGTTCATGTGTATTCAGTTGGTCTAGATTGCTTTGCTTGTAACTAGGGGTGAGCAAAAACCGCACCGCAACAGAAAAAACCGAAAAAAACCGCATTAACCGAAACCGCATAACCGAAACCGAAGCAAAAACCGCACTTGCAGTTTTTATTTTTCAAAAACCGAAAATATTCGGTGCGGTGCGGTTTTTAATTTTAAAAACCGCAAAAAAAACCGAACCGCACCGCAAATCGAACCGAACCGCAAACCGCATAGAAACCGCACCGAACCGCATATAATTATATTAATTATATATTTATATATAAATAATTATTATTTGATTAATATTACATTATCTAAAAAAAATAAGGGACAACTTGAAAGAGGTGTTCTACAAAGTGGTGTTTTGAGATGTTAATTGCTAATTATCGTTTCTCTTTAAAGTTTAAAACGCAAAAACCGCACCATTGGAACGAAATTAATACTTGCGGTTAAAAACCGCAGAAAAAACCGCACCAATGATATGCGGTTAATAACCGCACCGAAACCGCATGAAAACCGCACCGCAAAAAAACGCAACAAGAAACCGCACCGATTGGTTCTAACATATAAAAACCGCATTTGCGGTTTGCGGTGCGGTTATTCCTAAAAACCGCACCGAACCGCACCGTGCTCAGCCCTACTTGTAACCTAGACACTTTCCAATGACCCCAGTCAAAAACCTCCATCCCGTAGGAAAAGCATTGACGAAGAATCGTTTTCTCTGCATTTCGTTTCCCAGCAAGAATAGAGTCATATCCCATAAAATGCACAACTGTTTTTGCACCTTCTTCAGATGGAAGATCAGATAATGGAGCAGAGAAGGGTAGACGAAGGCATCGTCTGAATGTGTCGACTGAGAGAGAGACTTGAGCGTGACCGTTATTGATGGTGCCGACAATGGAGTTTGATTCAGATAGGAAGTTGCAGGTGTACCAAAATTCAGCAACCAAGGAGGGTTTAAAAACATCTGGCATACCCGATATTGTGAAATTTAGAGGATGCCCTTTCAAGAAGTCGACGAACTGCTCGAAACCCTGATCCTTGAACTTTGGAGGAATAACGAAGATGCCTGCCACATTTGTTGATAGAATGAGAACATTTAAGACGGGAGATGCAGCAGCTTTGGAGAGACCAGGGGTAGGAACAAACTCGAATAGTCGAGACATTTTTGTGAATGATGTCGAGAGGCTAATAGGTTTATGGAGAGGGATATGTTTGCGTGGGAGAGAGGATTTAAGGAATTTGAAATTATATGTATCTGGGAGAGGGGTATTGTAAGAAAGAGCGATTTGGAAGGCGAAAAATCGGGAGGAGATCTTATGATGATTATGGAGCCGAGATGTCAGGGACAGGTGGCAATCATCAAAGGTCAAGATCTGTGGCTGAGATACGAGAGATAAAGGCGGAAGTGTGAACGGTTAATCTCAACGACAAATGACCAAACCATCCCTTGGCTAAGTGGACCAGCCAGTACTGCATGTGCTGAAGACTTTGTATCAGCACATGGAGGGATCAGAAGCCTTGCAAGGCGTGCATGCAGCAGCAGCGTCTAGGGACAGGGTCTATTAAGAAAAATTCCAACAGAAAGAAACCCTTTGTCTTTTCAGGACCAGACAATACAGTCATCAGTTGATACATTGATCAATTGATGAGGCGAGTCACCACTTAATGTCTCAGCAGGCCATAAGACTTTGACATGCGGCAGCATGTTTCCAGGGACAGAGTCTGGAAGAAACAAAAAAGGAAAATATCACTCACGCCCAAGCAAAATTTTAACAGAGGGACAGGGCAATCTCTCATCAGTGGATAGACTGTGCTGGAACACTGATAAGAGTGAGTGGCTCTATTACATCTCAAGGCCAGTCTTGACACTGAGAAACGAGACTTAAGACACATACAACAACATGCTTCTAGGGATATAGGTGTCAGAGTTGCAGACTAGATCAATGATCACCGTCAAATCGAGGATCTCTGACATGATCACCTTGAGAAGATTAAAAGGTGATTTGTCACATCAAGTATTTATTATAGGAGAAATGAATCGCCCAAACGGAAGTCTCGAGATCACTGCAAGAGTCTATAAAAGGAAACAAGAATCAGAGAATCGAAACACACACAAATACAATATACAAGAAAAATACACTTGAGTACTAGAAATGGCTGAGAGTCCATTTAGGCATTGGGACAAAGTAGAGGTAAAGATGCTGGAGGAAGGAGAGTTTCAAGGAGGGACTTATGGAGGAGTGATCGAAGGCATCTGGCTGCACAGGTATGAAATAAAGTTAACCACTTTGACTGACAGTGTAACAGGAAGACCCATGAGGGTTTCATGCGGTTGGGGTGCGCTTCAGCCAGTGCCACCAAGAGTACTGGTGGATTTCAAGCACTTTGACATGGTGGAAGTTTGGTATAAGAGAGGTTGGTGGCCGGCGAATGTCTTGAGAGTTACAGACCAGAAGCAATATGTTGTGAAGATCACAGATGAACTTCAGCTTTTTGTGGATGAAAGTGAGCTTAGGATTCATCAGCTGTACACGATGGGAAATCCTTCGTTATGGCAGTACTTCAAGCATTAGTAGTGTGTTGAAAAAAAATGTAATAAAAGAATGTAAAAAATTATCTTTTAATGAAATGGAAAAGTTATCCTTTGTTTTGTTTTGGGATTTTTGAAATAATAACAGAAATACACAAAAAATGAACAATTTACTGAGAAATCATTCCTAATTCACCAATGAAGAATAGCATCTTCTGTTCATCAAGTGGTTTGGTGAAGATATATGTTAGTTGTTGCTCAGTAAGAATGTAGAGAAGCTCGATCTTCTTCCTGATGAAGTGGTGTCTGACCTCAATATGCTTCGTCTTTGAGTGTTGTATTGGATTTTGTGAGATGAGAATAGCACTAGTGTTATCACAACAGATGGGAGTCTTTGACAGAGTGAATCCATAATCCATTAGCTGGTTCTGAATCCATAGTACTTGAGCACAACATCTACCAGCGGCTACATATTCAGCCTCAGCAGTTGAGCACGCGATTGATGATTGCTTCTTGCTTGACCAGCTGATCAATCTGTGTCCCAGTAGTTGGCATCCACCAGATGTACTTTTATGATCTAACGAACAGCCTGCAAAGTCAGAGTCAGTGAAACCAACTAACTCAAAGGAAGACTCACATGGGTACCAGAGACCGAAGGATGGTGTGTGCTTGAGATAACAAAATATTCTCTTGACAGCATTAAGATGAGATTCCTTAGGATTTGCTTGAAAGCGAGCACACATGCTGGTAGCAAAGACAATATCAGGGCGACTGGCAGTGAGATAAAAAAGAGATCTAATCATGTCTCTATAAGATGAGGAATTAACATTAGCGCCAGAGGGATCAGTAGATGATGATATTGAAGTACTCATAGGAGTTTTAGTAGGTTTGCAATCAGAGAATGAGTATTTCTTCAGCATGTCCTGAAGATACTTGCTTTGATTTGTGAAAATTCCTTGAGAGGACTGCTTGACTTGAAGACCCAGAAAGAAAGATAGTTCTCCCATCATGCTCATTTCAAACTTTAATGACATAACAGCAGCAAATTCTTCACTCAGTTTATCGTTGGTAGAGCCAAAAATGATGTCATCAACATACACCTGTGCCAGAATGATGCCATCGCCTGATTTCTTGATAAAGAGAGTGTTGTCGATAGCTCCTCTGTGATAACCTCTCTCCAGCAGGTATGATGCCAGAGTGTCATACCAGGCTGTGGGAGCTTGCTTGAGACCATAAACCGCTTTGTCAAGTCGATACACATGATCTGGATAGGATTCATTGCAGAAACCAGGGGGTTGTTTCAAGTACACTTCTTGAGGAAGATCACCATGTAAGAAGGCAGTTTTTACATCCATTTGAAACACTTTGAACTTCATAAAAGAAGAAAAACCAAGGAACAATCTGATGGCTTCCAGACGTGCAACAGGTGCAAAAGTTTCATCATAATCTAATCCTTCCATCTGAGTGAATCCTTGAGCCACCAGGCGAGCTTTGTTCCTGACAACAATACGATCTTCATCCATCTTATTTCTGAATACCCATCGAGTGCCAATGATGCTCTTTCCCTGAGGAAGAGGAACCAGAGTCCAAACTTTGTGTCTTTCAAATTCACGTAGTTCATCCTGCATAGCTTTTATCTAGTCAGCATCTCGAAGAGCGTCATCTACTTTCTTTGGTTCAATCAATGAGACAAAGTTCACATAAAGACAGAAGTTGCTGATGACTTGTCTTTTGGTATGAACTCTTGAAGTGACATCTCCAATGACCTGAGAGATAGGATGATCTTTAACAGTTGGATAAGGATGTGAGTGTGAGGTCTCTTCGCTTTCAACATTGGACGGTGGATCATTATCATCAGGTGTAGCTTCAGGAGATGTAGAGGATCCGGGAGAAAGATCATCAGGAGAATGAGACTCATGAGGAGTCATATTAGCAGGAGAGGGTAAGGATAGATAATCAGAGGGTGACATTACAGAGGGAACGAGAGTTTGATCAAGTGTACCAGATGAGATAGGGTTCAGAAGATTTTCAAGTACCGAGTGCTCGTGAACCTCATGCTGATGAGGAAAGGTTGATTCATCGAAGCGCACATGTATAGACTCAATCACTTTTCTTTTGTTCACATTGAAGATTCTGAACGCTGTGGAGATTGCAGAGTATCCCAGGAAAATGCCATCGTCGGACTTTGCTTCATATTTTGATTGCTGCTCCCCCTGTTTTAAGATAAAACATGCACAACCAAAGGCATGAAAATAAGAGATATATGGGGATCGACCTTTCAGCACTTCATATGCTGTCTTTCCATGTCTTTTGACAATGATGGATCTGTTTTGAGTGTAGCAGGCGATGTTCACAGCTTCAGCCCAGAAAGATAGAGGAAGGCTAGCATCAACTACCATTGTTCTTCCAGCTTCAATCAAAGTTCGATTTCTTCGTTCAGCAACACCGTTCTGTTTAGGAGTTCTCACAACAAAGAAATTTTGCAGGATTCCCTTTTCTTCACAGAAGTCTTCCAGAGTTTGATTTTGAAACTCTGTGCCATGGTCACTTCTCAGCTGTTTAACCTTTAGATCGAAAAGAACTTCTGATTGCTTGATTAGAGGGATGATTTTAGTAGCAGCATCACTTTTATTCCTTAGGAACATAACCCAAGTGAAATGGGAGAATTCATATACAATTACCAGTGAATACTTTTTGCCGGCAAGAGAGGCCACAGGAACATGTCCAAAGAGGTCCATATGCATCAAGCTGAAAGGGGACACAATGGAAGAACACTGTTTAGATTTAAAGGAGGCTTTGACCTATTTACCCTTTTCACATGAAGAGCACACTTTGTCTTTAACAAAGTTCATCTTAGGAATGCCTCGAACCAGTTGGTTTTTGGAGATCTTAGAGATATTCTTGAAGTTCAAGTGTGACAGACGCTTGTGCCACAGCCAGTTGATGTGAGATTGTGCTCGTGAGAAAAAGCATCTCTTCAGAGATTGATCAGCAGAGAACATATCCAGTATGTAAATGTCATCACAGAGTTTGGCAGAGAGAACCGCTTCTTTGGCAGCGTTGATGATATTTCCTTCCCTTTTGTTGAAGCAGACATCATAGTCTGCATTACACAGCTGACTGATGGAGATAAGATTATGTTTGAGACCTTTAACATATGAAACATTTGAAAATTGTACAGATTTACAATGAATGGTGCCATAGCCTTTGGTTTGACCATGGCTATTGTCACCATATGTAACTACTGGGCCATTTTTCTTCACAGAGTCTTCCAATAGGGACTTGTATCCAGTCATGTGATGAGAGCATCCACTGTCAAGATACCAAATGTATTCCTGGACCTGCAGTAACTAACACACACCTGAGAACCTTAGTGAACCCATTTGGAAATGGGTTTGAAATATGACAAGAGGTTATAGCATTCAGAAGGAAGACAATTTAATGAGTTTTCCTTTTTGGTCCATTTATCACAACGAGTAGCTATGTTTATCTTCCTGTCAGATCTTGACTCAAACATGCACTGATCCGCCATATGAGATGAATCACCACATCTGTAGCATGTTCTGATGGGTTTAGATTTTTTCGTTTTTGAGCATCTGATTTTATTCATAGCTTTTGAAAAAACTAAATTTCTTTTTGGAATCATCAGAGGTAGCAGCAGATGTGTGACACTCAGGAGCTTCACATGAAATGTTTGTGAATGCATGAAATTCACCATCAGAGATTGGAAATGTTATGAGATTTTCAGTACTAACACCAACATTTTCCTGTTCAGTTCCTTTCAAGAGGGATCAGTGGCACTGATTTTAGTTTGAACATTGATATCCCCTTTTTTGTTAATAGAGCAATGTTTCTCAATAAGTTATGTTTCTTTTGAGAGCCTGATAATACGAATTTGTTTTTGAAATCCTCAAACAATTCCTCTTTTGAAGGGAAAGCAGGTTCAGTTTAAACCCTTTTAAAGATCTTAACAGCATTTTCAAAATCTCCACCAAGAATTTTGGTGGCCTGAAAAGATATTTGGTCATTTATTATTTTGGATACCCTTTTGTGAGAATGAGTCCAGTTTTTAATTATCTGTTGAATGTTTTTAGTCTCACTTTCGGCAGTCTGTTTTTCCTCAAAAAGGAGTTTATTAGACAAAATAAGGTCACGACATTCAATTTTTAGTTTAGAATAGTCAAGATCTTTGTTTTTTAATTGAATTTTCAGTTTTTCATTTTCAAGAGTCAGATGGTGTCTGTTAAAATTCGAGTTTTCAAGACAAACACACAAGTACTCAAAAGCTTTTATTTTTCCATTCATAGATAAATTAACAAAATCATTAACCTGATACATAGAAGAGTCACAATCTTTGGTAATGACAACATCAGTAGCACTAGTGCTGCTGCTTGACTCTTCAGTAGGCCCGCTAGTCGCAGCCATCAGACACACATTCTGATTTTAATCATCAGAGGAATCAGCCTCCTCTTCCCACTTTTCTTTCTCCTCTTCGGCGATCAGCACTTTGGATCCCAGATTTTTCCTTTTGAGAGAGGCAACAAGTCGCTTGTACTTCACTTCATATGACTCATCCTTTGAGTCTCCTCTCTTCTCATTGCACTCCTTGGCAAAGTGCTTAGTACTTCCACAGTTGAAGCACTTTCCATCATTCTTCTTTTCGCCAGTAGGTTTAGTGCTGTCGTTGATGGACCTCCTGAAGTTGGAGAAGTTCGGTTTCGATCCACCAAAAGAACGTTGAGGCCCATTACGTCTACTGTCCTTGTACTTATTGAACTGCTTCACAATTAGCGCTGCTTGGGATGCAAGATCTGCCATGTTCTTGAACTCTTTGTCTTCAGCATCTAACTCTTCATCAGCAATATCCTCATAATCAGTTTTCTCCTGATTCTTTGAGAATAAGGCAGCGGATCTTTCACGCTGACTATCTCTCATGATCTCCTTTCTTTGAGCTTTTATCTCCTCATGACTGCGGAGATTTCCAAACGAACTTTGAAGATCCATGGTACAAATCTTCTCACTATTTTTCAGAACATCGACGTGATGCTCCCATTTATCATCCAAAGAGTCGAGAAATTTGAGGACAAGGACAAAGTCATGTTTGACAATGTTGAATCTTCTCATGTCATTTACCAGAAAATTGAAGCAATTGAAGGTCTGAGTAATGTTTTCATTCTTGTATGCGAAGAAGTGTTCGTACTTTCGATTCAGAGTGTTCTCCTGTGCAGCTAACACTTCAGCAGTGCCTTCGAAGGCGACAGTTAGAGTACTCAACATCTCTTTAGCAGTTAAACAGTTTTGAACCAGATGATAGACCTCATATGGAAGAGAATTACCAATTGCAGCTCTGGCTCGAGTGTCAAGATTAACCAGATGCTTGTCATCCTCAGTGAGTTCGTGAACAGGGGTGGCCTTTTTCTCACCAGGGACGCCATCCTTTGTGACACTAAAGTGAGGAACGTATGGTCCGTTTTTCAGAATATCCGGCATATGATAGTCGATGGTTTCAAGAACCATGAGAGCTTTGCTTTTCCACATGCCAAAGTTGTTGGCAACGAATGGAGGAATCTTGTTGCTAGAAGTGGAGGAGAATGTGGAAGACATTCTTGAATGATAAAGAACTCGCTCTGATACCAGTTGTTAGAATACAAGGATCGATCAAACAAGAATGAGAATAAGAACAAGGCAGTAGTTTCAACACAGAAAAACCTTTTGATCTCACACAGAGATCCTTTTGATTAAAATCAAGTGCATATTACAGAAACCCTAGCCATGAATATATACAATGGCTATGATATGTATATTTGGAGTATCCCTACATTTCAGGGAACTCCCAACTATAAACGAGATAAATATGGAAACTAGATAAGCTACAAAAATATGATAAGTATTACAATGTTCTTCAGCGGAGAGTAATCCTCCTTGTGACAATCATCAGATTCAAAAGGTGCTGTCAACTGATCAGCTAATCCTGATGATTAACTGATGCTGATACTTGACAACCCAACAAGAAGCGCCAGTTAAAGTTGATGTTCAAGAATTTCGACACAAATTCCTGTTTCCAAAGAAGGTGAAAGCTCAATTCAATGTGATAGGCTGTTTGGATTCCTCCTCAGTCAATCTATTACTACATCTACACCTGCATGTGATCAAGAATTGATGAAAAGTCAGACTCCAGTCAAAGTCAAAGTCAAATTAAAAACTGGATGTGCTGATTCTTTAACTATGCTGAAGACTGGATCGCCTAATGATCTTACAAAGTCAACCCTGAAGACCATTGAATCCAAAGATGAAGTTATTGCTGTAAATGTGCTGAATTCTACCAACATCTACTCCTGTCACCTACTAAGGGGGAGATTGTCATGCAAAAGGGGAGATCGTTGAAAAGTTCTACAGTGTACCATTGATTCAAGTCCAAGACAGACCTCGAAGATAAATGAAAGCATTAAACTAAGGGGGAGATTGTTAGGACTTTATTAGTGGTTTAATCTTTACATTTATAGGGTTTAATTTAGAAAAGATCGATATATTAGGGTTTGTTTGAGGATTTCTACCTGGGACTGAAATCCATTGGGTTTTCGGTTGTAATTGACTAATTACAAAACCAGTCCCTGCACTTTTAATTAATTAAATTAATCACTAAATTAAATCCAATTAATTCTAGATAAATTTCTAATTACTATAGTTTCTAATAAATATATTATCACTTTAATATATTAATAAACTATTTATTTAATTTTTATTGATTTATTAAACATTTGATAAATAAACCTCTCTCTCTCTACTGAACTCTCAACCAAACCTCCACCTATGAAGGCAAACCAAACGGAATTTGCTTTTATTAATAAGATAAATAGAAATTATAATTCATGACCTAGACACCTAATCCTATATATATATATATATATATATATATATATATATATATATATATATATATATATATATATATATATATATATATATATATATATATATATATATATATATATATATATATATATATATATATATATATATATATATATATATATATATATATATATATATATATATATATATAGAGAGAGAGAGTCCAGATCAAATGAGAACCATTATCTTTCTAGGAACATAGGAACCTTTTGACTGAATTTCTTTTTTTACAAAAATGACATAATATACATAGTCGCTTATATTTAAGACTTTTTGTCAAAAAAAATTTTAAAAATCATATGAATACACGAAATGTGCACATATGAATTTTTTCGCAAATGTGTATATGATCACGTTTCGTGCATATGTGCACATTTCGTGTGTATATGTATATATATATATATATATATATATATATATATATATATATATATATATATATATATATATATATATATATATATATATATATATATATATATATATATATATATATATATATATATATATATATATATATATATATATATATATATATATCTAGACTAAATATCAAATGGGAACCAATATCTTCCTAGGAACCGTCGAAACTTTTTTACTGAAAATTGTTTTTCAAAAAAAATGACATAATACACCTAATCGCTTATATTTAAGACCTTTTGTAAAAAAAAATTTGAAAAAATAGTATATATACACGAAATGTGCACATATGCACGAAACGTGATCATATACACATTTGCGAAAAAAATGCATATATGCACATTTCGTGTATACATATTATTTTTCAAATTTTTTTTGACAAAAAGTCTTAAATATAAGCGACTAGATGTATTATGTCATTTTTTCTGAAAAAAAAAAAATTCAGTCAAAAAGTTCCTACGGTTCCTAGGAAAATATTGGTTCTTCCTTGAAACGGACTCTATATATATATATATATATATATATATATATATATATATATATATATATATATATATATATATATATATATATATATATATATATATATATATATATATATATATATATATATATATATATATATATATATATATATACACGAAATATGCACATATGCACGAAACGTGATCATATACTTATTTGCGAAAAAAGTGCATATGTGCACATTTCGCGTATACATATTATTTTTCAAATTTTTTTTGATAAAAAGTCTGAAATATAAGCGACTAGGTGCATTATATCATTTTTTTTGAAAAAGCAAAATTTCAGTCAAAAGGTTCCTAGGTTCCTAGGAAAATAATGGTTCTCATTTGATCCGGACTCTATATATATATATATATATATATATATATATATATATATATATATATATATATATATATATATATATATATATATATATATATATATATATATATATATATATATATATATATATATATATATATATATATATATGTATATATATATATATATATATGTATATATATATATATATATATATATATATATATATATATATATATATATATATATATATATAGAGTTAGGTTCTTGTGAGAACCTAAATATTCATGAGATCGTGAGAACCAAATATGGACCACTAGATCAAAAAAATCAAAGGCTAAGATGCAAGGTGGCAATATTGTAATTAATAGAAAACTCAATGATATTTTTGGTATTTAAAAAATCAGTCAAGGGTATTATAAGGATTAAAAAAATATCATTAGATCAAAATCCCAAAAAATTAGCTGAATTAAATGGAAATAGAGACTTTTTTTATCTCTCTTCCCCATTCTTCGGTTCTTCCCCATTCTTCGAATCTTCCTAATCGTCTCTCAATATCTCGATATTTATTTCTTGTACGTCGTCCTCCTTCCTTTTGCAGATCGGTGGAGCCTAAAGAACCCTAGCAGATGAAATTCGAGATGGGGGAAGGAAGGGATGAGACCAGATTTGATCTATTGGTTGGTGATTCCAGAACCGAGAAAGGAGAGGCAGCGAGGGAAGGAAGGGATGAGACCTAATAGTCGAACATCAACAGCGATGGCTACTGCCACCGTCATTAGGGAGGACGACCGGCGATGGCCAGAAATTCCGACGACTAGGAATGGTCGGTTATGGTCCCAATCTGTGCAATTTTGTGACAGAAATTAGATGCGAGAAATAGAGATCGAGTCTTCAACTGGGTTCAAACAACTACGTGTTTGATGTGATTTTTCGGCGACTAAAGTAACCAAATCGCCGACAGCTCAGGTATTGCTCGGGATGTACGATGCCGACCAGGTATTCCTCACACATCCTCACCAGGCTATCATTATATTCCTATATGTAAACAATAAATGGAAATGAATCGATGTCCGAGATTCCTTTTGAGAGCTATATTTTCAAATTGATGGTTTTTTTACATGAAGCATTTTCAAGCTTTAGGCTGTCATTGAACATAAGAGTAACCTGCACATTGGTTTATTCATAGGCATTCAGTTTTTGATATTTGGTTAAGCTTATTTGTTAAAGCTACTAAGCTTTCTCTGTTTTCTTTTGTGCAGATTATGTGAGATGCATCATGATAAGTTATGTTTACTCTTTTTCAGAAAGTTTTGTACAACTATTATCAAGATACCACTAATATGGATTAATTAGGTTTTACAATCAGGTTTTATAAGGAAAAGAGCTTTCATGTAACCTACTCCAGGTACTAATATGGATTTATCGAGTTGTTATAATTTTGATGTCGGATCATCTGTAATATTCAAATTTTATTCTCATACATGTTTTAAATTTGGTATTTTAATAGTAATTCATATTCTCATAATAGTAATTTGTATTCTCATACTTTTAGATTCTTTTTAAATATCTACAAGCTTGATAAGTACATATGTGCATAAAAGTATCTGCACTTGTGTAAAATGCATATATACATATGTTCAAATGTGTATACACATGTGCATGTATTTGGTAGCATTTTATATGCATATACACATGTGCACGTGTTTGGTAGTATTTTATGAATTTTTTATTTATACGAATGTGGATATGTGCATATACACATGTGCATGTGTTTGGTAGTATTTTATGAATTCTTTTTCATTTATACGAATGTGCATATGTGCATATACACATGCATTTTTATGAATATGCATATTGTTTTGTTTTTTTAGAACAACGGAGATACATATGCTTTTGTATGAATGTGCATATTGTTTTGTAATCATAAATATAAGTACATTGGTATGTGCATATGTGCACATGTGCATATGTGTATAGGTTTACATATTCATATATGTCTATTTGTTTGTGCACGCATGCATTTTTATAAGTGCGTATATGCACATATGCATATATGCCTATATATGCAAAAATAGATGTGCATGTATTCATATGCGTATATGCATGCATGTATTCATTTTAATGTTTTTGATTATAAATGTATATTAATTTTTATTAATGTTATTGCAGATTTTGAAGAATTTTACGAGCAAATTAAAGAAGTGAAAATCGAAAATTTGAGAAATGAAGATGACATTAAATTTCGTTGTATTTTTTTTATATTTTTTGTATCTAACGTTCAAAACAATTCTATATTATTGTTTATATTAAGTTGGTAATATGATATCCAAATATTATGGAATACAAACATTGTTGTGTGTTTTTTACGAAATGTTATCAAATGTGTATGTATGCATCCCTGAAAATATAATGTAAAAAGTAAAAGATGCATTCTATTAAAAAAATGCACATATCATAAATCTGATTATGCATATATGCACCTGCATGCAAGTATATATATTTTTTTAATTTTGAAATCTGTTATTTTTCGTTTAAATATAAAATTTTTAACTTTTTTAAATTTTAAAAAATTTGATATTATATAAAAAAACGAAAATTTCAATAATTATGAAATTTGAAATTTAAAATTTGAAATTGATTAGGCTTATTTTTAGGAACGGATAATATTGTTGCCAAAAATAAAAAAAATCAAAATTAAATAGGATTTGTTAAATGACCATCAAGCCCTTTTTGATTTGGATAAGGATCTAATGGATGATATTGAGTTCTCAAGATCTCATGAATATTTGAGTTCTTAAAAGAACATAACCCTATATATATATATATATATATATATATATAGGGTCCCGTTCCAGTGACGACTACTTTTTCGGTGAGGACTCGTAAGGACACCTTAAAAAATTGAAAAAAATATTAAAAAATACAAATCATAAAATCGAGAATAATACTATATCATTATAAAAAAATTGGATCATTGAAAAACAGTAATGATCCAAATTTTTTTTATTTTTTTGGATCATTGTTTCATTATAAAAAAATAATATTCCAAAAGTTTTTTTTCGAATTATTTGTCTCCAATATAGTACTATAATCCATTTTATTATTTATATATATTTTTTATTTTTTTCAAATTTTTTAAGGTGTCCTCACGAATCCCCACTTTAAAAAGAGTACTCACCCGATCTCTTATATATATATATATATATATATATATATATATATATATATATATATATATATATATATATATATATATATATATATATATATATATATATATATATATATATATATATATATGGTGAGTTATAATAACAACAATAAAAATGTTGAGAACGCGAGAACAATTCTGACCCAATCAATATATAATGACATATTGGTAATTACATATTTTAATTAAATTGTAACAAAATAAAAAATAAATATAACTTCCTAAAATTTGAGATTTTGATTGATAGCTATCTAAAATAAATGAATTAATTTATTTTTTTGATTTTCTATTAATAGAAGATAAAAATTTTATTTTTATCAATTTTTTGTCAAAATTGAACAAATTAATAGGTTTTTCTTCTTTTTCACGGTTTCATGATTGAATGAATAGAAAGAAAATATAGTTTTATAATTTTAGTGATTTAATTTTTAACAGTATTTTTATAGAGCAAAATTCTGTTGTCATCATCAATGAATAAATATACAAAAAATAAGCTTTTTTATAGTTTTTAAATATTATATTTGATATGATTATGTAAATCATGAATGATTAATAGTTACAATAAATATTAAAATGAATAAATTACAATAAAATATATAACTTAATACAATTGTAAGCATAACACAAAGATAAAAAAACAATATATTACTAATCACAAATAAATATAATAAATATAAAAAATCCGATTAATTAATAATCATTAAAACAATGTTGTAGCCCCGATGATTATTGTTGCTTTAATTTTTCTTGTTGCTGTCATCACACACAATTCAAAGAGAGGAAATCATGATTTTATTATTCTTGGATTCACACCAGAAAAATCAATTTCAAGGACATTCAAAATAGAAACAACTCATAACTTATAATGTTATGTATATGGATATGCGCTGATGATTAAAAATGATAATAATAAGTGTCTGTTACAGTGTTAATCATCCATGATTAACACTGCTCATCATCAATGATTAATACTTAGATGCTTAATAAAGCAAACATACATATATAGTATTAATCATCAATGATTAATACTTAGACGGTTAATAGAACAAACATATATATATATATATATATATATATATATATATATATATATATATATATATATATATATATTATCAGTAATTAATGATTAATACTATTCATCGTTGATGATTGTTAAACAGAACGTGTTTGTTATGGTGTTAATCATTGATGATTAACACATGTTAACTTAGTGTTAACAAGAATGCGTTTTTTACAGTGTTAATGATTTATTATAAACGTTGTAAATTTTTAACATAAAAGTTTAATGAAAATAACAATATTTACATCAAATTAAAGTTGCTATCTTAAGACTGATGTTTTAGTTATTTAGATAGCCACAGTTATAACCAAAAATCATTATAACCAATGTTTTAATCATATGTACGACCATAAGTGATAATCATAACCGATTATAATTGGTATTCTAAATACACAACTATTTCTGTTCACACTACAAATATCCAACTATGTCAAACAACTTTTAGATGATGACCTTAACAATGTCTTACATATAGTTAGATATTATAGCAGAAATAAGAACATAATTTTGGCAATACTATCAAGCACCAATGAGATAAAAGATGTAAGATGTAAGACCCGTATCCTGATTATAACATATACTTAAAATAAGAGTGTTAGGAATTATATGATCATTGGTAATTATAAAGCTAAGAAAAACTTTAGTTACAATTTCATATGAAAATCAGCATTTTGTGTCGTTTTTAGAAAAATCATAATTAATTCTAGAAAAATCGTTTGGACCTCAAACCAGTGCACAAAGTTTACAAATTGAGTCTAGTACAATTACCAAAAATAATAGTAAGCTTGAAAATGACATTATCGATGGTAAAAAATGCAATCTTTACTGATTAGTTCGGAATTGACAGATTAGATAGTCTGTTTTCAAAAATTCATAATAAATCATAGAAAAATCGTATAAATACGTAAAATACATCCCTGGAAAGGTATTGAGATAAATTTCTGTAATATCAAATAAAAACGTGAATTTCATGGGTTTAAAGTCGGCTAAACCAGTCTTGAACAGACTGATTCTAGAAGGTATTAATTTCAACAAAGTTATATTATTAAAATCTTTTGTCAAAAGTGTCATGCCATTTTTTATTCAAGAATTCAAGTATAAATACCCCTCAAAACATCTCATAAACCACACAACTAAATCTCAATCCAATATATAGAGGTTTCTAAGCACTAGAGTGTAAGCAAGTGAGCGGAAGGAAGCTTAAAAGCCTAACGAAGGAGTTATAGATCTCGACGACTGGTCATAAGGTAACTACAAACCTTTCTATAGCTTAATTAGGTATTGTAAAATAGTTTTTGTTAAGAAGTAGAATATTTAATAAGTATAACATATGATATATTATACTAATTTCTAACAATAGTAAACAAAACCTTAAAATGTCGTTATTATAACAATTCGTAATTTCCGAAAATAATACCGATTGATTTACTTACGAGGACGGTGACTAGGCCGATTACTTGGGATCTGGTTGTTGGATTTTCCGAAAGGCTAAAATGCTGAAAGGATCCTGCCACCCCATCTAATCTTCTAATGGCCGTTCTTTACTTGATAAATCATGGAGTATCATATTGGAATTATTGAAGGGTTTAATGATACGACTATAATATAGTTAAGGATTAAGAAATGATAGATTTATTATTATGTTAACAGTTAAAGTTGAAAGGAAATACAAAGGCAAGAAAGATAAACGATATAGTCAACTACAATCAGGTGAGTCTTCTCACCATACTATAGGTGATATTGCATGCGTAGAAAGGAAGATATGTTAGACTAAGGTGCTCTTACCTGTTATGATAATTGTATGAATTATTGTTATGATAATGATTGTTTGTGGACGGAAAGGGATAGCCCGCGAGCCAATAGGCGGAACGGGGATAGCCTGCGAGTCATTAGACGGAACGGGAAAATCCTGCGAGCGATAAGACAGAACGGGAACTGCCCGTGAGTCTTCAGGCGGAACACGGATAGCCCGTGAGTCTCACAGACATATGAATGGTTATTGTGTGTTGTATGTTATGTGATGGATCGTATGGTATTTTGAGGAACTCATTAAGCTCCGTGCTTACCCTTTCCCTATATAAACTACTGTTTCAGGTACATCAGGTACAATGGATGGCAAGGCGTGACGTGTATACACTGTGCTGCTTCATTGGAGGACTGTTTTTGAATTAATATTCCGCTATATTGTGATTTCGTTAACTTCTGTTAATCCTGGGGTGTTTTCATTAAACTTATAAGTTATGGAATTTTATGAAAATTAATTAAGTGACTTTTCTTATATTGAAGTTTTCGTTTAATTTTTTTTTATTTTACCCTAAAATTTTGGGATATTACAAGTTGGTATCAGAGCACAGCTTGAGAGAATCAGGCTCACTTAGTGAGTTCTGGACTCAAGTTGAGGCTTAAGAGTTTTCTTAAAACATTTTTACGAAAGAAAGATGTTTTATGAAGGGTGAACTGAAGACACAGTGTGTACCGCCAGCCAACGCCAGTATGAGAAAAGGGTTAAGTATTTAATATTGTAGATGTTAAAAAAAACATATGGTATATGTTTGCTGAAATGCCTGGTAGAGATCACACATTGTTGTATTATTATCTGCTATTTGCTAATAGAACTGTATGCTAGTGCCGATAGGTTGCTTAGAGATTTCCACTAAGTTGTATACAATATGGACTGAATAGTCATAGAATGTGTGAGTTGACCTTAT
This sequence comes from Cichorium intybus, assembly GCA_023525715.1. Taxonomy (NCBI): domain Eukaryota; kingdom Viridiplantae; phylum Streptophyta; class Magnoliopsida; order Asterales; family Asteraceae; genus Cichorium; species Cichorium intybus. The sequence goes on from CM042013.1 coordinate 91,761,054, forward strand.
TGCATGTTCCTTGTTTGGTTGTTGCCTTAGGGAAGATTCTCTTATTTGAAAGACTGTTTAGTTCGATATTATATACAACTACATTCGCGAAACAATCTGTCATCACTGGAGGAAGTTTCGTCTTAGTTAGAATAGCAGGGTGGGGGTGGGATTCCAAGTATCCCTAGAAGGGTTGACATATGCCTTGTAAGGGCATATGTGTTAAAATTATCGGTGAGAAGCGAATTGGATATTTCGAGACGGGTCTTGGAACGAACATGGATAGGTGTGGAAGGTAGTAGTAGAGCTCCTACTATCGAAAGCACAGGATCTGCGTTTGAGTCGGGAGTTCGTCACGAAGGATCCAAGGAGCTGAGTATGTGAGTGTCTAGCATAATTAACTTAAATGCTAGTGTAATGTGGTAAACTTTTATCCATCCGATTTTTGAATGTTGATTGTGAGGTTCAGTAGGAACAATTAAGATGCGATCATACCAGTTTGGTTGGACCGATCATGCTTAAGTTGATTACTGAGCTTAAAGACTGTTGAAAGGGAGAATGCCAAAATGCTATTGTGGTAGCTATTTTTCATGCAACTAATGGGCGCACAAGTCAGACACGGACTAGAGGATGCAAGGGTGAGTTTTCCAACTCACGGTCAAAGAGGTGCAAGCGTCGCCTGAGATGATAGCGGGTATTTTTGAGTCGACTCTGTACATGCCTAGTGCTGTGTAATAGTGGGGCTACCTACCTTTGTATTGATCTTGCTTGAGTGATTGATCAGGTCGTGTGGGTTGAGAGTCTGGATCACTCGCTCGTGATTGAGGTAACTGACGATAGAGGTGTTGACTAGGGTCGCAAGCAGATGAGTAACATATGGTGGTTGATGTAAACGTCTTTACATTATCGAAACATGTTTATTGAGATGGTGTTTGCCCCTGATGCAAGTTGTTGGCTGAGCAGAGTGGGCTTGGTTTTTGTTCGAGAGTAAGGGCTCGTAAAAAAAAATTATTAGTCCAATAAATAGACTTGGACTGTAGTCCAAGTGGGGGAGGAATACGAAATTAAGGGAACAACATGAATATTATATTGAATCGATGAAATTATTAAAATTATAGTAACACGTCAATATATTTAATTCATTACTACAACTTTATATTAATACATTAAGAAAAGTTTACACAACTACTAACCTAAACCGGAGAATCAGAAAGAAGCGAGAAAAGATCTTCTACACTCCAATCTTTGTCATCATTAGGTTGACTTGTACCTTTTCGAGGATTTGGAAGTGGTATGCTTTCAGTTATTGGAGGAGGAGCTCCAAGGTATGGGGTCTCGATAGGGTTGGAACCTGTAACCCCATGATTAGGGGCTAAATATTGACTCATTTGGGGCGTGTGTAAGTAGGGCAGTGATGAGGAAGGGCTCTAATTCGAAACCAGTTGGGGGTAGCTATAAGAAGGAGGAAACCAGGCTAGGTCACCTACAAAGCCTCAAAAATTATCCTCACTCGAAGACTCGAGTAAACCAGGGTTAATACTACTCATACCATAATTAGATGGCGGAGATTGTTGCTGTGTATGAGTTCTTGATGAAGTTTCCCCCTTTTCCTGAATTTTTCTTTTCCTAAATACAAACTTATGAGCAGCTTGTATTAGCTTCTTTGTGCCGTCTGTTAGACCCGATTGTGACCCTTCAATTATCGCTTCTTTTTCTTTTTTTAGGTTGGGTATTAAATCTCCCGATAATTCTGTTGCCTCAATAAATTCATTACCAAATTCCTGTGGCACAAATATTTAACTTTAGTAATTTTAACCTTATGATATAAAGGAATTAAAAAATGTATTTCTTTACCTCAGCACGATCAATAAGGGTTTGCAAACTCGTAAGTTGTCGTTGGGGCCAATGATTGATACCTAATTCTCTACAGCGTTTTTTTAATTGTGTCGTTCCAATGTTGAGTTCCTTCGCAGCTTTCTCAATTGGTTCGTTAAAGTGTTCAGCTATTATTTCCCTACTTAATAAATGTCTGAAACCTCTTCCACTGCCACCTACTATGTTTTCTGAACTAGAAGGTTCAAATCCAATTGTATTGTTATCATTCTGGATCATTTGAACATGATCCTGATTTTTTGACCCAAAGATGGACATTGATTCATCAAAATTAGTGGCCTCTATCGGTAATAATTGTTGGTTTTCAACTAAAATCTCAGGATTCTGAAATCCTTCTAGATTCCTTTGAATCAACCGAAGATGATCTTGATATTGAAAACCAACCCCAAACTCGGGATTCAATTCAATATTTATGTTATGAGTCTTCTGTAATTGATTCTCATCCTGAATACCAGCCATGAATTCTTGATTCATGGGGACAAACTCACTGCCTGTTGGGTGCACGTCCATGAATGGATTGTATTCAGTTAGACCATCCACAAATGGGTCTACAAATAACACATGTCAAATGATAAAACAAAATAGAATACTTATAAATGGATCATTCAAAAGAATTTAACCTGGTAGAAGGCATGGAGTCTGATCAAGTGCAAAGTCAGATGCATGCACCGGATCATCTGAGTTAATGTTCAACTCGGGAAAAATTTCTGGCTCATCGTGGAGAGGCTCTATTGGTAGTATATATGGAAGACTGTACCATAATTCAAAATCAAACAAAACATTAGCAAGGTAATCGAAGTATGGATGATATATGTCTAAAATGTTAGAGTCACTGAACTCTATTAAGAATTCTTGGTTTGAAGTACCCTCTCCTTGCGGAAAACCAGGTCCAGGGTTCGACAGATCGCCCATTGAAGATATGTTTTCCATGACTCGGCTTTAAATATGAGTTCGTTTACGAACAAACTAGTGATAAGAGAGGATGAGACTGAAAATGAATGATACTACATACCTGTATATATAGTATCTTGCAGCTGGAACCGAAAGGACACACGGAACTGAAAGGACACCTCACGTTTTAATTACTGAAATTCAAACTAACTACAGTAGATGCGACTTTTCACTACCCCAAGTGACATTTTTTCAAAATTCCCTGCTTGGCTCTGGTGAGAACGAGATAATAAAGAGACTTTTGAAATAAAACAAAATTTTATGTCTCCATATAATGGAAATAGTTTAAAGAGTGTTCAGTACTCCAAAACAAAAAAAACAAAAAAAAAACTTACAAAAGATGATGTAAATTTTATATTTCGGTGAACACAAAAATTTGGAGATCCTACAAAAATAGACTTATTTAGCCAAAAAGTATTTAAAAGAAATGTTGAATTGAAGCAAATGTGTGTTGAAATATGACGAATTCATATAAATACGAAATAGTGTTAAAATTAGGTATTGCAAGTTAACTAGGTTAACTATATATATAGGTAGATTAGAAAGTACTAAATATGTACTGTAGATAGTAGCCGGTTAAGTCGATGTGTGGGACTGTGAGAAACAGTTAGAGTTTTTTTTTGTACATCTAGAGTAATTAGAAAAAAAGAAGTATGGAGTGAATGAGAATAATAGGACCTTAAGCATTATTACAGAGGTATGTGAATGTTGAAAGGGAAAGATAATTAAATCTTGTAAAGTTTCGGCAATAAGACGAGGAGGATTTTTGAAGGACACAAGGACTCGATGGGAAATACATAGAGGCGTTCGAGAATGCGGATTTCGGGACGAAATCCAAATAAGTGGGGGAGACTTGTAAGACCCGTATCCTGATTATAACATATACTTAAAATAAGAGTGTTAGGAATTATATGATCATTGGTAATTATAAAGCTAAGAAAAACTTTAGTTACAATTTCATATGAAAATCAGCATTTTGTGTTGTTTTTAGAAAAATCATAATTAATTCTAGAAAAATCGTTTGGACCTCAAACCAGTGCACAAAGTTTACAAATTGAGTCTAGTACAATTACCAAAAATAATAGTAAGCTTGAAAATGACATTATCGATGGTAAAAAATGCAATCTTTACTGATTAGTTCGGAATTGACAGATTAGATAGTCTGTTTTCAAAAATTCATAATAAATCATAGAAAAATCGTATAAATACGTAAAATACATCCCTGGAAAGGTATTGAGATAAATTTCTGGAATATCAAATAAAAACGTGAATTTCATGGGTTTAAAGTCGGCTAAACCAGTCTTGAACAGACTGATTCTAGAAGGTATTAATTTCAACAAAGTTATATTATTAAAATCTTTTGTCAAAAGTGTCATGCCATTTTTTATTCAAGAATTCAAGTATAAATACCCCTCAAAACATCTCATAAACCACACAACTAAATCTCAATCCAATATATAGAGGTTTCTAAGCACTAGAGTGTAAGCAAGTGAGCGGAAGGAAGCTTAAAAGCCTAACGAAGGAGTTATAGATCTCGACGACTGGTCATAAGGTAACTACAAACCTTTCTATAGCTTAATTAGGTATTGTAAAATAGTTTTTGTTAAGAAGTAGAATATTTAATAAGTATAACATATGATATATTATACTAATTTCTAACAATAGTAAACAAAACCTTAAAATGTCGTTATTATAACAATTCGTAATTTCCGAAAATAATACCGATTGATTTACTTACGAGGACGGTGACTAGGCCGATTACTTGGGATCTGGTTGTTGGATTTTCCGAAAGGCTAAAATGCTGAAACGATCCTGCCACCCCATCTAATCTTCTACCTGGCCGTTCTTTACTTGATAAATCATGGAGTATCATATTGGAATTATTGAAGGGTTTAATGATGCGACTATAATATAGTTAAGGATTAAGAAATGATAGATTTATTATTATGTTAACAGTTAATGTTGAAAGGAAATACAAAGGCGAGAAAGATAAACGATATAGTCAACTACAATCAGGTGAGTCTTCTCACCATACTATAGGTGATATTGCATGCGTAGAAAGGAAGATATGTTAGACTAAGGTGCTCTTACCTGTTATGATAATTGTATGAATTATTGTTATGATAATGATTGTTTGTGGACGGAACGGGATAGCCCGCGAGCTAATAGGCGGAACGGGAATAGCCTGCGAGTCATTAGACGGAACGGGAAAAGCCTGCGAGCGATAAGACAGAACGGGAACTGCCCGTGAGTCTTCAGGCGGAACACGGATAGCCCGTGAGTCTCACAGACATATGAATGGTTATTGTGTGTTGTATGTTATGTGATTGATCGTATGGTATTTTGAGGAACTCATTAAGCTCCGTGCTTACCCTTTCCCTATATAAATTACTGTTTCAGGTACATCATGTACAATGGATGGCAAGGCGTGACGTGTATACACTGTGCTGCTTCATTGGAGGACTGTTTTTGAATTAATATTCCGCTATATTATGATTTCGTTAACTTCTGTTAATCCTGGGGTGTTTTCATTAAACTTATAAGTTATGGAATTTTATGAAAATTAATTAAGTGGCTTTTCTTATATTGAAGTTTTCGTTTAAATTTTTTTTTATTTTACCCTAAAATTTTGGGATGTTACATAAGAAGAAGAAGGGAGTCTACCTGTTGCAGTTATCATCTGGCCTGTACTTGAGCAATATCTTGAACAGAGCTATGACTACATATCATAAATTTTTTTACAGAAACATTCTAAATCAATAAATATCAATATATTATAAAATGAAAAAATATCAACGAATAAAGTAGGATTTGAAAAATGATTAGAATTGTCAATTATTACCAGGAATCGTGTCGGGTGTTTTGGTGAACTCGTTGAGAGTTGGTGGGACCTTCAAACGCTGCTTGAGGATCCTCATCTTCCTCTAAATGCGCACCACTTGCGGCCATTTAACAAACGTGTACAAATTCTTCTTTAGTAGGACCTACTGTTCTTGTACTTCCCTTCATCTCCTATTTGCTTCTGTAATGGCATCCATCCAAAAAGAATCAACTACAGCACAAAAAAACTCGTGTACCAGCTTCTTTAATCGATTACTAGTACCATATGTTGTTGTTTAAATCAAGAACCAGATGCGAATGAAGTTTTATCTCCGATTCTGATTTATAGATGATGCAAAATATGGAGGCACGATGATGGTGGATGTGACAACCGAAATTTTTGACATAGATAATATAAGGATTTAATACGAGCATTTGATATAGAAGAATTCAAAACCTAAACAAAGTAAAGGAATTATGAAAGGGCAAAATGGTCAAATAAGGTGCAAATATGGAAATGGATGGGTTAAGACATTTTATTAGGTCAATATGAGATACTAGTTTGATTAGAATTTTAATTTTAAAGACATAAGGGCAAAGTTTGAAATAAAGGACTAAAAGTGAAAAGTTTATTGTGCAAACTTTGAAAATTAATATCTCAAAACCTAGAAAGATTTGGGCAAAAGTCATCAAGATGACTTTTGTAATATTTGAGATAAAAAAAATATAGGAAAAAGATTTGGGTCGTTTAGAGTTGTAACGAAGGAGTTATGATGGAATTAAAATGGCCCAAAAGTGACAAAAATGACCAAAGGGTCATTTTCAAAGGTTGATAACAGAAAATTTATTAAGATTCAAACTCAAGTCAGTAGAGGAAAGTTGTAAATCTCATTCTCACCTTTCTAAAGGTTTAAAGTTTGTCACATTTGGATAACATACGAAAACGTTATGATTAAGGAAAAATCAAGGAAAATAAGGAAGAAAAGAAAAAAAATTTCTAAGGCTGGGAACGAGGGGTAATTTCGTCATTCGACAATTAAAACCCAGAGTAAATTACAATTTTGGTCCCAGTGGTTGACAGATTTTTACACTCCAAGTCATCCTTTTGAAATCCCACGTTCTTGGTCCTGTGGTGGAAAATTTATTGCACTGTTGTCCCTCAGGCTGTTACCGTCAAGTTTATTCTGTTAGGTTTAGATGAAATGACTAAATTGCCCTTGTTGGCATTAGAAGGTTCTGGAGAATCCTTAGGATGCTCGGTGGATGCAACAGTATCGGTGGGGTTTTCCGGTGGCGGCTAAACGTTGCCGTCGGTCTCTCCAGGAACACCCCCAACAAGTAACCTAACAAACTGTGGCCTCCGCCACAACTTACATCTCGGCCCATTCTCTGCATTCCGTCTCATCAAATTCAAATTTTGAACAAATGCGTAAATCAAATCAATAAGAAGCATATACTCGTAAATATGTTTAATTCCAATTTGATTTTGTTAGCTGTTTTGTGTTCGTTCTAATTTGCCTCCGTTTTGTTCATCAATTTTTTGGGTGCAAGTGAAAAACTGAAGAAATTAAGCGATTACAAATGTTCGTCCGTAACCCACAAATCCGGATAAACCGAAGAAATTAAGCGGTTACAACTCTTCACCCAGATAAACAATGCAATCAGGAAAAAGATGGAAATTTTGTATGGTATAAAGAAATTATACTGCAGATTACAAATGTTCGTCCATAACCCACAAATCCATGGACAATTGTGATTAATAAGTATGCATACCAGGATCTTATCCTCATCACACAGCTCTGAAAAATTCGCCTTCATACTTTTGAAAACAACCTCTTCTCAACCCGATTAGAGCATGGTAATCTGTTCCCTGTTTCTCTGAAGCAATCCTCTGTTTCAGTTCTTGACTCTTAGACCTCTAGGAACAGAGCTTGCTTGGAATTTCACGGTATTACACATTTTGACGTTTCCATGCCGGACCTGGTAGCTTTCGGTCACGAAGTATGGAATCGTATAACAGTTTCAAATGTTCAAGATCGTCAAGAGAATCTGGAAGACAACGAATGGATTCAAAAAGTAACCACGTGGACTTATCTCCCACCTCGTGATGTCGCTCATCTTGATTGCAGGTTACTAAATTCTCTCGAACAGAAATTGATTGAAGAAATTGATGCGGTTGGTCCACACGATCGTTTCTGACTCGGAGTTGGTCTCGCCGGAGTTGCCCGCCGACCCCCTTTGCGAGGGTCCTACCTTGGTCTCGCCACCATTTGTTTGACGGAGATTCAGATTTGAAGACGAACCAGCGCCGAATTAGGGTCAGACGAATTCGAATCGTTTTGATTCTGATTTTGATGGAGGCGTTTGGCATCGGCCTCACGTTTCTCTTCTTCACGAAGAATTAGGGGTTTCTGTAAATTGCATTTTTAGTCCCTGAACTTAAGAAGATAACAAATATAATAAAGGAACAAAAAAAGAGGGGCATTCTGGTCTTTTTACTAGCTATTAACGGAACAAAACAAACGGTAACCCCAGGAGGGACCATCTCTGCAAGTTTTTGCTCACTACAGGGACCAAAACGTGGGATTTCAAAAGAATGACTTAAACTGTAAAAAACTGTCAACGACAGGGACCAAAACTGTAATTTACTCTAAAAGCCAGCTAAGGTTCTTTTGTACTGTGGGCGTGATTTTTTGTCTCGAGATGCTGTTCCCTCTCCGATAACACAAACACGCTACCCCAAGACCCCAAAAATCGAAAATTGAGAGCCAGGAGAGAGAGGGATCGCATGAAGGAGGAGAGACGAGTCGTGATTTGAGACTCAATCGGTCTCTTGGCTTAGTGATTTCAAGATCGAGCATGAGGAATTCGAACAAAGAGAGACAACGAGAATCTGGGAAGAATGCTTGATTCCTTGTGTGCGTGGGATTGCTAGGATCGGAAGCAGATGGCTGAATACGCACACACACACACACCCATTGTGCGTGTGCGTGATTTGCAAAGGGCCATATCAATCTCGTTGGAACACGTATTTCAGAAAAAAGGGGCGAACGAGAAATGGAGATCGGCCATGGCTGGTGCATGATTGCTTGATCAGAAACGCGATTAAGGGGAAAACAAAGATGAGATCCATACTCAATTCATCTGGTTCACGAGTTTTAGCAGCAAGTCGACCAGTGGTGGTCGATAACCAGAAATCCGACAGCCACAGCAACAAAATCGGCGCCTGATGCCGGGATGGTTGCAGCAATCGGCGGCAGACCACTGGCTAGGCGGCAAAGGCGTCCCGACGACGGCAGACGGCTGAGGATGACGTTCTCAGTTTGATTTTTGTGCTAAAACTCCAAATCTTCAGCTGTACAACAGATTCAAGGTAAATTATTGGGGTTTGAGTTAAGAAATTTCTGAAAAAAAATCATAGAAATTAGTGATGCATGTCGAGTTTGACATTTGATTTCTGATGAGGATGTTCTTCAGGTCCGAATCCATCGAGATGGTCAAGAGTACCTCCTGATTTCAGATTTTTGGTTCAATCTCAAGGATTGTTGGAAGGTAAAAGTTTGATTTATGAACCCTAGACCTATTGAACTTGAAAATACTAGATGCATGTTGAATCTGAAACTTGGTTTCTGATTTCTTTGTCACAATGTGGGTTCAACAACATATGTGAGTTGTAGTTTTGAGGTATGGGATTGAAATTTTGGAATACATGTTTTATAGTTGTCTTAAAAAGGGTGAGCACATACATGAGTTGTTAAATCTTGGATGTTGGCTTGAACGATCATGTGCATGTTCAGTTATAACTTCAATAATCAAGAACACAAGAAGTTGTATATATATATATATATATATATATATATATATATATATATATATATATATATATATATATATATATATATATATGTTTGGGTATTATTTGGAATTTGTCAAATGCATGTTAAAGATTTTGTTGGATGGCTTTAAGTACATTGGTACTAATTTGGAACTTTCAAAGGAACAAAAACATATGAATTATTAGTTTGATGATCGGAAAAGTTTGATTCTTTACACAAGTTATGGAATTTTTGTAAATGGTTGATATATTTTTTTTGGAATTCCTAGTGTTTGTTGAAATTGGAATGGAATATTAAATTCCAACCTTTTTGGAACAATTTTGATATTTGCAAAAATAACACAAAGTGAACCCGGAATTTAATCGTAATAACATCATGAAGCGTTGGGATTATTTCAGTCTCAAGTAAACATAAATTATCATGTTTTACAACAGTTTCCATTTTTAGAAACTTTATTTATGCGAGTTTGTCAAAATGACATAAAAGGGTAAAATGACCAATGTTTTGACATCTAACCACAAATAAGTTTATAAAGATGTCAAAATTAGAAAGTTGTTGAAATAGCTGTGTAGAACTCGAAAAATACCATTTTTGTTAAAATGGGACAAAAGGGTTAAAAATGTCCAAAATTGGTCTTATACTTTGAGAATCATACTTGGACGTTGGAATGGAACTAGATGATGACTAGAAGTAGTTCAAGAATGATTAGACAATTACTACATGTTTAGTTGTCTAATAAGTTATAATCTTCTATTGGATTAATAGAGATCGGAGGACGTTTGGAAGCAACGAAAGGCTAGAGAGTGTGGATTAGTGTAGCTAGACGTACCTAGCTACTAAGGTGAGTACATGTGGCTTTTTTCTACTATGGGGTACATGGCAAAATGTTTATATAGTTTTTATGTGACTTTTAAATATGAAATGATATGCAAGTTTATCTATCTATGACATGATTTCAAAAGTCTTTCACTGTGTTTTGAAAGTATGATTTGGCATTAAGCCCCTATGTTTTGAAAGTATGATTTGACATTAAGCCCCTATGTTTTGAAAGTATGATTTGGCATTAAGCCACTATGTTCTGAAAGTACGATTTGGCATTAAGCCACTACGTTTTGAAAGTATGTTTGGCACCAAGCCATAATGATTTGAAAGAATGTTTTGACATCACGTCATAAAGTTATGAATGAAAGTTTTGGCATCTAGCCTTAATGTATTTGCAAAAGAATGTTTTGATGACTAGCAATGATATATTTATGAATGACTGGTAATTGATGCACGCAAAGAAATGTTATGAATGAATGGTACTTAATTGTACAGCAATGTGAATAAGGAACATAGTTCCTTGTGCCCGGGCCATGATGTTCCTGTAACGGAACATAGAGGAATCTACTGGGGTGGTACCGACCCCTTCGCGAAGTAGATGTCCTAAACTAATGATGCCATGATGGACTGATCAAGTTCTCTCCATTCTGGTATAGACTTGGGGTATCACCAAGTGTGATTAATGCCCTAAGTATAAAAATCAAGCATGTTATGATACCAGTCAAAGCATGTAATAAGATGCTGAGGTGGTTTGATTATGTTCTTACCATCTCAGTATAGACTTAGGGTATCACCAAGAGTGATTAAGACCCTAAGTATAAAAATCAAAATGTGTTTGAATACCAGTCAAGTTTAAGAAATGAAAGTTTTATAATGTCAAACTTTTTATGAAAGGCTTTAAAAGCAAAACGATGATATGTTTAAGTTATAATGATTTTAACAGCAAGGGTTATGATATGATTTGGTTACAAATATTTTGAAAATGATATATGTTATGATTATAAATGTTTTGTGTCCAAACCCATGTAGCTCACGAGACATTTTTGTCTTACGTATTTTATTTTATGCCATGTATCTCAGGTTCTAGACACGAGAGATAGAAGCAGGAAGATGACCCGAGTAGGTTGGGATTTTAGATGCAGAGAATTCTAGCTCATGAACGGTTTGTAATCCTAACTTGCTTTCTATGGTCTAGTTTGATATGAAGTTGTAACCCCCGAAGCGGTTTAAATATTCTCAAAACTTAAATGTTTTTGTTGGGACCGAAATTTTAAGACATGACTTTATGTCATGAGAAGAGTTTTTAAAACTTGACATTTTGTCACGTAACGTTTTTATAAAATATTACACTTCTCAAAGTGCATCAAAGATTGGGGCGTTACAAGTTGGTATCAGAGCCATAGTTTAAGCGAATTAAGTGTCGAGACTCGAACCTAGGCTTAAACTATGTGAGGCTAAGTGAGAATACGAACTTAAGATAAGACTGTAAGAAAGAAAGTGAATGCTATGATAAGATGCTTCGTAAGATAGGTTGATTAACCTAAGAACTTTAGGTAGGTTACATGCCTATAGACTGATGAGACCGTTGAGTCTGAGATAATATTGGACTGTTAGGGAAGTATGTGATTATTTTCCATAATTGTTTATAGCTTTGCAAGTATTTGCTTATGAGCAAAAAGATTCCTGAATCCGTATTAACAGTATTGTGGTAAGGAATGTTTTCCTATATATATATATATATATATATATATATATATATATATATATATATATATATATATATATATATATATATATATATATATATATATATATATATATATATATATATATGCGATCAGGGGGGAATAGCGCAAGGGCTTAAGTCATCGATTCAACCCTGCCGACGTCAATTCGATACCTTTTTTCTCGTTTTTTCATTGATAGATCAATTAGGCAGGGGAAGACTCTGTGTACTAACTTTCTCTTCTTTCTTATATATATATATATATATATATATATATATATATATATATATATATATATATATATATATATATATATATATATATATATATATATATATATATATATATATATATATATATATATATATATATATATATATATATATATATATATATATATATATTGACAAAAATCTGACTAGTAGATTAAAATCTGGGAAAACAATTTTGAGTTCATAATTAAGGTTCTTTTACATAATAACATGCTGTATAACTAATAATGGCAGTCAGCCGAGTCAACGAGTATAATGCCCTAGAAATGCCATTCCTCGGCCTGAAGCGGGCTAAAACGCGACTAATGGCCTAGTCCATACTTAGACATACATCAAGTATTATGACCTTATAAGATTATGCTCAAAATTTATTTTTCCAAATTCTAATTTTTCGAAAGGTTTCAAAGAAACTGAGTCAAATTTTTGTCCTTTGATTTTTTTTATTTTTTTTATTTTTTTTTATTTTTTATTTATTTTTTATTTTTTTTATTTTTTTAACCATAATCTCAAGCCATGATGGATTCAACACATATAAGAATTTAGCCTTGTATTAAGGCGTTAATTAAAAGACAGAAAATAAAATATGGAAATAGGATATGAAAACTTACAAAATATAAAAGCAGACTTTTATTGCAGACTTTTACTGCAGAATGTTTTCGTACAAGATGAGAGAATAAGAGATATAAGAGAGAGGTGAGTGTCTAAGGTCTGCCTCTAAACATTACCAAGCTTCTTCTTTTATAAGCTCGGATTTCAAACGACTATAAATTCTATTCTATAAAATTATTGAGGCCGGATACATTGGCCGACAATAGTACAATAAATTATTAACTTTATTAAAGAAGATTCACGACTTCTGCGGGTTCTCGTGAATGGAGGGGACCACCATCTTTAATCATGCACCATATTCGATCCTGTCATTTTGTCTTTATTCTTGGATGATTGCGACTCTTTGAACAGAGTAGCTTCCATTTCTGTGAAAAGATCTTCAATAGGAATTGTATGGAGTTCTTCATCAATTGGCTGGGATTCTCCACTCAGCATATGAAATTGATTTTCACTATCAACAGAGGTCATAGATTCATTATCTGAGTGTCCTTTTATTTTTTCTGCATGCTGCATAATGACAGTTTTCATTTGATGAATGTATTCCTTAAGAATTTCTTGATCTGTTGGGTCCTTATGATACTGGCTCCTTAATTGTTCAGCAATTTGCTGTAGGGGCTCCTTTTTAGCTTGTTTTTGCCGGAATTCTTTCTGGGAGGTATACTTCTTTAGTGTTTCTTTGATTTGATCAATTACTTCTGTGGAGTGCATTTCTCCAGTTTCATGATTTTTTGCAACCATCTTGGGCCAAAATTTTGTAAGGAAAATCCTTTGAATGGAGGGGAATTGTTGAGTGGTATAATCAACTTCAGGGATCCATTTCCAAATCCATGGAATTGAAAATTCAGTGAAAAAATGGTACGAAGGTAAATGTTGTTGACCACCACTATATTTGGTGATATCGTTTATTAATCGAGGTGAAATTTTTACACATTCCTCATATAATGACTTGAATGGTTCTGGAAGAATTTCAATTGACGGACCATATGATATCCACCATTTCAAAAACCAATTAGGAATGTCTTTATTATAGACTTTGGGACATATTTTTATAAACCAAGAATGCTTTCTTTTTGAATTTTCGTATAAAAACACTTTATAAAAGCTTTCAACATAATCCCAATAATTAAATTTTACAGGGATTCTTTGTTCAGGGTGTATGAACTCTTTTTCTTTTAGGGTACTTATTCCCCAATCTTCTGCTGATATAATCTTTTTAATAATAATTTTGCTAAAGTTATAAACTTGGTTTGAATTGGTTGGATAAAAATGTGATATTTCACAAGACTCTGTGGCCTTTAAAATATTTTCATAATATGATCGTTGTTTATAAGATCCAGCTGAATATGAAGCAGTATCCAAATACCTAGACATAAGTAACCAATCATCATTATTGGCATCAAAATATCTCATTATATCTTTTTCTTCAAGAATTAATATTAATTCTTGATGTGGATTTCTATAATAATCCTTTGAATCATCTGGTTCTTATGTTATTACAGTATTTGCGTATGAATTGCCAGTATTACTGGTTTCACCTTTCTTTGTTTTTAAGAATTCCATAAATTCTCCATATAATGGATCATTCTGTTTAATTGAAGAAGATGATGAAGATGCAGTATTACTGCCACTTTTACTATGATAAGGTAATGGAGGAAAATTTCCTCGACCTTGTCCCCTATGAGGGTACCAACCTCTTCCTCTTCCTCTGTCACGAGGAATCATTCCTGTAAAATATAAATACGAAAAGGTATTTCTTTATTTAGAAGTTTTACAATAAAAGCTAACAAGTAGTTTGATGAATGGACACTCAGATAATGAATCTATGACCTCTGTTGATAGTGAAAATCAATTCCGGCAAAACAAGCTAAAAAGGAGCCCCTACAGCAAATTGCTGAACAATTAAGGAGCCAGTATCATAAGGACCCAACAGATCAAGAAATTCTTAAGGAATACATTCATCAAATGAAAACCGTCATTATGTAGCATGCAGAAAAAATAAAAGGACACTCAGATAATGAATCTATGACCTCTGTTGATAGTGAAAATCAATTTCATATGCTGAGTGGAGAATCCCAGCCAATTGATGAAGAACTCCCTACAATTCCTATTGAAGATCTTTTCACAGAAATAAAAGCTACTCTGTTCAAAGAGTCGCAATCATACAAGAATAAAGACAAAATGCCATGATCGAATATGGTGCATGATTAAAGATGGTGGTCCTCTCCATTCACGAGAACCCGCAGAAGTCGTGAATCTTCTTTAATAAAGTTAATAATTTATTGTACTATTGTCGGCCAATGTATCCGGCCTCAATAATTTTATAGAATAGAATTTATAGTCGTTTGAAATCCGAGCTTATAAAAGAAGAAGCTTGGTAATGTTTAGAGGCAGACCTTAGACACTCACCTCTCTCTTATATCTCTTATTCTCTCATCTTGTACGAAAACATTCTGCAATAAAAGTCTGCAATAAAAGTCTACTTTTATATTTTGTAAGTTTTCATATCCTATTTCCATATTTTATTTTCTTTCTTTTAATTAACGCCTTAATGCAAGGCTAAATTCTTATATGTGTTGAATCCATCATGGCTTGAGATTATGGTTTAAAAAAATAAATAAATAAAGAAAAATAAAAAAAATAAATAAAAAAATAAATAAAAATCAAAGGACAAAAATTTGACTCATAGAATTTGGAAAAATAAATTTTGAGCATAATCTTATAAGGTAACAAAAATTTGACTCAGTTTCTTTGAAACCTTTCGAAAAATTAGAATTTGGAAAAATAAATTTTGAGCATAATCTTATAAGGTCATAATACTTGGTGTATGCTATGTAGTTAATCGCACCGGTATAGCGCCGGTATAGCGGTTCGCGGTGGTCAGCATAATCGCGGTTCAGTTTAGCGGTGGAAAATAGCGGTACCGGTATAGCGCCGGTATACCGCCGCGATTTACCGCGATAATGACCGCGATTTACCGCTATTATCCGGGTAGAGGAATTTTTTTTTTTTTGATATTTGACATTTTCTATATTAGAATGTTATATTATGTGACTTATTTCTTAAATTAAGCATTATGTGATGTTTTTTGAATGACTTTTATGATATTAATTCTACTAGTAATAGTCTAATATATAAATTCTACATATTACTAAAAAACCGCTATATCACCGCTATACCACCGTGAGAACCGCAAAATTAAATATCGGTAGGTTACCGCGATTACGGTTTTGACCGCGATAACTGCATAGGGTGTATGTCTAAGTATGGACTAGGCCATTAGTCGCGTTTTAGCCCGCTTCAGGCCGAGGAATGGCATTTCTAGGGCATTATACTCGTTGACTCGGTTGACTGCCATTATTAGTTATACAGCATGTTATTATGTAAAAGAACCTTAATTATGAACTCAAAATTGTTTTCCCAGATTTTAATCTACTATTCAGATTTTTGTCAAAATAACTAATCGATCCTTTCCTTATATGGTATCAGAGCCATGATTTCAAAAAAGTCTTTGATGAATTCAACACATATATCAACAAAATTGAATATATTCAATCGAAATAATGAAAATTCTATTAAAAATCAGTTAATAGAGGAATATGAAATACCAAAAAATTTAGATTTACTTAATAAATGGACAATTCATAAAGTACACCCTAAAGTAATATATGAATTAGGAACATTTGAACAAACAGGATTTACTCATACAGTAAAAACAACTGAAGAAAATTTACCTTTAAACCAAGAAGAAATGATTATAAAGTTATTAACTGCACATGATATTAATAGATATCAAAATAAAAAATATAACTACCTGCATATAGGCCTAGTACAAATTGGTTTTAAACCCCTAACTTTACAAGGTTTACCTGAAAGTTTTTTAGCAGTTCTAAGAGATGCTCGAAATTTAGATTATAAAAAGTCTCTAATGGGTATTATACAATCCAGTTTGGCTCATGGTCCAGTATATTTTAATGTTTATCCTAACTTACAATTATCATTATCTGATGTTAATATACTAGATGCTTTAACATTAAATGTTAAAACACATGGTTATAATTATATGCCAGGATCAGAATTAATATGTATATGTTATAGGATTTATTATAAACCACTATTCACTATGAACCCTAGATGTAAAAGAATTAATAAATCAATTAATGAAACTATACTAATAGAAAGTAATTTCGATATGTCTAAAATTACAAAAAGATGAGCTATAAAATGGGATGAAATAGAATTTCCAGAAAATTGGATAATAGAAGGAGTAGTTCCTCCACCACCAATAACTCAACATAATTTAACAAGTATCATACAAACAAGAGATGGAAATATAAAAATCGAATTTGAAAAACCCATAGAAATAGAAGAAAATAATAATACTTCATTAATAAAAAGATGTCAGTCAACTAGATCTAATTGTTCATATATTTCACAAATATATTATAAAGTTGAGATACCTTCCAGGGCCTCTACATCTGGAATAGATGAAAAAAATTAAAAATCTAAATATAAAAAATAATATTGTTTTTCAAGATGATGATCCTACTCTTTCAGAAATGGATTTTCCAACAACTAAGATTTCTGATATTTAATGGAAGAAAAAATAGATTTTAGTCCTGGATCACAGGCAAGAAAATTAATATGTGAAGAATTTTATAGTAACAAATGGATAACATTTAGGAAATGGTTTTTTGAAGAATTTACTTCTGAACAAAAAATAATTTTACAAAATCAATTTTATGATTATTTATCTTCAATAAATAAACTTGGGTTTTTTGCTCCATGGTTCTTAGAAAAATATGTTTATGAACAAAAAGGCACAATAAATGCTCTTGAAAGAATTTATCATATAAGTGACGACCAATATGTAAAAAGTATATTTCCACCACAACAACCATTTTTTATTGAAAAAGATGGTATCAAAATAAAAGAATTAAGAAAAGGAATTTCAGAAAACAAAAAAGAGAAGAAAATGATAAAAAATTGTTTAATAAAAAATCGTTTAGAAAAAGAAAAGATAAATGTTATAAATGTGGAAAAACTGGCCATTATGCTAATAAATGTAAAGAAAAAATAAAAAAGAAAATTAATAACTTAGATTTAGAAGATGATACTAAACAAAAATTTATTAGTTTAATAGAAGATACGGACACTGATAGCTCACAAAATTATTATCAAGAAGATTATTATGATGATGAAAACACTTCTTCAAATAATGAAGATGAATGTAATTGTATTATAAAAACAGAAATGGATTCAAAAAATAATAACTTCGAAGATGAAATATATTTGATTGAATCACAATTTCAAAATGATTTACAAATTAATATGATTAGTAATGATATAGCAAAATTATTAAAAGAAGTATCAGATGATAAAATTAGAAATCAAATAATAGATAATTTGCAAAATCCCAATAAACAAGAACAAATGGTTAATGAAGAACCATATTCAATGAAAAAATTAGACCAAATGTTAAAAGCAAGAAGAAATATCAAAACATTCGATTTAATAACGGTAGAAGATTTAAATAAAGAAATTGGTAATTTAAAATTGGAAATTGAAAATATTAAGAAACACTCAGTAATACAAGATAATAGAATAACTAAACTTGAAAAAATACCTATAATAGAATCATATGCTGATATTATAAAAATAGATGAAAATACAAACAATGATAATTTATTTTTGCAATCAATTGAAAAAGTAATTTTTAGAAAATGGTATGTAAAAATTAATCTTTTGATAGGATATAATTATAAAAAAGAATTTACAGCACTAGTTGATAGTGGGGCAGATATGAATTGTATTAAGGAAGGATTAATTCCTACAAAATATTTTCAAAAAACAACAAATAAGTTAAAAGGAGTTTCAGGAGAAAATTTGGACATTACATATAAATTAACAAATGCAAAAATATGCACAAGTGGTATATGTTTACCGGTCCACTTTACTATTGTAAAAAATATGAGTAATGATATGATTCTAGGAAATCCATTTTTAGAAATGATATTGCCTTTTCTAACTGATAAAGAGAAAATTACAGGATTATATGAAGGACAGGTAATATGCTTTCATTTTATTAGTCCTCCACAAACAATTTGGGTTGATGAAATTAAAAATCAACTAATAGCAAAATTAAATCAGATAAATTATATAAAAGAAGAAATTAATATTCATACCATAGAAAACACTCTTAAAAATCCTAAATTACAGGATAAGATTAAATTATTGGAAAACCAATTTTCAAATAGTATTTGTAATAATCATCCTAATGCTTTTTGGGATAGAAAAAGACATATTGTTAATTTGCCATATGAAGAAAACTTTAATGAAAAAAATATTCCAACTAAAGCAAGGCCATGCCAAATGAATTCAAATTATTTAGAACTCTGTAAAACAGAAATAAAAACTTTATTAGATAAAAAATTAATAAGACCCTCTAAATCACCCTGGTCATGCACAGCTTTTTATGTAAATAAAAATGCAGAAAAGGAAAGAGGAGTTCCTAGACTTGTAATTAATTATAAACCACTAAATAAAGTTTTAAAATGGATTAGATATCCAATCCCTAATAAAAAAGATTTACTTGATAGATTACATGATGCTATCATATTTTCAAAATTTGATTTAAAATCTGGATATTGGCAGATACAAATTACAGAAAAGGATAGATACAAAACCGCTTTTAATGTCCCGTTTGGACAATATGAATGGAATGTGATGCCATTTGGATTAAAAAATGCACCTTCTGAATTTTAGAATATAATGAATGACATTTTTTATCCTTATAGTAATTTTATAATAGTCTATATAGACGATATTTTAGTCTTTTCTAAAAATATTGAACAACATTTTCAACATCTTAAAATATTTGAACAAATAATCATAAAAAATGGTTTAGTTATATCTCAACCAAAGATGTTTTTATTTCAAACAAAAGTAAGATTCCTAGGTCATAATATAGAAAAAGGAAGCATTATTCCGATTGATAGGAGTATTGAATTTGCTTCTAAATTCCCTGATAAAATAACAGATAAAACACAATTACAAAGATTTTTAGGAAGTCTA
This sequence comes from Cichorium intybus, assembly GCA_023525715.1. Classification (NCBI taxonomy): domain Eukaryota; kingdom Viridiplantae; phylum Streptophyta; class Magnoliopsida; order Asterales; family Asteraceae; genus Cichorium; species Cichorium intybus. The sequence continues at coordinate 91,781,034 of CM042013.1, forward strand.
AATTATATATCTCAATTTTATAAAAATCTAGCAGAAGATACTGCTATTTTATATGAAAGACTTAAAAAGAATCCACCTCAATGGAGTGAAAAACACACAAACGCGGTAAAAAGAATAAAAGAGAAAGTTAAAACTTTGTCATGCTTATCTCTAGCTGATATAATCTTTTTAATAATAATTTTGCTAAAGTTATAAACTTGGTTTGAATTGGCTGGATAAAAATGTGATATTTCACAAGACTCTGTGGCCTTTAAAATATTTTCATAATATGATCGTTGTTTATAAGATCCAGCTGAATATGAAGCAGTATCCAAATACCTGGACATAAGTAACCAATCATCATTATTGGCATCAAAATATCTCATTATATCTTTTTCTTCAAGAATTAATATTAATTCTTGATGTGGATTTCTATAATAATCCTTTGAATCATCTGGTTCTTCTGTTATTACAGTACTTGCGTATGCATTGCCAGTATTACTGGTTTCACCTTTCTTTGTTTTTAAGAATTCCATAAATTCTCCATATAATGGATCATTCTGTTTAATTGAAGAAGATGATGAAGATGCAGTATTACTGCCACTTTTACTATGATAAGGTAATGGAGGAAAATTTCCTCGACCTTGTCCCCTATGAGGGTACCGGCCTCTTCCTCTTCCTCTGTCACGAGGAATCATTCCTGTAAAATATAAATACGAAAAGGTATTTCTTTATTTAGAAGTTTTACAATAAAAACTAACAAGTAGTTTGATGAATGAATTTTCTAAAGAACTTTATAGAATTCTTATATTCTTCAATTTCTCTTGCTGTGATTACAGCTTTTATTTTCTTCTTTTTCTTGAATTCTCTCTCTACAAGTTTTAACATATAAACATATATATTGTCTTTTACCTGTAGTTTGGAATCAGTCATTGTTCCTGCATAAAATTGTTGTACAATTTAAAATTCTTTCTAAAGATTTTATCTCTGAATTTATAATTATAGAAAACATTCTATAAAAGGTTGGGGAGTATTCCTCAATTTCTTGTAAGTCCCACATTATAAATCTCATTAATTGGTGATTACCATTTTTTATGGCTTTTTCACTTTCTTTTAATAAATGATTTAAATATTCTCTATCTTCTAAATAAAATACTTCTCCTTTAATATAAATTCTCCATTTATTTATAAAATCTTCTTTAGTTTTAGAATTGCTAGGTTTACTTGATTCTCCTGCATCAAATTTATTCATAGCTTCAATTTCATCGAGGCTCATTTGGATATTAGAATTATCCGATTTATCTGATTGTGTGCTCATTGTAGATACTCTCTGGTTAAAAAATCAGGTAAATTATTATCTACTCCTTTTTTGTATTGAACTTCAAAATCAAAACAAGCTAAATTAGCTTGCCATCTTGCAAACATTTGTTTAGAAACATCATGTTTGAAATCTTTATTAAGAATGAATTTAGCTGCTTGACAATCTGTTTTAATAATAAAATGTTGATTATATAAATCATCTTGAAATTTTAAATCACATTTTACTAAAGATAATATTTCTTTGGCAGTGGTTGAATAATTCTTTTGTGCTGGATTCCATTTTCCAGAATAAAATCTTATTAAATATTCTTTTTTAGATTCTGGGCTAGTTTGTTTTAAAATTCCTCCATAACCTATTTCGGAGGCACCTGTTTCAACAGTCTTGTCCCAATTGGGATTAGCTAGAGATAAGCATGACAAAGTTTTAACTTTCTCTTTTATTCTTTTTACCGCGTTAGTGTGTTTTTCACTCCATTGAGGTGGATTCTTTTTAAGTCTTTCATATAAAATAGCAGTATCTTCTGCTAGATTTTTATAAAATTGAGATATATAATTTAGACTTCCTAAAAATCTTTGTAATTGTGTTTTATCTGTTATTTTATCAGGGAATTTAGAAGCAAATTCAATACTCCTATCAATCGGAATAATGCTTCCTTTTTCTATATTATGACCTAGGAATCTTACTTTTGTTTGAAATAAAAACATCTTTGGTTGAGATATAACTAAACCATTTTTTATGATTATTTGTTCAAATATTTTAAGATGTTGAAAATGTTGTTCAATATTTTTAGAAAAGACTAAAATATCGTCTATATAGACTATTATAAAATTACTATAAGGATAAAAAATGTCATTCATTATATTCTGAAATTCAGAAGGTGCATTTTTTAATCCAAATGGCATCACATTCCATTCATATTGTCCAAACGGGACATTAAAAGCGGTTTTGTATCTATTATTTTCTATAATTTGTATCTGCCAATATCCAGATTTTAAATCAAATTTTGAAAATATGATAGCATCATGTAATCTATCAAGTAAATCTTTTTTATTAGGGATTGAATATCTAATCCATTTTAAAACTTTATTTAGTGGTTTATAATTAATTACAAGTCTAGGAACTCCTCTTTCATTTTCTGCATTTTTATTTACATAAAAAGCTGTGCATGACCAGGGTGATTTAGAGGGTCTTATTAATTTTTTATCTAATAAAGTTTTTATTTCTGTTTTACAGAGTTCTAAATAATTTGAATTCATTTGGCATGGCCTTGCTTTAGTTGGAATATTTTTTTCATTAAAGTTTTCTTCATATGGCAAATTAACAATATGTCTTTTTCTATCCCAAAAAGCATTAGGATGATTATTACAAATACTATTTGAAAATTGGTTTTGCAATAATTTAATCTTATCCTGTAATTTAGGATTTTTAAGAGTGTTTTCTATGGTATGAATATTAATTTCTTCTTTTATATAATTTATCTGATTTAATTTTGCTATTAGTTGATTTTTAATTTCATCAACCCAAATTGTTTGTGGAGGACTAATAAAATGAAAGCATATTACCTGTCCTTCATATAATCCTGTAATTTTCTCTTTATCAGTTAGAAAAGGCAATATCATTTCTAAAAATGGATTTCCTAGAATCATATCATTACTCATATTTTTTACAATAGTAAAGTGGACCGGTAAACATATACCACTTGTGCATATTTTTGCATTTGTTAATTTATATGTAATGTCCAAATTTTCTCCTGAAACTCCTTTTAACTTATTTGTTGTTTTTTGAAAATATTTTGTAGGAATTAATCCTTCCTTAATACAATTCATATCTGCCCCACTATCAACTAGTGCTGTAAATTCTTTTTTATAATTATATCCTATCAAAAGATTAATTTTTACATACCATTTTCTAAAAATTACTTTTTCAATTGATTGCAAAAATAAATTATCATTGTTTGTATTTTCATCTATTTTTATAATATCAGCATATGATTCTATTATAGGTATTTTTTCAAGTTTAGTTATTCTATTATCTTGTATTACTGAGTGTTTCTTAATATTTTCAATTTCCAATTTTAAATTACCAATTTCTTTATTTAAATCTTCTACCGTTATTAAATCGAATGTTTTGATATTTCTTCTTGCTTTTAACATTTGGTCTAATTTTTTCATTGAATATGGTTCTTCATTAACCATTTGTTCTTGTTTATTGGGATTTTGCAAATTATCTATTATTTGATTTCTAATTTTATCATCTGATACTTCTTTTAATAATTTTGCTATATCATTACTAATCATATTAATTTGTAAATCATTTTGATATTGTGATTCAATCAAATATATTTCATCTTCGAAGTTATTATTTTTTGAATCCATTTCTGTTTTTATAATACAATTACATTCATCTTCATTATTCGAAGAAGTGTTTTCATCATCATAATAATCTTCTTGATAATAATTTTCTGAGCTATCAGTGTCCGTATATTCTATTAAACTAATAAATTTTAGTTTAGTATCATCTTCTAAATCTAAGTTATTAATTTTCTTTTTTATTTTTTCTTTACATTTATTAGCATAATGGCCAGGTTTTCCACATTTATAACATTTATCTTTTCTTTTTCTAAACGATTTTTTATTAAACAATTTTTTATCATTTTCTTCTCTTTTTTGTTTTCTGAAATTCCTTTTCTTAATTCTTTTATTTTTTCTTTCTTCAGAATATTTTTTATTCTTAAATTTTTTATTAGAGTTTTTTAAATTCATTTCCATTCCAAATTGTTCACAAAATTCTCCTAATTGTCTTTTCTCATTAAGACGCTGACTTTTAATATGATGATTTAATTTTATTTCATTACATAAGGATAATCCTTCTTGGATACATGTTCCTATTAATTTTCCATAAGTAAGATCTTCATATATAATACTAGGATTATTTCCCCTTAATTGCTTTCTTATTCTTTCTGCAAATAAATTAGGTAATCCATCTATAAATTTAGCTTTCCAATAAGGACTATTACAATCTGGTAATTCCATTACTCTGTTAAGAAAAGTATCCTTATACCATCTAAATGATGTTAAAGTTCTACATTTTAATCCATTTAATAGAACTCTTATATGTTCTGAATTATCAGTCCATCTTCCTGTAAAATGTTCTACAATTGTACAAGTTAAAGTATAAACTGCACTAGGGATTTCATTATCTCCTTCTAATTTCACAACTCTATTATATATTGATTGTTGTTGGGTAGTGGTTAAATAATTATCCCACCATCCTTTTAATTGTCCAGTAAATCCTGCAACTAACATTTTTGCTACTTTAATATCATCATTTCCTGCTTGTTTAGCTATTGTGCTATACATTAACATCTTATATGTGTTGAATCCATCATGGCTTGAGATTATTGTTAAAAAAAATAATAAAAATAAAAAATAAAAAATAAAAAAAAATAAAAAAAATAAAAAAAAATCAAAGGACAAAAATTTGACTCAGTTTCTTTGAAACCTTTCGAAAAATTAGAATTTGGAAAAATAAATTTTGAGCATAATCTTATAAGGTCATAATACTTGGTGTATGTCTAAGTATGGACTAGGCCATTAGTCGCGTTTTAGCCCGCTTCAGGCCGAGGAATGGCATTTTTAGGGCATTATACTCGTTGACTCGGCTGACTGCCAATATTAGTTATACAGCATGTTATTATGTAAAAGAACCTTAATTATGAACTCAAAATTGTTTTCCCAGATTTTAATCTACTAGTCAGATTTTTGTCAAAATAACTAATCGATCAATAAATAAATAAATAAAATCAAAGGACAAAAATTTGACTCATAGAATTTGGAAAAATAAATTTTGAGCATAATCTTATAAGGTCATAATACTTGGTGTATGTCTAAGTATGGACTAGGCCATTAGTCGCGTTTTAGCCCGCTTCAGGCCGAGGAATGGCATTTCTAGGGCATTCCACTCTTTGACTCGGCTGACTGCCATTATTAGTTATACAGCATGTTATTATGTAAAAGAACCTTAATTATGAACTCAAAATTGTTTTCCCAGATTTTAATCTACTAGTCAGATTTTTGTCAAAATAATTAATCGATCCTTTCCTTATAAGTATATATATATATATATATATATATATATATATATATATATATATATATATATATATATATATATATATATATATATATATATATATATATATATATATATATATATATATATATATATATATATATATATATATATATATGTGTGGTTATGATAATATGGGTCCGTATCATAATCACAGGATATGTATTTGATATTGGTGGAATCACGAAGGAATCATGGAAATCTAGTAGGGGATACATATAGAAAGTAGTAAAGAGGAAATAAAAAGTTTAAATGAACAAACATGACGACTGTGCTTTGTACAAATTATTTAGCAATATAAGTATGCTTATCAGAATAATACGAAGTATGAATAATTTTTTTAAGAAAGTATGATGGGTATATGCCACCCAAATAGAAATTATGAAGCAGTTACCATGGAAGGCAGATAAAGAGTTGGGTTTTGTAATCTGGAGGCAAACCCTATGGTTATATGGAACAAGTAAGGAAGAAAGATCGAAGGTAGCAACCTTGAGTGCCACTCAGGGACTACCACGGAGCTCGAGAATGACTATTAACAGTTATGATTATAAGAAAATGAAAGTAAAATGCCAAATCAAGGCAAGGACCCCAAGATGATAATGCAAGCTAAATATGAGAAATAGCAACATAATCAAGAAGCGGGAGGTTTTGACTTCTAAACTGGTATGATTCAAGTAAAGAATCTAAAGGTCGGGCAAGCGATTAAGTCACAAGTATGGTGACTTGGCAAGTAAAGATGACAAGCGTAATCGCTGAACTCTGAAGATTCGAGAAGGAAATTGATTCATAAGAAGCTTATGCATCATCAAGCTTAGAAAATAAAGGTATGTCACATCTCATGGAATTCTTGAAATCAAGAAGTTGCTATGAGTCTAAATTCTTCATATGTATATTAGCAATTGATGGTCACTAATGGTACGTGACTAGCATGATCTTTTAGGGCATGATGACATGCTTATCCAATGGTTGATGATAGGTGTTCAGGATGTAAGTTGATAAGCTCACAACTTACGAAGCGCATCATATCTGTCTTTGGATTAGTAAGATTATTATGGTAACTAAGGTGGAATTAGCTCATGAATATGATGCTTAGAAAAGTTCTATATGGACTGCGATGAAGCAATTGTTTCTAATCATGAGATGATTATCACAAGGGTGGTAGTGTGGATTTACTTAAGAACGAATGGAAACAGTCAAGAATGAAGGTTATCATGAAATGATGGAAAGTAAGAATGAAAAAAAAAAGATTAGTAATGTGTAAAACTCATGTAGAGAATTGAACCTTAAACAAAAATGCCCTTCATTTTTGTTTAAGGGGTAGATGGGAAGACCTCGGATGGTTGGTTTTAGGAATGGTCATGTCGATGTATTAATGCAAGTGCAAGTCTAAAGACTTGATGAATGGAATGCAACAGCAGAGAAGGAGATGACGAAAGTCATGATAGGATATCTTGAGGCGCATATGTCATCAATGGAATGATGATGCAAAGGATTGGATCCTAATGTGGAAGTAGATTGTCATACGTACCACGTGAGTATTGCATGTTTAGGGGTCAACCTGACCGTGATCGTGGACTAAGAAGTGATTGTCGACCATTGTTGACTTTAGAATATTGAAATGTCCAAGTAAAGTTCTCGATCACCATAAATGCATCTAGAAGATGAAAGATGACGTGTGGAGGTTACGAGTCAGGTAGCTGCAAATCCTCGAGTTATGAAGAGTCATTAAGAATTTTAAAGGCAATGATTGATGCAAAAGTCATGAATAGTGATTAAACTATTGGGCCACGTGTAATGAAAGGAGAAGATGATTCCCTAATCATCTATAGTATGATCATTGCGGTAATATAAGAAACATGCTGACCAGTTAGAATGGTCAAATAAATTTTGGAACTTAGTAAAAGTTCAAAGAGTCACAGATATAGAAGCCTTATGACCGGAGAACTAAGTAGGAATGATGAAGTAGAATGCTATCTTAAGGTGCAAGTGACAATAAGGAAATGAATGGAGTACAAGTTGACTTTTAGAAAAGTCAACCTCACTATGATAGCTAATGTAGGGAGTTGGCAAGGTCCTGATGGAAGTATGTCATAGTGCTAATAAGCTAGGCGAATGAAACATGAAAAATGAAAGTAGCTAACATCAGAGGGACGACCAATTAAGGTACTTCACAAAGTAATGAGGAGTGGAAGTCAGATCTTTATTAAAGACTTAGTAAGAAGTCATAACTTGCGTGAGGTGATGTAGTTGTAACCTAAGTCCTCTTCCATAATAGTGATTCCGAGGACGGAATCGGTTTAAGGGGTAGATAATTGTGACAACCGAAATTTTTGACATAGATAATATAAGGATTTAATACGAGCATTTGACATAGAAGAATTCAAAACCTAAATAAAGTAAAGGAATTATGAAAGGGCAAAATGGTCAAATAAGGTGCAAATATGGAAATGGATGGGTTAAGACATTTTATTAGGTCAATATGAGATACTAGTTTGATTAGAATTTTAATTTTAAAGACATAAGGGCAAAGTTTGAAATAAAGGACTAAAAGTGAAAAGTTTATTGTGCAAACTTTGAAAATTAATATCTCAAAACCTAGAAAGATTTGGGCAAAAGTCATCAAGATGACTTTTGTAATATTTGAGATAACAAAAATATAGGAAAAAGATTTGGGTCGTTTGGAGTTGTAACGAAGGAGTTATGATGGAATTAAAATGGCCCAAAAGTGACAAAAATGACCAAAGGGTCATTTTCAAAGGTTGATAGCAGAAAATGTATTAAGATTCAAACTCAAGTCAGTAGAGGAAAGTTGTAAATCTCATTCTCACATTTCTAAAGATATAAAGTTTGTCACATTTGGATAACATAAGAAAAAGTTATGATTAAGAAAAAATCAAGGAAAATAAGGAAGAAAAGATAAAAAAAGTTTCTAAGGCTGGGAACGAGGGGTAATTTCGTCATTCGACAACTAAAACCCAGCTATGGTTTCTTTAGTACTGTGGGCGTGATTTTTTGTCTCGAGATGCTGTTCCCTCTCCGATAACACAAACACGCTACCCCAAGACCCAAAAATCGAAAATTGAGAGCCAGGAGAGAGAGAGGGATCGCGTGAAGGAGGAGAGACGAGTCGTGATTTGAGACTCAATCGGTCTCTTGGCTTAGTGATTTCAAGATCGAGCATGAGGAATTCGAACAAAGAGAGACAACGAGAATCTGGGAAGAATGCTTGATTCCTTGTGTGCGTGGGATTGCTAGGATCGGAAGCAGATGGCTGAATACGCACACACACACACACCCATTGTGCGTGTGCGTGATTTGCAAAGGGCCATATCAATCTCGTTGGAACACGTATTTCAGAAAAAGGGGCGAACGAGAAATAGAGATCGGCCATGGCTGGTGCATGATTGCTTGATCAGAAACGCGATTAAGGGGAAAACAAAGATGAGACCCATACTCAATTCATCTGGTTCACGAGTTTTAGCAGCAAGTCGACCAGTGGTGGTCGATAACCAGAAATCCGACAGCCACAGCAAAGAAATCGGCGCCTGATGCCGGGATGGTTGCAGCAATCGGCGGCAGACCGCTGGCTAGCGGCGGCAAAGGCGTCCCGACGACGGCAGACGGCTGAGGATGACGTTCTCAGTTTGATTTTTGTGCTAAAACTCCAAATCTTCAGCTGTACAACAGATTCAAGGTAAATTATTGGGGTTTGAGTTAAGAAATTTCTGAAAAAAATCATAGAAATTAGTGATGCATGTCGAGTTTGACATTTGATTTCTGATGAGGATGTTCTTCAGGTCCGAATCCATCGAGATGGTCAAGAGTACCTCCTGATTTCAGATTTTTGGTTCAATCTCAAGGATTGTTGGAAGGTAAAAGTTTGATTTATGAACCCTAGACCTATTGAACTTGAAAATACTAGATGCATGTTGAATCTGAAACTTGGTTTCTGATTTCTTTGTCACAATGTGGGTTCAACAACATATGTGAGTTGTAGTTTTGAGGTATGGGATTGAAATTTTGGAATACATGTTTTATAATTGTCATAAAAAGGGTGAGCACACACATGAGTTGTTAAATCTTGGATGTTGGGTTGAACGATCGTGTGCATGTTCAGTTATAACTTCAATAATCAAGAACACAAGAAGTTATATATATATATATATATATATATATATATATATATATATATATATATATATATATATATATATATATATATATATATATATATATATATGTTTGGGTATTATTTGGAATTTGTGAAATGCATGTTAAAGATTTTGTTGGATGGCTTTAAGTACATTGGTACTAATTTGGAACTTTCAAAGGAAAAAAAACATATGAATTATTAGTTTGATGATCGGAAAAGTTTGATTCTTTACACAAGTTATGGAATTTTTGTAAATGGTTGATATATTTTTTTTGGAATTCCTAGTGTTTGTTGAAATTGGAATGGAATCTTAAATTCCAACCTTTTTGGAACAATTTTGATATTTGCAAAAATAACACAAAGTGAACCCGGAATTTAATCGTAATAACATCATGAAGCGTTGGGATTATTTCAGTCTCAAGTAAACATAAATTATCATGTTTTACAACAGTTTTCATTTTTAGAAACTTTATTTATGCGAGTTTGTCAAAATGACATAAAAGGGTAAAATGACCGATGTTTTGACATCTAACCACATAAATAAGTTTATAAAGATGTCAAAATTAGAAAGTTGTTGAAATAGCTGTGTAGAACTCGAAAAATACCATTTTTGTTAAAATGGGACAAAAGGGGTAAAAATGTCCAAAATTGGTCTTATACTTTGAGAATCACACTTGGATGTTGGAATGGAACTAGATGATGACTAGAAGTAGTTCAAGAATGATTAGACAATTACTACGTGTTTAGTTGTCTAATAAGTTATAATCTTCTATTGGATTAATAGAGATCGGAGGACGTTTGGAAGCAACGAAAGGCTAGAGAGTGTGTATTAGTGTAGCTAGACGTACCTAGCTATTAAGGTGAGTACATGTGGCTTTTTCCCACTATGGGGTACATGGCAAAATGTTTATATAGTTTTTATGTGACTTTCAAATATGAAATGATATGCAAGTTTATCTATCTATGACATGATTTCGAAAGTCTTTCACTATGTTTTGAAAGTATGATTTGGCATTAAGCCCCTATGTTTTGAAAGTATGATTTGACATTAAGCCCCTATGTTTTGAAAGTATGATTTGGCATTAAGCCACTATGTTTTGAAAGTACGATTTGGCATTAAGCCACTACGTTTTGAAAGTATGTTTGGCACCAAGCCATAATGATTTGAAAGAATGTTTTGACATCACGTCATAAAGTTATGAATGAAAGTTTTGGCATCTAGCCTTAATGTATTTGCAAAAAAATGTTTTGATGACTAGCAATGATATATTTATGAATGACTGGTAATTGATGCACGCAAATAAATGTTATGAATGAATGGTACTTAATTATACAGCAATGTGATTCCTTGTGCTCGGGCCATGATGTTCCCGTAACGGAACATAGAGGAATCTACTGGGGTGGTACCGACCCCTTTGCGAAGTAGATGTCCTAAACTAATGATGTCAGGATGGACTGATCAAGTTCTCTCCATTCTGGTATACACTTAGGGTATCACCAAGTGTGATTAATGTCATAAGTATAAAAATCAAGCATGTTATGATACCAGTCAAAGCATGTAATAAGATGCTGAGGTGGTTTGATTATGTTCTTGCCACCTCAGTATAGACTTGGGGTATCACCAAGAGTGATTAAGGCCCTAAGTATAAAAATCAAAATGTGTTTGAATACCAGTCAAGTTTAAGAAATGAAAGTTTTATAATGTCAAACTTTTTATGAAAGGCTTTAAAAGCAAAACGATGATATGTTTCAGTTATAATGATTTTAACAGCAAGGGTTATGGTATGATTTGGTTACAAATATTTTGAAAATGATATATGTTATGATTATAAATGTTTTGTGTCCAAACCCATGTAACTCACGAGACATTTTTGTCTTACGTATTTTATTTTATGCCATGTATCTCAGGTTCTAGACACGAGAGATAGAAGCAGGTAGATGACCCGAGGAGGTTGGGATTTTAGATGCAGAGAATTCTAGCTCATGAACGGTTTGTAATCCTAACTTGCTTTCTATGGTCTAGTTTGATATGAAGTTGTAACCCCCGAAGCGGTTTAAATATTCTCAAAACTTAAATGTTTTTGTTGGGACCGGAATTTTAAGACATGACTTTATGTCATGAGAAGAGTTTTTAAAACTTGACATTTTGTCACGTAACATTTTTATAAAATATTACACTTCTCAAAGTGCATCAAAAATTGGGGCGTTACAGTGGAGATGAGGATACGTGAACAAAAAAGATGAATTGCTTGGGGAAGACTGATAATCAGAAGGTATGACAATGATGTTATTGGTTGTTGGCGGTGGAGAGATGGTTTGGTCGTGATGTAGGGATGGAGATGATGATGATAAGGGTGTTCGAATGGTTGTAATCATGATTTGGGGAAAACCTAAAATATTGAGATTCCGTTAATACCTTGACTCCCTTTTAAAATTTATAAATTTGTTATATTAGTTTTATCTTTTACATAAATGACACATTGATCATAGCCCTATATCTGAAAATTTAGACGGTTGTGATCTGTTCTCACGTGCTCAACCTTTTTAGTGTTTTCATTTTATTCTCTCTCTCTCTCTCTCTCTCTCTCTCTCTCTCTCTCTCTCTCTCTCTCTCTCTCTCGTCGCTAACTTTTTTTTATTTATGTAAAAATGCAGCTTGATTTAGAACACGAGTTTCAATTATTAGGTGAACTCTCCCCTGGACCATCGAAGGATGTCGAGATCTTTGAAAAGGTGTTAGGGTACTTGACGTGTACATATCAAAGGGATTGGCCGTAAACCTCGTGCGATAACACCACATTGTTATAACGAAGGTCAATCATCTAAAGCAGCATCAACCACGAAAGCACCTAGACACGTAAATATTAATTGTTAAGCACTTAATACTTTGATAATAGGTTGGTTTATATATGTTGATATTTTTGTAAATTGTAATTTGTTTTAACTAATAATGTACATTTTTATTTATTTGAAGGATGAGCTTGCACGGATGCTTGAACATCCAAAACATAGAGATATGTTGGCGCAATTTATGTGTGTGTATTCGACAGAGCAGGGTGGAGGAACGAGCAAGGGTTCCGGGGATGACGAAGATGACGACTTAGAGTAGTTTTTCTATTTTATGTTACAGTTCTCTTTTGTAGTTGTTTCGTGACTCTTTTAATTTGTGTAAATGATATTATGCATATATGTTTTACGTTTTCGATGTTAACATGTTTTCGATGTTAACTGTTTCGAATTATTTACCCCGTATTTTATATAATATTTGTACTTTCAGTTTAATAGTAAAAGAAAATATAAAAAATAATAATAAGATACAAAAGGTATTAGTAGCGACATGTGTTGGACCATTAGTGGCGACAACAAACGCTGGTGACACGTCATCAACTGATTTTGGATGTCAATACCGGCGACGCATATAGCAACGATTTGGGACCATTAGCGGCGACGTGCAATACGGACGATGTAGGAGGAGTAGCGACGAACCTGTTGCGACGACTCTTTAACGGCGACTTGTCGCTGCTGATACATTTACCGGCAATTTTGTGGGTATTTAGCGGCGACTTTTGTCACCACTAATGTTCACATATTTTTTGCAATACCGACGATGTAGGAGGAGTAGCGACGAACCTGTTGCGGCGACTCTTTAACGACGACTTGTCGCTGCTGATACATTTACCGGCAATTTTGTGGGTATTTAGCGGCGACTTTTGTCACCACTAATGTTCACATATTTTTTGGTGACCTGGGTACCGCTAGGCCAATGACCATTTGATAAAGGGAAGGGTTATGTAAAGGGTTATTTGTTTGCTTTTGTATTTAAAATTAGTTAACAAAAATAAAATATATTATAAGGTATAAATGTGCTTTTATATGGGTAATGATCTAACTATGTAAACCATCCTCTTCAAAAAGGAAAGTTAAAAGACGAAACCTGTGATTTTTGTAAAGAAAGAACATAAACCATTTATGTAGTTTGTTTGAAAAATAAAATTGGTAATTATCTGTGGTTAAGACATAAATCATATTGTTGTTTTTCATTAACTTGATAAAAGTATATTCCTATTTGATAGTGATTTGGCCATTTAAATTCCATATCAGATAGACATAATTAATCATTAGATATATGTGAATTAAACTAATTTCGAAATACTGAAAATATGATTCACAAACATTAAAGTCAAAAAGTAAAAGGTAAAAACATAACGTTGAAGCAACATCGACGACCAGTATGGTCCACCCAATTGCCTAAACCTCTAAGCAATGCACGTATTTTTACGTGAAGCCCACTTTAATCAATCAAGGGTGGGACATGGACCACATTCTCATGTAAATGCATATCATGCTAGATTCAAAATTTCAGGAACGATCTACTTTTCAATTAAATAACTAGAGTACGTTCATGAGTCTGTTATCACATTTATGCATATATACCTACTCATGTATACGTAAAGAATAAATGTCATCCGAGTATGTCTTCTGTTGGAATCCTAAGTCACGGGGACCACAAAAATAAGTGGGAAACAAAATGTAGTGTTTGTCATCATAGCTAGGAACGTGTATGTTTCTTAGATGTGTATAAATACACTAGTCTAGGCAGTTAACAATACACAGAAACACACACTAATACAAAGAGTTGTATAAGTTGTAACTGGTTTTTGAGTGATATTTCCAGTTATTAATCAAAGAGGTATTTTGGTTAATTGTTTCTAGTCTTGAATTGGTATCAGAGCTCAAGATCGGAGCTGTGAAATTGAAATTCGAATCCTGTAATCAATCACAGAGGTGTGTGAGCTTGATTACATACCTGAGATTCGATCTGAAGATGTCAGATGTGGATGATCCAAGCGGAAGTACTGGTGGTACTCCGGTAAAGCCCAAGGAGGTCGGAACCGCCGGCTACTCGAGAGGAGATGGCGGTGGAGGTTCGATCGGAGCCGGCAGTTCGATTCAAGGATCGGTGGCTGGAAGTGGTGGTTCAGTCGGGAACGCCGGCGGCTCGAGAAGGGGTGGCTGGCGGCGGTGGAAGCTCGACCGGTGGTGGCGGATCGAACGGATCGGAGAGAGAAATACCGAGAGGGTGAGAGAAGAGCATACCGGAGTAGCAGCGGCGGCTCGAAGCTTGGACGGATGGAATACCGATCGGGAGAGAAGAAACGGCGGCGGCGGCACATCAAGTCGAGAAGGCGGCGGCGGCTCGAAGGATGGCGGAGGAACTGCCGATCGGGAAAGAAGAAACGAGACGAGGGTGGAGAAGAACCGAATCGGGCTTTGTTCACCCGTGGCGGCGGAGGAACGACCGGCGGAAGGAGCGGCGGAGGGTCCGGCGGTAGTCACGGATCAAATGGAGGATCGATCGGGGGGAGTTCTTCTTTTTCGTCCGACAGAAACAAACCAGGGAACAAGAAGGTGTGGGGAAGAAAAAGTGGTGGGGAAGGTTTTAATCAAAGCGGGTCAAACCCGGGTGGCGGATCCGGATCCGGGTCAAAACCGACCCAACCCACTAATAAGCCCAAAAATCAGCCCAATTCGAATTCGGACTCAAATTGAAACCCGGAAAAAAATCACGAAGGCGTCTCTAGAAGGACTTAGAGATTCGGGGGTGATTGTTGGAATCCTAAGTCACGGGGACCACAAAAATAAGTGGGAAACAAAATGTAGTGTTTGTCATCATAGCTAGGAACGTGTATGTTTCTTAGATGTGTATAAATACACTAGTCTAGGCAGTTAACAATACACAGAAACACACACTAATACAAAGAGTTGTATAAGTTATAACTGGTTTTTGAGTGATATTTCCAGTTATTAATCAAAGAGGTATTTTGGTTAATTGTTTCTAGTCTTGATCTTCTACCTACTGATGTCACGACGACTCACGACCAACATAGAGAATAGATCACAATGTTCCTAAATCAAAGAAGATGATACCCATGCATGCACTTGCTACCTTTTTTAAAGATGTTATAATAGGTTAGAACAATATTAGGTTTGCTATAAATACCACTCTCATTTCACCAAATGATATAAACCGGAGGAATCGCCCCTCCCCCCAATCACCCACCCCACCACACCTCTCATTTGGCATGAAATGGAGACTAAAAGTGGTGCACCTATGGTGACCAAGAAGCTATGGAACAAGGCAAAAGTAGTGTTATACATGGTGAGGAAAACCCTAGCGAAGACGAAATTGCAAGTAGATCTCCACATCAAGCTCAAAAACGGCAAACTCGCTTGGAAAGCCCTAACAACCCCCCTCCACCTGCACCACCGGTACTTCAACTTTGCTTGTCATTCCACCTGCAACAACTTCGATGCACTATTCATATCACCTCAAGGACATGCAGTACGAGGCAGCAATACACCATTATATGGTTCCAAACAAAACTCCCAACACCATCTTAACGATGGTGACAATATTGAACGCGTAGTATTTGAGGTGTCGAATGATTGTGATGCTTCCATCGAACAATCACCATCCATGTTATCATCCTTGGTAAGTCATAAGTTGAGGGTGGTTGATTCACCATTGAAAGTAGAAGAGGAGAGCCAAGTAGATAAGGCGGCTGAAGAATTTATTAATAAGTTCTACATACAGTTAAAACAACAACGCGTTACTTCTATAGAATCTCCATCGCCGGACCATTTAAGGTCTCATTGAATTTGCATGATGGTAATGGTTTTTAGGAACGCTTTTAATTAATCCTTTTTCTATACGGGTACATGCACAATATTTACAACGGCTGTACTTCTAAAACAGTAGCAATTTCTACAGTTTTAATTAATACAAATGGAGTAACGCATTTCATGATACAAATTACAAAGTATGTTTTTATAGTAGAAATAACTAGATGTTTTTGTCGACGAGTCCTGAATGCCAATTAACTATTTCAAAAAGATCAAACGACACGATTCAGTAAAAATCATGCTAAATTTATACGTTTGTTATTTTGTAACTTACGTCATTGTGGTCAGATTTTTCTTATTGATCACTTGTAATAAAACTATATGTAGAGCTAGCGATCATCACTTAGCTAGTGTATTACATTATAATTTAGTAATACACGTTTTAGTTTATAATGAGACTACAAACTAAAATGGAAAATTTTCATTCATATCTTAAAGATGTTATAATCTATAAGTGAAAACTTAGATCCAATATTGGTATCAATTTCCTTACTCTTAAGATACTGCAAATAAAACTATCTTATTCGTTGTTGGATAGGTTTATGGTTCTTGAAAAAATGATCGTTTGCTTTTTTAGAAACTCCATTAACAAGGAAACTCATTCAGATTTTGTTTTTATCATAACTATACTGTATTCTCCTATCACTAACTTTATCCATTGTCTTACTTTCTCTCTGAAATGAGCCTTTATCATCATAAATTCCCCATAACAAATTACATTATCTTAAGGGGTGTTTCGGATGAATCACTACAAATAAATTTTACATTTAGTGGCACAAAGTTTTAGTGGCATATTGTTTTTGTACCACTATAACATAATTTTAGTGGCACTTTTTAAAGCCAGTATAACTTTTAATAAATATAGTGGCACTTTAGATTTTATGACACTAATATATTAGTGGCACTTTAAATTTTATAACACTATTTCCCAATGTATTGATAACACTTCATATTTTATAACACTAATATCTTTATCTATAATTAATATACCATTAAAACAATAAAAGTTTTTACACAGTTAAAAAAAATCAATTCATCGACATTTTTGATAACCCAATGTAAAACTTGAAAACCAAAATGTAACTTAAAAACATTTCATAGCCGCCTCCTAATAAACCTAGCGGGAAAACGAAAAATTGAAACAAATCCTGCTTCAAATTCTAGCTTTTGGAACGATCATCACCCTCTTTCACCAGTCGTCAGTCGCAGACGCCCTTCACTGCGCATCTCCCATATGCTTGCTTGAAGAAAGTCACAATCACATGCATCAATCGCTAAGCCATCGTCGTTGCTGCTTCCCTTCACTAGTTCGGCTATCACCGACGTCTTGCATCGTACCATTCGCCAATTGTTGGCCTCATTCTCTAATTGGAGCCACCCTTGCACCAGTCGGTAGCCCTTGTTGCAGCGCCGATCTCAATCGGACCTCAGGGGCGCTGGAACCACGCTGTCGCTGCCTCACTTCACTGGCGGCTGTTTGACACAACCCATTTCCCCAAGAAGCTCCATGTAACGATCTGAAAACAGGGGGTTGTTTGCATTCCAGTTTCAGTGTATAGGTTAGTCGTCTCTGTTAGAAAATTATATCGACAATAAAATAAAAATAATACGATAAAGAAAAATAAATGTGGACACAAGGATTTAACGTGGAAAAACCCTTTCGGGAAAAAACCACAGGCACAACCGATGATAATCAATATATGAGAAAAATGAGGAGGTTACAAGATTTGGAACTGAAAAATATATATCTCTCTTTTCTTTTTAATACATAGAGCCTCACAATATATCTATGTATATGTATATATAACACTCTTGTATATATTTTTGGACGATTTGTTTGCACTAAGGGCATCCCTATATATAGGGATGAAACAGCCGAAAAACGTTGTGGGCGCCGTAATCAAATGTGTGCGCTGAATTGAAGAACTGTCGTTCAAAGTTCCACGTGCAACAAAACCAATTTCAATTGTAATTGAGTTTGATTACTATTTATGTGGGACCCACATGAAAATAATTCATTTGCTTTTGCTTTTGAAAGGCAATAATTTACAATCTCCACCTTGACTTTAAAGGCAATAAGTAATCAAACAACTCCACCTTGAGACGAATTTACACTTGTAGAACTCCTCATTATAAAATCATCGTGTGCCGACAATCCTTGGAATTAGATTGTCATACCAACCAAGCTTGAGCAAAGCTCAAACTTAGTTGCTGGAACCGGCTTCGTCATCATATCCGCCGGATTGTCATGAGTGCTAGTCTTTTGAACTTGAATATCACCTTTGGAAATAACATCTCGAATAAAGTGATAACGTACATCAATATGTTTCGTTCTCTCATGAAACATTTGATCTTTTGTGAGATAAATAGCACTTTGACTATCACAAAGAAAATTTGTGGGAGATGTGTCTCCACAAAGTTCACCGTATAAATTTCTTAACCAAATAGCTTCCTTACAAGCTTCAGAAATTGCCATATATTCTGCTTCAGTTGTGGATAAGGCGACAGTGTTCTGTAGACTTGCCTTCCAACTCACAACACATCCACCAATGGTAAAAACGTAACCTGTCAAAGATCTTCTTTTATCTAAATCTCCAGCATAATCAGAATCTACATAGCCCACCACTCCTTCACCAGAACTTCCAAATTGTAAACATGCATTGGAAGTACCGCATAAATATCTAAGAATCCATTGAACAACTTTCCAATGCTCTTTTCCTGGGTTAGCCATATATCTGCTAACAACACTTAAAGCGTGAGATAAATCAGGGCGAGAACATACCATGGCATACATTAGAGAACCAACTGCACTAGAATACGGAACTTTCACCATGTTGTTAATTTCATCATCTGTCTTTGGACAATATGCTGAAGACAGTTTGAAATGTGCAGCTAACGGAGTACTCACTGGCTTGGATTTATGCATGTTGAATCTTTGAAGAACTTTCTCAATATACCTATTTTGACTTAGGTATAGTTTTCCATGCTGTCTGTTACGAGTAATTTCCATACCAAGAATTTTCTTGGCTGGACCTAAGTCCGTCATTTCAAACTCTTTGCTTAGTTGTGCTTTCAGTTTTGCTATCTCTACTTTATCTTTTGCAGCAATCAACATATCATCAACATAAAGAAGCAGATATATTGATGAACCATTGACTGACTTAAAATAAACATAACTATCATAATCTGATCTTTTAAAATTATGAGATAGCATAAAAGAGTCAAACCTCTTATACCATTGCCTTGGGGACTGTTTTAACCCATAAAGAGATTTCTTCAATCTACATACTAAGTTCTCTTTTCCAGGGATAATGAAGCCTTCAGGTTGCTCCATATAAATATCTTCCTCCAATTCACCATGTAAAAATGCAGTTTTGACATCTAACTGCTCAAGCTCATAGTTATGCATGGCAACAATACTAAGTAAAGTACGAATTGAGCTATGCTTAACAACAGGAGAGAAAACATCAGTAAAAACAATTCCTGGAATTTGGCTATAGCCTTTAGCAACTAACCTTGCTTTAAATCTTGCTTCCTCATTAGGAGTAATACCTTCTTTTCTTTTGAAAATCCATTTGCAGCGGATAGGCTTCTTTTCTTTTGGTAATTTCACCAACTCCCAAGTGCCATTCTTTTCAAGAGATTCCATTTCATCATGCATGGCAGTTATCCATTTGTTGCTTTGTTCTGAAGTAATGGCTTCCGTGTAAGTTGAAGGTTCTTTGATACCTTCAATTTCTTCAGCAACGTTTAAAGCATAAGCAACAATATTTGCTTCTTCTATCAGTCTCTTGGGAGGATGAATGACCCTCCTAGGTCTATCAGTTGCTATAGAACGTTGTGGTTGGTGAGTAGGAGTAGGAGTAGAAGACTCTTGCTCAACTGATTGATTTTGATCAATAGAGTTTTCTTTTTCTTGTATGTTCTGAGTTAACAGATTGCTCCACCTGCACACTTGTCTTTTGTTGACTCTCAACAGGAATATTAGTAGAAGAATCTTTATGTAGCATAGCTGATTCATTAAATACTACATTTCTACTAATCACGATCTTTTTAGTTTCAGGACACCATAACTTATATCCTTTCACACCAGACTTGTAACCAAGAAAGATACATTTAATTGTCCTAGGCTCTAATTTTCCATTATCAACATGAGCATAAGTAGGGCAACCAGAAATTCTTAAATCTGAATAGTTTGCTGGGGAGCTAGACCATACCTCAATAGGAGTCTTTTTATCAAGTGGAATAGAAGGTGACATGTTAATTAGATAACATGCAGTAGAAGCAGCTTCTGCCCAAAAACGCTTAGATAATCCTGCGTTAGATAACATACAACGTGCCTTTGAAATAATGGTTCTGTTCATACGTTCAGCTACACCATTTTGTTGAGGTGTGTGAGAAACGGTGTAGTGTCTAACAATTCCTTCTAGTTTACAATATGAATTAAATTCATTTGAACAAAACTCCATACCATTATCTGTGCGAAGCTTTTTGACCTTCTTACCAGTCTGGTTTTCCACCATGACTTTCCATTCTTTGAATGCAGAGAATGTTTCAGATTTAAGTTTCAAGAAATATGGCCAAACTCTTCTTGAATAATCATCAATAATTGTCAACATATAACGAGCACCTCCTAGTGATGCTTCTTGAGATGGTCCCCATAAATCAGCATGTACATACTCCAAAATACCTTTTGTAGTATGTACTGAGGTGTTAAATTTTACCCTCTTGTGCTTGCCAAAAATACAATGTTCACAGAATTCAAGTTTGCCAACGCATTGGCCATCAAGTAATCCGCTTTTGCTTAATGATATCAAACCAAGTTCACTCATATGCCCAAGACGCATATGCCATAGGTTAGTAGTATCAGAAATAGAAGATGAATTTGAAGTAACATTGGAATTACCTGTTACTGTTGTACCCCGAAGATGATACATGTTTGCTGATTTGATATCGGCTTTCATGACAATCATAGCGCCTTTTGAAACCTTTAAAACTCCACCTTCACCAGAATATTTGTACCCTTTAAGGTCAAGAGTACTTAAAGAAATAAGGTTTCTTTTCAAACCTGGAACGTGTCGAACATCAGACAAAGTTCTGACAACACCATCAAACATCTTGATTTGAATGGAACCAATTCCAGTGACTTTATATGGTGCATTATCACCCATCAATATAGAGCCACCTTCTATAGGTTGATAATTTGTAAACCAGCTTCTGTTTGGACTCATGTGAAAAGTACAAGCTGAGTCAAGAATCCATTCATCATTGGATTTTAGGATTCCTGCAAAAGCTACAAGAACATCTCCATTAGAATTATTTTTAGCAGCATAAGTAGCTTTTCCTTCATCATCTTGATTTGGTTTGGGGTTTTGATTATCATCTCTTTTCTCCTTGTTTTTCAACTTGTAACATTCAGAGATATCATGTCCTTCCTTTTTGCAATAGTTGCATGACTTGGAACGTCTGGATCTAGATTTGCTTCTGGAGTTTCTTTTGTTATTGCCTTTGGAATCATTCTTATCTGTTGGTCTGCCACGAACTGCCAGACTTTCTCCTTTAGAACTTGAACCTTCAGTGGATACCATATCTTTCATCTTTTCTTTTGCATGCAAAGCTTCATAAACTTCGTGAAGTGTTAAAGTATCACGACTATATAATATGGTATCTCTAAAGTTTGAATAAGAACTAGGCAAAGAACATAAAAGAATTAAACCCAAATCCTCTTCATCATATTTTACCTCCATAGCTTCAAGATCAGTGATGATCTCTTTAAACGTCGAAAGATGATCCAACAACGATCCACCTTCTTGCATCTTAAGCGAAAATAATTTTTGTTTAAGGTGCATCTTACTTGTGAGATCTTTGGTCATACAAATTTGTTCCAATTTTAGCCATAAAGTGGGGGCAGTACTTTCTTTCATAACTTCCTGCAAAATATTGTTAGATAAATGAAGATGGATATGAGAGAGAGCCTTACGATCTTTACGATCCTTTTCTTCATCTGACCAAGACGCAGGCATTTTGTCTCGGCCTAACAGAGCATCATCAAGGTCCAACTGAGCCAATACAGCTCGCATTTTTACTTGCCATAATGAAAAACTTGTATCTCGATCCAACAATGGAATATCGTATTTCAAAGTAGCCATGTCGATACAATACTCAATAAATTGAGAATGAGTTTAGAAAACAACGTGGCTCTGATACCACTTGTTAGAAAATTATATCGACAATAAAATAAAAATAATACGATAAAGAAAAATAAATGTGGACAAAAGGATTTAACGTGGAAAAACCCTTTCGGGAAAAAACCACGGGCACAACCGATGATAATCACTATATGAGAAAAATGAGGCGGTTACAAGATTTGGAACTGAAAAATATATATCTCTATTTTCTTTTTAATACATAGAGCCTCACAATATATCTATGTATAATTATATATATATATATATATATATATATATATATATATATATATATATATATATATATATATATATATATATATATATATATATATATATATATATATATATATATATATATATATATATATATATATATATAACACTCTTGTATATATTTTTGGACGATTTGTTTGCACTAAGAGCATCCCTATATATAGGGATGAAACAGCCGAAAAATGTTGTGGGCACCGTAATCAAATGTGTGCGCTGAATTGAATAACTGTCGTTCAAAGTCCACGTGCAACAAAACCAATTTCAATCGTAATTGAGTTTGATTACTATTTATGTGGGGCCCACATGAAAATAATTTATTTGCTTTTGCTTTTGAAAGACAATAATTTACAGTCTCTCTCATTTTTTTTTCAAAATTATGACTTGCTTTCATTTTTATAATAATCGTAAAGACGTGACAGATGCAGGTTGGGAAATTGGCATCTTAATTCTGACCTATAATCCTCTTCAACGCTTTAATGTTAATGCCGAAGTTTAATTTTCAACTCCAAATACCTCCATGTTTATTTGAAGAAATCAAACCTGTAAGTTCAATATCTCGACCACTTTTTGGGTCATTTAATTTTCTTTTTAAATATTTCATCCACCTTTGGATTCTTTGTGTTAATTGTTCTAACTGGGAAGTAAATGCTTTCATCCTTCATGCCTCTGTTGAATGTGTTACTCTTATTAATATGTTGGTTTGACCTTTTTGGCTCTCGATAGAGGGTTTCTGAACAAATCCTATTAACATTTTATTTAATAGATGTTTACTTGCTTTAGGGAGTTGTTAAAGAAAATAGCATGGTCTGATTAATTGTTAGAGTATTTCATTGTTCTTTTGCTTTGTCTGCGTTGTCTAACTGGCTTAATTCAGGAAAAGGGTAATATCGATGCTTTAAGGTTCTACATGTTAATTTATGAGGAACGAATTTAACCAGCAAATTTGCAATTGTGGTTAACGTGGTTCCAACTATAAACAAAGGTTAATATGTTTAAATCACCAAATATATATAAATCAGTGCTATTTTCATTTTTAAAACTATTTTGGCTTGATTTGGTGTAAATGACACTAAATGGCAAGTTAGGTGGCTGCTTTTGCAGTTTTTATAGTTGGGTGACCTGACCTCCTAAGATATTTTCTTTAGGAAAAAACGCAAACGATAAGGCTTGATGGGCTAAGTTATTGTATCCACATTAATAAGGCTTGATGCAAATGATAGACGGTGATGGGTTCTCAAAATTACTTCAGTGTGAATGTCTAATGTCTGATCCGTTGATGGCTTCCAAGGAAGTGAGGACGATGTAATTATTATATCCCACATGAGAAGTCTGTGGGGGTTTTTTTTTTCAAATTATCAAAGAATCGAACGAATGTCACATTAACTCGTGAGCCAGGTGTCAAGCAAATTAACTGTTAAGATTTGACTTTGCTCTTTTATGTTCTTCCTGGTTAGATAGATGACCTTGTTGATTATCTTGTTTGATCTATATACAGATATAGCTTGTGCATTTTGGGGAATGGTTCAACTTCGATGAATAATGGTTCTATATGGAAGTATAAAGTTGCTGATGCTAAGGACCGTGGCTGTTTTTACAATGTCAATAAAGACAACATTTAGGCTCACTAAACTTTTTAATAGACATTTGTGTTTTAAATATTTGTGAATATTGTTGTTAGACAAGTTATAATTAAACTAATAATAATGTGTTTCTATTTATTATCTTAATTGTCTTATTACTAATTTATGTTTCATTTAATTTTTTTAAAAATCATTCCTAGTTTTTTTAATATAATTGTTTTTTGTATTAAAAAAGTGTCACTAAAAGCTTGAAATTAATATATATTTTAGAAATTAAATAGTGTCATAAAAATAATGCCACTAAAACCTACAAGTTCAATAGTGTCACAATAAGAAGCGCCACTAAAACATAATTAGGCTGCAGCGGCACAATAAAAAATTGCCACTAAAAGTCTTTAGTGGCAGCGCTTTTAGTGGCATTTTTTTTGTGCCGCTGATTACTTAGAAGGCCTTTAGTGGTACATTTTCGGTTTTTATTGGCACTTTTTCTATGCCACTAAATGTCATTTTAATATTTAAAACAACTTATAATTTTTATTAAAAGTATTTATTAGCTTACTCTGTGTCAAAACAAAGTTTTAAAAAGTTCTTGATTTAACTTATTCGGTATCAAAACGTTATAAACTGATACGTTAATTTTTAGTGTTTGGAAAATGTTGCTTATGTGTGTAATGAGAAAATAACTTATCAAAAACTCCTTAAATACGTCAATAAGCAAGGAAAAAACATGTAAAAAACTCATTATTTAAGTAAATACATACTTAGAAAATATTCTCAACCAAACATTTCAAACTAATAACTTATCAAAAACTCCTTAAGTAAGTCAATAAGCAAGGAAAAAAACAACTTGTAAATAACTCAATGTTTAAGTAGATAAATGCTTAAAAATATTCTCATCCAAACACTTAAAACTCCTTTTTACCAGTGTCAAACCGCAATAAGTTGATAATCATCTCAAATAAGCAATCTCGAACACCCCTTAATAAAAATATACTTATTTATTCACTTTCTTAGAATAGAATAAGAAATGGTTGGCTACTAAAAATGATCACGAACGTAATGATTAAATAAGCAACTTTGTTTGTAAAATACAAAAAACTGGTTCAATAACCTATCAAATATATTTTATAATAGTTAGATTGTATAGTTCGCTAACATGTAACGAATTTCATATAAGTTCAAAGATTTATTACTAATTATACTTATTTCTTATCACTAGGTTAATAACATGTGTACTATACATATTAACAAATTAAAATAACAAAAAATAACAACTTACTTTTATTTTGTTATTATTATAGCATACTACTTTATCTGTGTATTACATAACTCTAAATCCATTTTCTTGAATTAGAATAGAAACATCCTTGCATTTATTTACCAACAATAACAATGTACTTTATTTTAACAAATAATAGAAATAAAGTAACAGTAGCATAATATATCTAAAATGCAAATAATGTTAAATATCCATATAAAAACAAAAAAATAATACATAAACACACTATAATACAGAATATGATAGCCTAGGCAATTCACAGCATCACCATGATGAATGGCCGAGACAGGAGCTTGTAGAATCTAAGCTACGGTGTTGCTTCAAACTAGCCTCGATAATTTTCAGCAAACCATGCAGGTCAATCAAGATTATGTCCAGATAATTCTTGTCATAGTTCATAAAGCCCTCATGACATGAACCAGGAAGCGAGTTAAGCACCACATTCATGGCTAACTCATTCGGAAAACAGACACCGAGATTATCCTATCTGTCTATACAGAGGTTCCTTCTTCTACTTTATATGCCCTAAGGGATTTAACGATCTTGAATCGTTCCCGCTTTGCTTGTTCCCCGACACTATTGAAACAATTCTCGAGTTCGGAGAACATGTCAGCAAACGTAAGACTATCGATCTTATTAGATCGGGATTGCAGTGGAGGGGAAGGAGGAGTAATAGGAGGAATGTTTGTGTTTAGATTCGACATCCATAAGAAAAAGGTTTAGTTTAGTTTGAATTTTAGTCCTTTAAATAATTAACCTATATTTATTTACTAAGGTTAGGATCCAAGATTTCTCAGTCGTGATCTGAAGAGGGATGCCGTAATCACACCACGATGGTCATCAAGGTAGACGAAAACACTTTGTCAGTTTCATTCACTATGAAACTCCTAGGTTTGTGAGATTCATTGACTACAGTCAATAGCGTGTTAATTTCGATTGAGGTCATCTCAAATTCATGACACGGGTTCCGTGGATCACGAATCAGACGCTGAATTGACCATGCAGAACCCGCGTGATGCCTGGCTCAAGATACACTCCAGAATCACGAGTGTCACATCATTCCCAACTATGACCTTATCTAAAGTGTCAGTTAACCACACAGTTCCGCTAGCAGATCATAAAGAGAATGTGTGTTTCTCATGGATAGCACATAGTTCACATTTTTATATATAATTTAAACGGGTTTTTTTAATACTTTAAGCTAACACTTTTAATTTAGAGAGAGAAACATTGCCCTATCAAACCATTTCGGTAACGTCCCAAATTTCGTAATAAAAGTTTTATTTTAAAAACAATTCAAATACATAAAAAGGATTACTAAATTACTCCATCCTAATTAAAACTTATTATTTAAAACATATAAAAATTGTATTTACAAAAATATTATTCAGCGGAAGACTTAGATAATCAAAACTCCAGACGCAATACACTCGCGTCGTGTCCAAGCTCAAGCCATCAGATACCTGAAAAACAGTTACGGTGAAAGAGTAAGCATAAAGCTTACTGAGTTCCTAAAAATATCACACGATTATTCACATAAAATCATCGTTTAACAAATCATCGGTTGGCTCTCGGGCTTGCCCCGATCCGCCAGAATCATAGGTTGACTCTCGGACTTGCCCCTATCCGTCAAAATCATCGGTTGACTCACGTGTTGCCCTGAAACGTCATAATCATCGGTTGACGCACGGGTTGCCTCGATATGTCAGAATCATCAGTTGACTCACGGGTGCCCCAATACGTCATAAATCATCGTAATACACATACAACACAATATTACACAAAGTAATAAAGCTATATGTGCATGTAACATCACTCATAGTATAATGAGAAGACTCACCTGACCCCTAAGGCCAGACAGCACTCCACATGCGTGTCTACGGATCCGACAACGCGAACTTCGTAACAAAGATAAACTCCACTTAAAACATCCTAAATCCCAAACAGGATAAACCTCCAAGACCGGTAACCCATCACAAACGTTCTAAATCATGGATTTAAGGCATAAAGTTCTCGACTTTATCCTTCTCATTCATGGAAAATATCCAAAAGGGACCATTACATCATTTAAATCCATTAAAACCCACTTAAATCATAAGAAGATCTATAGAAATGCATAAAGGTGGGAACTTCACTCACAAAGGTCTAGAAATAAGAATCTTGAGCTGACTCCTACATGAAGAAAGCCTCCTAGCAACACCAAGCATCATCTAGCATCATAAACTCTTCAATAAAACCTTCCAAGGTGACCAAATGAGCCAAAAATCATCCATGAGAGCTAGACAGAAGAAAACGAGTTTGGAGACTGAAAGGGTGCAAATGGCAGCTGCCCTAAGGTTCCCTACCCTTAAATATGACCCAAGCATGAAAATCTAGGATTTTGGCCCACTTTCAGCAGTTAGCATCGCTAACTGCACAACGTCCAAACCTATTACAATCATCACACATTAACGTCGCTAACACTATAGTTAGCGGCACTAATGTCCTCTTTTACACATTTTCAAAATTTTGCTTCATTTAAACTCGAGATTGGACTACCCGGGATTAGGGTCTTACAACTCGGTTATAAAACTCTCCCCCACTTATCAGGATTTTCTCCTTGCAATCCTTTCCTTACTTGCCCTAAAACGTACCATAACTCAACCAAATTTGGCAAGATCATGGTCACTTAAATCCTTACATGCCCAAAATTCCAAATTTGGAATACTTAGCCACAAAACTCTGAAAATCGCAAATACCCAATGATGATTCCTTCAATGCTGAAATCCGCACCCCGCTGATCGAAGACCACCCTGAGCGCCATGTGCCTAATCTATGCCGACCCACACTTCTAGATACACACCTTCGAAAATCCCTACCAAGCCTCATGACTAACACTCTAATCTTTCACTAACCCAAAAGACACTTAAACGCATACACCAGATAAACTATTCACATCACGCACCGCCTTATCAACCCAAAAGCACTCTGTCCGAGAGAATCTAAACAACAAGATCCAAACATGCAATACTCCACTTATGCCTAACCCATTAGGCTATTCCCGCACTAATCAACATACATGGAATCGTAGATTCCCCGTTCCGTTCAGTTCGCAACCGAACTCACAGGCTTTTCGCCGTTTTTTCCATTCAGGTTCTCCGCTCCGCCCAGCTCTCGACTGGACTCGCAGTCCTTCCCTGACTCATTCTAATTTCCTCCAGTCGTAAGAACAGCTCAGGCGACCAAGAATAACACCTAACATTCATGAATCCGCCCTTAGGCTACACATAACCTTCCGAATTTCGGCTCTAGGTTCTTGACCTAGGGTCAACTACTCCACCCACTACAACTAATTCAAGTGACGAAGCATACTCGATTCTCTATCACAGGACCGCTACACCCGATCCTTTGCGCACAACAGACCATACATGCCTAACTGATAACCCCTATCGTACATTGAAAAGCTTATAGTCCTAAAAGTACCCAGAAAGCATACAATCTCCGAAACTTAATACATTAAAAACTCCCAACCGCTTCCCAGATCGGCCATCCGACCTATCCCTAATGTATTGGCAAGAACCATTACCATTCATCGCTTCCGACACTAACGCTCCACCAATCCGAGAGAAAATACGAAAAATCTAACCTACACTACTTAATCTTTACCAACCAGTCAACATATTTACTTATCAAATACCAGTTCGACTACTATAACACCACGTTACAAGTTTCGGTAAGTAAATATATGTTAATCATAGTGTAATTATGATTTAATATGATGTTATAAGTGTTTGGGTGATTAGAACACCATTTGGGTAGAGTTTTCGTGCGAAAAATGCCAAAAATGGGTTACACGGGCCGTGTAAATTGAGCACGGGTCGTGTAAAAGGTCCATGAAGTTTTACCGAAGGTTACACGGGTCGTGTAAGTTGAGCACGCGTCGTGTAAAAGGTCGATGAATTCTTACCAAGACTTACACGGGTCGTGTACTTTGGACACGGGTCATGTTTCCTGCAGACAAATTTTTAAAGCATCCTGCAATTTACACGGGCCGTGTAACATGGACATGGGCCGTGCTGTGCACGGACCCCACACTTTATATTCGCGATGTTGAGTCATTTGAGCAGACATTCTCGAACAAAAACACCCCCAAAACCCTTGAAACATTCCCTCTTCATATTAGGACCAAATTAGAAGGCTAGAACGTGGAAGATTGAAGTAATTTTCGATATCTCACTTATTGAAGGTAAGGTTTACTGTTTTAAACCTTTTGAACGGTTGATTTGGTTGAATTGGGTTGCTTTCGAGTGGTTATGATGAACCACCCTTAATGAGTCGAAATTTGAATATATAGGACTTGTTTGGATGTCTTGAAACGCTTATAATCCCGAGTCCTAACTGTTGTGAGTAAGATTTATGCTTGAAGGGTGGAAATACATGGTGTTCACCTTTACTTGGTATGTATTTGGTTATGTAGGAGCTGGAATATGTTGAAGGATCACTTATATCTACCATTGGTGTTTATGTGCTATGGAGTAGGTGATGAAAGTGATGAGAAGACACTTTAGCCTACTAATTGTACTATTTGGAATGGGGTAAAGCTACTATATCCAGGTAAGTAACTCTACCTACATGTTAGTTTTAACATGTTATATGGGTTAATGTGCTTAATTGTTGATAATACATATAGTAGATTAGGTGTAAACTATATAGATACATAGAGAATCCTTTGGGATTACATGTGTTAGAAGTTTGTGGTTACGATGTGTAGTAACTGGCAGTGAGGTTTATAAATATCACCAGATGAGTACCTTGTGAATAGGTATAATTGTGATGCTAGCAATTTGCTTAGCAAGTACTTAGTAATTAAAGAGGAGTGTATATGATGAATATACATTATGATATATACATGTGTAGTATGATATTGTACACACATGATGTTCATCGATGTATATGTATGTAGAGATTACAGTGTATGAATACTATGTAATCCGAGAATACCGAGTATTGGAGGTAACTTGTTATTACAGGTGAGTAATCTCACTTATATCTGATGTGATATGTATTGATTGACCTGTTGTAGATTGAATCAGTTTTGGGGGACGAATTTGACAGATTTAAACTTGGCATAGACAATACCAGATAAGCCGTGAGTCAATGCAAAGACAAGAACGGAGCCGTGAGTCAATGAAAAGACAATACCGGATAAGCCATGAGTCAATGTAAAGACAAGAACGGAGCTGTGAGTCTTTGAAAAAGACAATACTGGATAAGCCGTGAGTCTAGGCAAATGCGCAGCAAACTCGTGAACCATATGTGACTATGTGTTATGAGATGATATCTATATGAAGAGCAAAAATATACAGCCTCTGTGGCTAGGAGTTTGGATTTGATATCCATATATACGACCTCTGTAGCTAGGAGATTGGATTTGATATAGAAATATACGGCCTCTGTGGCTAGAGATTGGATTTAATATCCAAATATACGGCCTATGTGGCTAGGAGATTGGACTCAGTGTCCAAATTTATAGCCTTTATGGCTAAATTGTTGGGTTTCATTACCCAATACACTGCAGGAACCTTTATGGTTCATAACGCCTTTTTGGCTACACGGTTGGGTTTAACTACCTAACATATGGTAAGAACCTTTGTGAAATACATATTGGCCTACGTGGCTAAGAGAAGGGGCTTAAATGCCTAACATAAGTGATTAGGGCTTTTATGCTCATACTACAAAAAGGGTAGTGGTGAGTCTTAATGACTCGAAACTTTGTAGAAGTTAAAGAGGAGATAGATATAAATTCCTTGTGGCTTACGATAAAAAAGGTCGTAGAGTAGATGATTTCATGTTGGAAATCATGTGATTAAATACTGTGTAGTGATCCAGAATAGTGGTACCGAGTTGTCAGTTAGGTGTATACATGTGTTACTTGTATTACACCATGCTTGTTTATTTGTATCTTAGGTATCGGTAGATACCAGTGTAACTACAGAAAGAATACTTGTAGTTATTAATAATGGAGTATAGCTGGTTTGATATGTTTATATTAACCAGTACTTATGAGTTGTTGTAGGGAATGAAAGTAGTAAATGTCTATGGGAGTTGTGGGCAGTCATTATAGAAAAAGGTATGTAAATTATTCTTTGAAATAACAAGTATTTAGCTAGAGCCGGTGACTAGAAAAGTGACCGGTAGACCACACCATGGTAAGGGTCTATATGAGAATGGACAAGTCAATGTTGATAGAAAGTGATCGACATATATTGAAAATTTAATAGAGTCAGTAAATGTGTGGAATATGGTAAGGAAGAGTTGTTACCAATGTTTCCTTTGAAAGAATTGCAACATATCGGTGGCAAGTATTAGTAGAACTCTGTGAAATATCGTTTAGATGTTAAAGAAGAGGCGAATAGCCTTATGTGCTATTTAATAAAGGCCTTGTGGCTGAAATATTATAAGTAACAGACTTGGGTTCGCGGTGAACCGATATTGTGGAATTTATATGATTAAATTCTATAAATGTGGTACGTTAAAATAAGTGGTGCCAGATGTTTAAATGAGAATCACTTCCCTTTTCTTACTAGTAAAATGGGTGTATGAAAGAATAATTGGATTGTCTAAATACAACTTATATAGT
Organism: Cichorium intybus; assembly: GCA_023525715.1. Classification (NCBI taxonomy): domain Eukaryota; kingdom Viridiplantae; phylum Streptophyta; class Magnoliopsida; order Asterales; family Asteraceae; genus Cichorium; species Cichorium intybus. The sequence continues at coordinate 91,813,244 of CM042013.1, forward strand.
TGGGAAAGATAGAAATAAACGCTTTGGTTGGCTAAGCCAGGGTGTTAGAATGTCGTTGTTTAGGTACGTATAGCTTGTTGGAAGACTGCGATCATTCCTTGTTAGGAATGTAAATAAAGGGGAGAGTTGGCTTTAAAAGATTTGTATGTGACTGGAATGAAGTAGCCAGTAGATTTATACTAAAGTGAGTATAACAGTGATTTCAGTTGTGATTGAGAGAATTTTGCTTTCTTAAAAGTCAAACTGACCATTACCCAAGACGAAAAATATTAGAATAAAGCATGTGTACTAGCTAACCTTGTTGTGTATTGTATACATGAATGTATATACCACTGTTAGAGGTTCTGAGGAACTCTTGCTATAGACAGTAATAGTAGTAACCAAAAAGTAATGCATAACGAAGAGTTTGTGTTTCTTTGTATGAAGAATGTAATTGGTTAACTATGTTACAAAAATTTCCACTAACGAGTATAAGTGGTATAAATTGCATAATAGTTAAAGTATAACGATACTTAGACAGAAGGGGCATGTTTTAACTATGAATTAAGTAGTTATCTCCCCGAAGATCATTCATGAATAAATGATTATAAGATCTGAGAATAGTATGAGGTGCCACGATTTGATTGGAGAACTGTACAAGATACCATATACGGGTATTGATTGATAATAGTATTAGACGGTACGAGGTATCGTGATTTAATATTGTGTGACGATTGATACGGTGTGTCAATCGGTGACACTTTAGGATAATTGGCACGAAGATACCATGCAGCGTATAGTACTAGGGTACTATGTAGTGAAATTAAATGATAGTATAATGTTGTATACGATATAAAAACTACGAGTTAAGTAGTAACTGGTTGGAATTGTGTATGCAAAGTACATAGCAACCAATATTGTGTTGTAGTATACCATATGTAATGTGTTAATGTATAGCTAATACTAGACGCATTTAAGTATAGTATGTAGATGTTGTAACTTGATGTACAAAGTAAAATAAATGCAGAATTGTTGTGCCTGGCAAGATGCATTAAGCGGATACTCATGGTTCCATAAATTGAGTATGTGCGGCTAGTAGTGCTGAGCAAAGGAACACAGTCTAAATCACTATTGTGATAGTGAGATAGCTTATAAGTAGTGACGAGACGAGAACATCATTACTATGTGTAATGTGTTGTTTGAGAACAAAATAGACATGTAATAGATGTTTGGTATAACATATGTTATGCGTATGGTGATCACTTAGTGAATATCTAGTGATCATATGTAGTATGTAGCGATCACATCATGACTATTGTTGTGATCATAAGTAGTAGTAAAGATATGTGGTAGTTGCATATCGAATACTTTACAACCATGTAGCAGGTTGTGACTATGTATATGTGTATATGAATATACATCGTAGAGATGTTGAATGATTATACCGTATGATACAAAAATAGATATACGTGTACAGTAAGGAAAGTAAATTAATATAGTATGTATAGAACTATATGAATGTGATCTCTGTTGTGATTGATAGGACCATTTCCTTAGCAATGAAACCCATCACCACCAAGATGAGAGATGAATAGAAGTTAGAATTCCTATCGTGTAATGGGAATTCCAATCTAAATGAGAATGTAGGTTTGTAATGAAACCTTGAGCAATTTGACAATTTGCAATGAGATTCCGAGGACGGAATCTTTTGAAGTGGGGAAGAATTTGTAACACCACGTTCCAAGTTTCGGTAAGTAAATATATGTTAATCATAGTGTAATTATGATTTAATATGATGTTATAAGTGTTTGGGTGATTAGAACACCTTTTGGGTAAAGTTTTCGTGCGAAAAACGCCAAAAATGGGTTACACGGGCCGTGTAAATTGAGCACGGGTCGTGTAAAAGGTCCATGAAGTTTTACCGAAGGTTACACAGGTCGTGTAAATTGAGCACGCGTCGTGTAAAAGGTCGATGAATTCTTACCGAGACTTACACGGGTCGTGTACTTTGGACACGGGTCGTGTTTCCTGCAGACCAATTTTTAAAGCATCCTGCAAGTTACACGGGCCGTGTAACATGGACACGGGCCGTGTAACTTGGACACGGGCCGTGCTGCGCACCAACCCTACACTTGATATTTGCGATTTTGAGTTATTTGAGCAGAAATTCTCGAACAAAAACACCCCCCCCCCCCAAAACCCTAGAAACATTCCCTCTTCATATTAGGACCAAATTGGAAGGCTAGAACGCGGAAGATTGAAGTAGTTTTTGATATCTCACTTATTGAAGGTAAGGTTTACTGTTTTAAACCTTTTGAACGGTTGATTTGGTTGAATTGGGTTGGTTTCGAGTGGTTATGATGAACCACCCGTAATTAGTCGAAATTTGAGTATATAGGACTTGTTTGGATGTCTTGAAACGCTTATAATCTCGAGTCCTAACTGTTGTGAGCATGCTTTATGCTTAAAGGGTGGAAATACATGGTGTTCACCTTCACTTGGTATGTATTTGGTTATGTAGGAGCTGGAATATGTTGAAGGATCACTTGTATCTACCGTTGGTGTTTATGTGGTGTGGAGTAGGTGATGAAAGTGATGAGAAGACACTTTGGCCTACCAATTGTACTATTTGGAATGGGGAAAAGCTACTATATCCAGGTGAGTAACTCTACCTACATGTTAGTTGTAACATGTTATATGGGTTAATGTGCTTAATTGCTGATAATACATATAGTAGATTATGTGTAAACTATGTAGATACATAGAGAATCCTTTAGGATTACATGTGTTAGAAGTTTGTGGTCACGATGTGTAGTAACTGGCAGTGAGGTTTATAAATATCACCAGATGAGTACCTTGTGAATAGGTATAATTGTGATGCTAGCAATTTGCTTAGCAAGTACTTAGTAGTTAAAGAGGAGTGTATATGATGAATATACATGATGATATATACATGTGTAGTATGATATTGTGCACACATTATGTTCATCGATGCATAGGTATGTAGAGATTACAGTGTATGAATACTATGTAATCCGAGAATACCGAGTATTGGAGGTAACTTGTTATTACAGGTGAGTAATCTCACTTATATCCCATGTGATATGTATTGATTGACCTGTTGTAGATTGAGTTAGTTTTGGGGGACGAATTTGACATATTTAAACTTGGCATAGAATATACCAGATAAGCTGTGAGTCAATGCAAAGACAATCACGAAGTCGTGATTCAATGAAAAGACAATACCGGATAAGCCGTGAGTCAATGTAAGGACAAGAACGGAGCTGTGAGTCTTTGAAAAAGACAATACCGGATAAGCCGTGAGTCTAGGAAAAAGCGGGGCAAACTCATGAGCCATATGTGACTATGTCGTATGAGATGATATCTATATGAAGAGCAAAAATATACGGCCTCTGTGGCTAGGTGATTGGATTTGATATCCAAATATACGGCCTACGTGGCTAGGAGATTGGATTTGATATCAAAATATACGGCCTTTGTGGCTAGGAGATTGGATTTAATATCCAAATATGCGGCCTATGTGGCTAGGAGATTGGACTCAGTGTCCAAATATATAGCCTTTATGGCTAAATGGTTGGGTTTAATTACCCAATACACTGCAGGAACCTTTATGGTTCATAACGCCTTTTTGGCTACACGGTTGGGTTTAACTACCTAACATATGGTAAGAACCTTTGTGAAACACATATTGGCCTACGTGGCTAAGAGAAGGGGCTTAAATGCCTAACATAAGTGATTAGGGCTTTTGTGCTCATACTACAAAAAGGGAAGTGGTGAGTCTTAATGACTCGAAACTTTGTAGAAGTTAAAGAGGAGATAGATATAAATTCCTTGTGGCTTACGATAAGAAAGGTCGTAGAGTAAATGATTTAATGTTGGAAATCATGTGATGAAATACTGTGTAGTGATCCCGAATAGTGGTATCGGGTTGTCGGTTAGGTGTATACTTGTGTTACTTGTATTACACTGTGCTTGTTTATTTGTAGCTTAGGTATCGATAGATACCAGTGTAACTACAGAAAGAATACTTGTAGTTATTAATAATGGAGTATAGCTGGTTTGATATGTTTATATTAACCAGTACTTATGAGTTGTTGCAGGGAATAACTACACCCACGTGTTGGGTGATGTATTACATTTAAATAAGTTATTCATGCCGTTGTTTTGTTACTCACTAAACTTTATAGCTTACGTGTGTGTGTTATATTGTGTGCAGGTTAGCAGTTGTAGCGCCGAGCTCGGATCGTGGGACAATTCTCGATGGTAACTTCTTGTAGATTCCAGAGCACACGAGTACCCAATTATACTATTTATGTTATAATGCGAAAAATATTCTGGGTATACTCTTTGTTGAAACTGGGCGTTACAAGTTGGTATCAGAGCCGTGGTTTAAGTGAATTAGGTGTCTATAGAGTAGATTCCTAGACTTAAACCTTGAAAGATAGTAGAATGTATTGTTAAATTAGGTATATATTAACATGTGTGTTATATATATGACCTGATTATTGCTGAATTTTGAAGTATGTGAAGTATTCGGAGTAATCCGATTTTCGAAAATTAAAGGATGAGAGCCGGAATGGTGGCCGGGTTTATTTTAAGACTCGTTATAAAGAGGAGCTAGAGGCCTAGCGAAAAGAAATCCGACAGAATTACGTGTAATAATTGTTGATATTGTACGTAAATTACTACATATTGTTGTAGGTGTACACGGAAAAGCAGACGAGTCGTCTTGAGGCTCGATGAATAGAGAAAGAATGAAAGTAGTAAAATGCCTACGGGAGTTGTGGGCAGTCATTATAGAAAAAGGTATGTAAATTATTCTTTGAAATAACAAGTATTTAGCTAGAGCCGGGGACTAGAAAAGTGACTGGTAGACCACACCATGGTAAGGGTCTATATGAGAATGGACAAGTCAATGTTGATAGAAAGTGATCGACATATATTGAAAATTTAATAGAGTCAGTAAATGTGTGGAATATGGTAAGGAAGAGTTGTTACCAATGTTTCATTTGAAAGAATTGCACCATATCGGTGGCAAGTATTAGTAGAACTCTGTGAAATAACGTTTAGATGTTAAAGAAGAGGCGAATAGCCTTATGTGCTATTTAATAAAGCCCTTGTGGCTGAAATATTATAAGTAACAGACTTGGGTTCGCGGTGAACCGATATAGTGGAATTTATATGATTAAATTCTATAAATGTGGTACGTTAAAATAAGTGGTCCCAGATGTTTAAATGAGAATCACTTCCCTTTTCTTACTAGTAAAATGGGTGTATGAAAGAATAATTGGATTGTCTAAATACAACTTATATAGTTGGGAAAGATAGAAATAAACGCTTTGGTTGGCTAAGCCAGGGTGTTAGAATGTCGTTGTTTAGCTACGTATAGCTTGTTGGAAGACTGCGATCATTCCTTGTTAGGAATGTAAATAAAGGGGAGAGTTGGCTTTAAAAGATTTGTATGTGACTGGAATGAAGTAGCCAGTAGATTTATACTAAAGTGAGTATAACAGTGATTTCAGTTGTGATTGAGAGAATTTTGCTTTCTTAAAAGTCAAACTGACCATTACCCAAGACGAAAAATATTAAGAATAAAGCATGTGTACTAGCTAACCTTGTTGTGTATTGTATACATGAATGTATATACCGCTGTTAGAGGTTCTCAGGAACTCTTGGTAGAGACAGTAATAGTAGTAACCAAAAAGTAACGCATAACGAAGAGTTTGTGTTTCTTTGTATGAAGAATGTAATTGGTTAACTATGTAACAAAAATTTCCACTAACGAGTATAAGTGGTATAAATTGCATAATAGTTAAAGTATAACGATACTTAGACAGAAGGGGCATGTTTTAACTATGAATTAAGTAGTTATCTCCCCGAAGATCATTCATGAATAAATGATTATAAGATCTGAGAATAGTATGAGGTGCCACGATTTGATTGGAGAATAGTACAAGATACCATATACGGGTATTGATTGATAATAGTATTAGACGGTACGAGGTATCGGGTTTTAATATTGTGTGACGATTGATACGGTGTGTCGATCGGTGACACTTTAGGATAATTGGCACGCTGATACCATGCAGCGTATAGTACTAGGGTACTATGTAGTGAAATTAAATGATAGTATAATGTTGTATACGATATAAAAACTACGAGTTAAGTAGTAACTGGTTGGAATTGTGTATGCAAAGTACATAGCAACCAATATTGTGTTGTAGTATACCATATGTAATGTGTTAATGTATAGCTAATACTAGACGCCTTTAAGTATAGTATGTAGATGTTGTAACTTGATGTACAAACTAAAATAAATGCAGAATTATTGTGACTGGCAAGATGCATTAAGCGGATACTCATGGTTCCATAAATTGAGTATGTGCGGCTAGTAGTGCTGAGCAAAGGAACACAGTCTAAATCACTATTGTGATAGTGAGATAGCTTATAAGTAGTGACGAGACGAGAACATCATTACTATGTGTAATGTGTTGTTTGAGAACAAAATAGACATGTAATAGATGTTTGGTATAACATATGTTATGCGTATGGTGATCACTTAGTGAATATCTAGTGATCATATGTAGTATGTAGCGATCACATCATGACTATTGTTGTGATCATAAGTAGTAGTAAAGATATGTGGTAGTTGCATATCGAATACTTTACAACCATGTAGCAGGTTGTGACTATGTATATGTGTATATGAATATACATCGTAGAGATGTTGAATGATTATACCGTATGATACAAAAATAGATATACGTGTACAGTAAGGAAAGTAGATTAATATAGTATGTATAGAACTATATGAATGTGATCTCGGTTGTGATTGATAGGACCATTTCCTTAGCAATGAAATCCATCACCTCCAAGATGAGAGATGAATAGAAGTTAGAATTCCTATCGTGTAATGGGAATTCCAATCTAAATGAGAATGCAGGTTTGTAATGAAACCTTGAGCAATTTGACAAGTTGCTATGAGATTCCGAGGACGGAATCTTTTGAAGTGGGGAAGAATTTGTAACACCACGTTCCAAGTTTCAGTAAGTAAATATATGTTAATCATAGTGTAATTATGATTTAATATGATGTTATAAGTGTTTGGGTGATTAGAACACCTTTTGGGTAAAGTTTTCGTGCGAAAAACGCCAAAAATGGGTTACATGGGTCGTGTAAATTGAGCACAGGTCGTGTAAAAGGTCCATGAAGTTTTACCGAAGGTTACACGGGTCGTGTAAATTGAGCACACGTCGTGTAAAAGGTCGATGAATTCTTACCGAGATTTACACAGGTCGTGTACTTTGGACATGGGTCGTGTTTCCTGCAGACCAATTTTTAAAGTATCCTGCAAGTTACACGGGCCATGTAACTTGGACACGAGACGTGTAACTTGGACACGGGACGTGTAACTTGGACACGGGCCTTGCTGCGCACGGACCCCACACTTTATATTTGCGATTTTGAGTTATTTGAGCAGAAATTCTCGAACAAAAACACCCCCCCAAAACCCTAGAAACATTCCCTCTTCATATTAGGACCAAATTGGAAGGCTAGAACGCGGAAGATTGAAGTAATTTTCGATATCTCACTTATTGAAGGTAAGGTTTACTGTTTTAAACCTTTTGAACGGTTGATTTGGTTGAATTGGGTTGGTTTCGAGTGGTTATGATGAACCATCCTTAATTAGTCGAAATTTGAGTATATAGGACTTGTTTGGATGTCTTGAAATGCTTATAATCCCGAGTCCTAACTGTTGTGAGCAAGCTTTACGCTTGAAGGGTGGAAATACATGGTGTTTACCTTCACTTGGTATGTATTTGGTTATTAGGAGCTGAATATGTTGAAGGATCACTTGTATCTACCGTTGGTGTTTATGTGGTATGGAGTAGGTGATGAAAGTGATGAGAAGACACTTTGGCCTGCCAATTGTACTATTTGGAATGGGGTAACGCTACTATATCCAGGTGAGTAACTCTACCTACATGTTAGTTGTAACATGTTATATGGGTTAATGTGCTTAATTGCTGATAATACATATAGTATATTAGGTGTAAACTATGTAGATACATAGAGAATCCTTTGGGATTCCATGTGTTAGAAGTTTGTGGTTACGATGTGTAGTAACTGGCAATGAGGTTTATAAATATCACCAGATGAGTACCTTGTGAATAGGTATAATTGTGATGCTAGCAATTTGCTTAGCAAGTACTTAGTAGTTAAAGAGGAGTGTATATGATGAATATACATGATGATATATACATGTGTAGTATGATATTGTGCACACATGATGCTCATCGATGCATAGGTATATCCCATGTGATATGTATTGATTGACCTGTTGTAGATTGAATCATTTTTGGGGGACGAATTTGACAGATTTAAACTTGGCATAGACAATACCAGATAAGTCGTGAGTCAATGCAAAGACAAGAACGGAGCCGTGAGTTAATGAAAAGACAATACCGGATAAGCCGTGAGTCAATGTAAAGACAAGAACGGAGTTGTGAGTCATTGAAAAAGGCAATACCGAATAAGCCATGAGTCTTGGCAAAAGCGGGGAAAACTCGTGAGCCATATGTGACTATGTGTTATGAGATGATATCTATATGAAGAGCAAAAATATACGGCCTCTGTAGCTAGGAGATTGGATTTGATATCCAAATATACAGCCTCTGTGGCTAGGAGATTGGATTTAATATCCAAATATACGGCCTATGTGGCTAGGAGATTGGACTCAGTGTCCAAATATATAGCCTTTATGGCTAAATGGTTGGGTTTAATTACCCAATACACTGCAGGAACCTTTATGGTTCATAACGCCTTTTTGGCTACACGGTTGGGTTTAACTACCTAACATATGGTAAGAACCTTTGTGAAACACATATTGGCCTACGTGGCTAAGAGAAGGGGCTTAAATGCCTAACATAAGTGATTAGGGCTTTTGTGCTTATACTACAAAAAGGGAAGTGGTGAGTCTTAATGACTCGAAACTTTGTAGAAGTTAAAGAGGAGATAGATATAAATTCCTTGTGGCTTACGATAAGAAAGGTCGTAGAGTAGATGATTTCATGTTGGAAATCATGTGATGAAATACTGTGTAGTGATCCCGAATAGTGGTACCGAGTTGTCAGTTAGGTGTATACATGTGTTACTTGTATTACACCGTGCTTGTTTATTTGTAGCTTAGGTATAGGTAGATACCAGTGTAACTATAGAAAGAATACTTGTAGTTATTAACAATGGAGTATAGCTGGTTTGATATGTTTATATTAACAGTACTTATGAGTTGTTGCAGGGAATAACTACACCCACGTGCTAGGTGATGTATTACATTTAAATAAGTTATTCATGCCATTGTTTTGTTACTCACTAAGCTTTATAGCTTACGTGTGTGTGTTATATTGTGTGCAGGTTAGCAGTTGCAGCGCCCGGCTCGGATCGTGGGACGATTCTCGATGGTAACTTCTTGTAGATTCCAGAGCACACGAGTACCCAATTATACTATTTATGTTATAATGCGAAAAATTTGCTGGGTATACTCTGTGTTGAAACTGGGTGTTACAACTACTTGCAGCCAACACTTCCCCAGGGAGATACCCAACCATGTCTCGACAGTGAAACCCGATACGAGACTTATCATGCTAAATCTCTTAATCGTTTCTTCAGACCGGTTATCTAACCGATCCCTAACACCCTGCCGAGATCCTCCACTAATACCTAGTGCTTCCTACACGACCGTTCCATCTTCTGTAAGGAATCCGAATACCCGAGCCTAGCATTCCCAATGCTCAAGGATCGAGGTGCTTTTGTTGCTACACGATCAAGCACACCTATAAACATCTCTTTGCTTACACCTCCCGACTACCCTACTGCACGCTCCTGTTAAGTGTTGAAATCAATTAAATAAGCAAACAATGACTAGTGTTCTAACAGTTGGTGTTGTTCATGAACAATCACAAAGTATTTAGAATAGTGAAGAACAGTTAAAGAACACAGTGATATAGATAACTTGTGCTGAATGCTTTATTGAGTGATTTAGGGTTTTACAACGGGGACGATTACAATCTCGCTATCGACACGGTATGGTATCACTGATATTTATACTAAAGTAGTGATACGCATAGTACAACTTTATTACAGAGAATATCCTATCAGAGTACTTAGCCAATAGAATATTATATTCATCAACACGTATTGTACTGTACGCGTGCTCACAAAAGTTTGACAGGCTGTGAAGTCCTCGGATCCTCTGTGTATCACACTTCGGAGTCTTCAGACTTCGGGGTTCTTCTTGTAATTTATACTTCGGGATCACAAGCAGAAGGTCTTCGGATGGTTGAGCACTTCAGCACAAATAGGCTCAACAATCTCCCCCTTTGTGTGAAGTGCATCCGAACCCTATCTTTGTTGTCGGTAGTGTTTCTTGTAGGCTTCCTTCAAAGTGTACCTCACTGTCAACTACAAGTTGAGGTGTTCTCTTACTTTCTTTTTCTCTTGCTAGTTGATCACAAAACAGTTGTTTACCAGGGCCAGTTTTCCCGACCTTCAAGTGCTCAAAGTTTTCTATTGTGGTCGGTGGGGGTGCAAGGGATTGATTGAAGAGTTCAGCCTCAACAATATCGAACCTGGCTACTCTTAAAAGATAGTTTCTGCAGAAGGAGGAGATGTGAGTTTTGGCTAGTGCGAAGACCCCCATATCTTCGCACTCATTGCCAGCTGAGAATTTCAGGATATCAAGAAGAGATATGAAGTCCAAAGGATTCATAATTGGGAAGTCAGCAATGGTGAACTTCGACTCTTCATCTTCATTTATACCCCGAAGTAAGAAAAAATTTAGGTTCTGAAAACCTACATACTCCTCTCCTCTTTTGATGTAAATTATTTTAACTATTTTCTTTTCACTCCATACATAGTTCGGAGCTTGGATGAACTTTGCATGGAATGCAACTTTTCTTGTCTTGTACTCCGGCAGCTGTTCTTTTGTCACATTCCTTTCAAATTACAGAAAGGCGAATGTCTTCGGGTTGTAGGGGAGATCCAGCTACTGGTTTTTTCCATCCTTTGTTTCAAGGCTCTTGAGTGGAAGCCTCTTGTTAATGTGAAAGTCATTGAAACCAATGGCCCTGATTAACTCCTCGGTCCATGTTTGGTTCTCAATGGCAATCCTGTTGATTTCGAGGATCTTCTTGTACTCCTCGTGTCTTTCTTTGTGGACTTGCTCCATGTGAGGAGCAATCCTTATTTCTTTCACCAAAGGCTGAGAACTGGAACCACCTGCTTCAGTTGTCGTTGTGGTTCCAAAGGTGGGTCCAGCCTTGGAGGGAATTGGAGGGATAAAGGGGGGTCTTCCCAAGATTGTTGATTGGTGGGTAATTTGTTGTTCGGTGGTTGTTTTTTCCGGGTCTGCGGAGGTTGGAGTCTCTAGAGCTTGAGACCCTGTAGCTTCTGAGGTTGGAGTCTCTAGAGGTTGAAACCCTGTAGCTTCTGATTCTCCCCTTTGTGAAGGATGAACAATGTGTTCACCCTGAGCAATTTGCTGGGGTCTCCCTCTTTCAGCCTGTGATCTCTCCATTTTTAAGGAGACGTTGATCATGGGTTGAAGTGTGGTTTTCAACTTTGTGACCATGTCTGTGATGATGGCCTGGTTTGTAGTTCGAAGCTCCTTGGCAAAAGTAGCAACTGTGGAGGATGACAATTCCGCAGTGAGCTCTTCTACACGTTTGTGGGCATCAGACAGGTGTTTGGCGAACCCTGTATGGTATTGTGAGTTAAAGGACTCAGTTGAGTCCCGAAGATCATGCAGCTTCTTGGTCACTTCGGAGTTAGATAACTCCACTTTTCTCACCAGCTCCTCAATCCTTTTATCATTTTGCTCCTTAAAGAGCCGGTGCCTCTCATCTATCTGCTCAACCGCAGTGTTGAGCTTTCCTTCAATGGCCCGTTGAATTTCCAGTTGTTTCTCCAGAACATGTTGTTCCGAAGCCTTGACCAATTCTTCCATTTTACCGGTCAAGGATTTTTGGACCTCTATAATCAGGTCCTTAACACTGGCTTCAGGCTTCTTTGAGGGATCGAAGCCAGTGTTGGATTGCAGCAGGGCATCTAATTTGTAGTTGAGGATTTTGTATTGTTTCCCCAAGATGAAGTCTGAATCATCCAGACTTTCATCATCGTTTTCCTCTATTGTGATAGACGCGATGTGGAAGGCGGCCATGGCCTCTTCGATGGATGGTGGTTGTGAAGAAACGTTGGCTTCAAAATCGAAGTCATCTTGGAATGGATAATCAGGCAGTGATGTATCCATACCAGATGGAGGGATAGGTGGTACATCTGTGAAGGTTGATTTTTGTGGAGAATGAGGAGGTGTTATATGAGGTGGTGTGGGTGGTCTGGTTGATTTAGGTGGTGAAAGAGGTTCAGTAGTGTTTGTGGAGTGGGTTGTCTGGTTGTTTTAGGTGGTGATGGTGGTCTGGGTTCATGGATTGGTGAGGGTTGGTGTTCTTCTTCCTCCTCTTCTGGAATGGCTTCGGTGGGGTTTTTCTCTGATTCCAAAGTCTCATCCACAATGGTCGTTTTCCTTGACCGCTTTGGTTGTTTCCTCTTCGGAGTGGTCTGCTCCGAAGCCTTTCTCTTTTTCTCTGTTTTCTTTGGACCACTTGGTCCACCAGTCGCTTTCATCTTGCCCTTAGCTTTTGTTTGGGCTTTTGTTGATGCAGTGTGAATTTCTTCCTGAGTAACATCTAGAATGGGGTATGGAATAATAAGAGTATTTATGTAAGTGTTTACCTCATTGCACTCCATGGATACTTTGGAGAGCATAGCTTGAGGAATTTGGGCGTAGAAGGTTGCCGGTTCTTCATCTAGGGCTGGAATTGCAATGGGAGTGTATTTCATCCCAGCAAGTGAAACATCGTACTGCTTGCTGGTAGTGGGCATGTACAACAATCGCCCAGAATCTGGCATTTGAAATTTATGTCCCCTTCAGGCTGTGATTTATGTGGGAGCAGAAATCTGCCCATAGAATCGATGCGAAATCTACCTTGACATCATAGTAGATTCCATACAGGAGGCCATGGAAGGTAACGCTTGCAGAGTCCAAGCCGGAGGTTCTTCCTGAAAGACATCTGAGAAAGATACTGAAGTAGTATCTCCAAAGATTGGGGAGTTGGTTTTTCTTGAACATGCTTATCTTTTCAAGAGGAGGTGTGTAGCCTATTTCGTTGAACATTGCAACGAGTTGATCAGCAGAGGGAACAACCATCTCCTTGGAGTTGTAGATTGGAAGACGAAGGGCTTCAATGAACTTCTCCTTGGTTAATTGTACCTTCTTGGTTTTGCCCTTGGAATCAACAGCCTCATAGAACACCGATTTGACATGGTTGTTGGATTCGAACAAAGCATTTGATGTGTAGTGTGTCCTGTGAACCAGAGTTGCAGGGATTGATGGAGTGTAAGTTAGGGCATAACCGAGAACTGACCTTTTTAAGCATTCAACCACAGCATCAATTGGTTGAGGGTAGAGTTTCAGATCGTTACGGAGAACCAAATTAGCAGATTGGTTCTTGAGAACAGGAATTGAAATAGCTTCAGTTGTATGATATGATGCTTCAGCCATTTTTGAAGTGTTGAGAAGAATGGATGAACTTAGGTTTTCTGAGAGAGTTTTTGCAGAGGAGATTTGAGTGCTATAATCGCGTAAAGAGATGAACTAATGGGTCGTGAGGTATATAAGTATTCGTGGTCCCAAGGCAATTTAATGTGCGTGGGAATTGGTCCACTAATATTATGACACCTCTCTGCTTAGCCGTTCCACTTTATCTGCAAAAACGGAACCGTTCGTCTGTCAGTCATCATTATTTAAAATTGAACCGCCACTTTCACACGATCTTATTGTTACGATTTGCCACGATTGTCTCAGTGACAGCTGTGTAACAACGGTTATTAAATTCAAAAGAATGTTTGTCTCTGAGATAATCATAAATCTGAAAAATCATTTAAACAATAAGTTTGACTTCAGATCAATGTGGATAATAATGACCGTTACTAGTGCTCGTCGGAGTGGATAGATAAAGTGAGTGTTATGATTTACTCCGAAGGGTGTTAATAACACTTCGGATAGCAACATTCGTTTGTGAAATGTTTGTTGATACTCCGAAGTCCATTTGTTATCTTTTTGTTTTTCTTGAGTATGTCTTGTTTTAAGTTTTGAGTGATGCATGATAACACTTAACCTTGACTTCCCTGAATATTATGAAATGAAGGTTTAACAGGTTAATGTTCAGGATCATTCGAATCATGTTGGAAGTCCATTTTTCATTTGAAAGTCTGTTTGATTCAATATCAGTCATGAATGTATAAGTCTAATCACCCCATTACCAACTTAATTTCGCATTTTGAACAGATATTTGATCAAATTTTTGTGCTTCAAATTTTTCATTCTAAATAATTGTAACATCCTTTGCATTTGAAATTTAAAGAAATATTCATTTTTGAATTGAACATCAGAAGTGTGTTTAAAAATTGGATCGACTTTCAAGAATCTTTTGATAAACCTATTCCCTTTCATCAATTGAAGCGTTTGGATACTAAGTTCTGATGACAAGCCTTTGAGCTTCGTACACCACTTCAACTTTACCATTTAAGATAGATTACTTGAAATGTTCATATTCTCTACAAGGTACTCGACTATGTTATAGGAGTTCCTTGTATTGTTATTTAAAACAGATGAATATGCCTTTGAGTGCTGATTTCTCTTTCTTTTGCACTTCCCTTATTATCTTTTTGTCTTGCTTGTTTTCTTTGAATCTTTTGACAATTTTTTTTCTATTTATCTTTTTGAGTTTTTCTATTTGTTCTTTTTATCTTTTCCTTTTAGGATTTTCTTATTCGAAGAGACAAAATTTCACCATTTAGTTTCTTTCTTTGGTGATTTTTGGTTTTGTTTTGTGCAATCCTTGAGTTTGAGAAACTTCATTTAGTTCAATTTTGAGACAACAATGAAAAGAGATTTAAATTTACTTATCAGACAATGTTGGTACTATTTTTGAAGAAAACTTCGGAACACTTGAGTTATCCTGTGTAGTTTTGAGGCTACATGATTAGTTTGATGTTGAAGCGAGTCAAGTTCAGAAGGGAGTTCAGGAATAGACATTTTGTTAAGGATATTAGAATCAAACAAGACTTCAAATTGTAAAATAGCCTTAACCTCACTCCAAAGTCTGTTCTTTTACCATTGTTTCAAGTCGATTCGCAAATACATATTAGTGCAATAAGGTATGATTATCAGAATCTAAAATCAAAGTTTTGTCCTTTAGTCAGGTAGTTCATGAAAGTAAGATTAAACTTTGTCCTTTGTGCATCAAAACAGTTAATGTATGTTCAAGAACCTTTATTTTTCTTGTTTTTGGATTTTTCTTTGAAATTAACCTTTTTGTGATTATTCTTAAGAAGAAAAGTCAAAATATGTTTTAACGATTTTACCATTTACGATCTTTATTCTTCAGAATTATCTGTTCCGTAGAGCTCCGAAGTGATAAAGTACTTCGGGGTACTGCGGTGTAACAATGTGAGGTTTTACTTGTTTTGCTTCGATGAGCTCCGAAGCGATAAAGCACTTCAGAGTGCTGCAGAGTGTTATAAATTTTATTGTAAGTGAAAAGATTTAGAGAAAGAGTGAGCAAATCTGAGATTTATTGTAGACTGGATCCATCAATCATTCCAAGTCCACGAACAATTCTTGTAAATGCCTCTTCATTTAAAGCCTTTGTGAAGATGTCTGCCAATTGTTCTGTTGTGTGGAGAAAGTGCACTTCTATATTCCCCTCCTCAACATGACTTTTGATAAAGTGATAGCGAAGAGCTATGTGCTTTGTCTTGGAATGTTGAACAGGATTGTGGCAAATCCGAATTGCATTTTGTGAATCACAGAACAATGGAATCTTCCTCATGTTGATAGCATAATCTTTCAGTTGACTCTGGATCCATATGATTTGGGAAGTACAAGCCGCAGCAGCCACATATTCAGCTTCAGCGGTGGAGATAGAGACACAAGTTTGCTTCTTAGATTGCCAACTAATTAGCTTTCCATCAAGGAATTAACAGCCCCTCGAAGTGCTCTTGCGATCAACAGAGCATCCACCAAGATCTGAGTCTGAATAAGCTTGTATGTAGAAGCCGGAGTTTGCTGGGTACCACAGGCCGTAAGCAGATGTGCCATGAAGATATTGAAAGATCGTCTTAACCGCAGCCAAATGAGGTTCTCTTGGGTCAGCCTGATATCTTGCACAATTACAGACTGCGAACATGATATCAGGGCGACTGGCTGTGAGGTAGAGCAGTGATCCAATCATGCTACGGTATTGTTGTCGTCTGTCTTTGGTTTATCCAATGAAGGATTTAATTTTGTACCTGCAGGCAATGGAACTTTTGCTTTGGAGCAGTTAGTCATTCCGAAGCGTTCAAGCAAACTCTTCGTGTAATTTTGTTGATTGATGAAGATCCCGTCATTAGATTGTTTTATTTGTATTCCAAGAAAGAAATTAATACTTCCCATCATACTCATCTGAAATTTGCTTTTCATTAGTTTTTCAAAATCTTTTGACAACTTAGGGTCAGTGGATCCGAAGATTATGTCATCCACATAGATTTGGACTAACATCAAATGAGATCCAACTTTCTTTCTGAAAAGTGTTGGATCCACTGAACCTTGTTTAAAGTTTGATTCTTTTAAAAATTTTGTCAAGGTCTCATACCAAGCTCTTGGAGCTTGTTTTAAACCATAGACAGCCTTGTCTAGCACATAGCAATGGTTTGGATGTTCTCTACTTTTAAAGCCAGGTGGTTGTTCAACAAAAACGGTTTCCTCGAGATCACCATTCAGAAAGGCACACTTGACATCCATTTGAAAGACATCAAAGTTGACATTCAGAAAGGCACACTTGACATCCATTTAAAAGACATCAAAGTTTTTGTGTGCAGCATAGGCCAAAAATATCCGAACTGATTCGAGTCTAGCAACAGGAGCAAATGTTTCTTCATAATCAATCCCCTCCTGTTGACAATAACCCTGGACAACCAGCCTTGCTTTGTTTCGAACCACATTGCCTTCGGTGTCTAGTTTGTTTTTGTACACCCATTTCAGACCAACAATTGAAGCATTTACAGGTTTTGGAATAAGCCTCCAAACTTTGTTTCTTTCAAATTCTTCTAACTCCAACTGCATTGCTTAAATCCAGTCAGGCTGATCGAAAGCATCTTTAACGTTTTTAGGTTCTACCTTGGAGATAAAGACATTGAACATGCACAACTCCGAAGTTTTGTTGAAGTCAAGTTGTCTTCGGTGAAGTTGTGCACGTTTCAATACTCTATCTTGAACGTTACCGATGACTAGTGATGGTGGATGATTTTTCGTCCATTTGTCCAAAGGAGGATAGTTTGGATCAAAATCAGGTGGTCCTTCAGAATCAATATCCTCGATATCTGAAGGATATCCCGAAGTGGAAGGGAAATCACCCGTAAATAAATGATTGTTTGACTTAGTTGCATTTGACTGTGGTGTGTGCAGTTGTGAAGTAGAGTATAGAGTGTTCTCCCCCTCGACAGCTGTTGGTGTGGAGGAAGTGGTTGCTTTATCCGAAGTGATAGGGGTTTCTGAGTATGGAGTGATAATCTCTTGCTCCCCCTGGATCGATGGAAGCAGGGACATGATATGAGAGATTTCCCGAGGGGTTGAAGTGTGACTGTTGTTTGGCTCCCCCTCAACACTAGCATTTCCTTCACTTTGGTTTGATGGCTCCCCCTCAATAGATGATGGTCTTTGCACACTGCTTGTAGAAGAATCATCAGGTACATCTGTGAGTTTGGACAATTCGGACACATGGTTATCAGGTGCTCTGGCTTCAGAGTCCACAGCCCTCACAGGTGGATCAAACAAAATAGCGAAGTCTGTATCAAATGTAGTGATTTGTACAGCATCCACAACAGGCTTTGGAAAGATGGATGACATGGGGAATGGATGCAAAGACTTCTTGATGTAGTAATCATCGAACCTTAGATTGAAGGTTTCTTCAATATTTCGAGTCCTCTTGTTCAAGACTATATAAGCTTTTGAGTCTTGAGAGTATCCAAGGAAAATCCCTTCTTCTGATTTTTCATTGAACTTTGTCAAATGGTCTTTTAAATTCAAGATGAAAAACCTACAACCAAAGATGTGAAGGAATTTGACATTTGGTTTTCTAAAATTGAGTACTTCATAAGGTGTGATGTGAAATCTCTTGTGGATGTAGGATCTATTTTGAGTAAAGCAGGCTGTAGAAATAGCTTCGGCCCAGAAGTACATGGGCAAATTTGAAAAATTAAGCATAGTTCTAGCTGCTTCATACAAAGAACAATTTCTCCTTTCTACAACACCATTTTGTTGTGGAGTGTATGGTGCTAAGAAGTTGTGACTAATTCCTTTTGTTTTCAAGAATCCATCAAGAGTTTGATTTTTGAACTTCGAACCATTGTCACTGTGCACAGTTCTGACCTTTTTGTTTAGCATCACTTCCATTTTTCTTATGAAGTTAATGATTTCTTCAGCAGCATCTGATTTGTTTCTTAGAAATAACACCCAAGTAAACCTTGAATAATCATTAACTATCACAAGTATGTACTTCTTCTTTCCAATTGACTCTACTGCGGATGGACCACACAAGTCCATATAGAGAAGTGAAAGGGGTTCGGTGATTTTGGGATTGATCACAGTTGGATGCCTTTGTTTTGTTTGCTTGCCATGTTCACAAGCAGAACAAAGTGAATCATTATCAAATTTGAGAGCAGGCATTCCACGAACCAAGTCCATAGCCACTAACTTGTTTAAGACTTTAAAGTTCAAATGAGCAAGTCTTCGGTGCCAAAGCCAGCTAACATCGGAGTTGGCTTTTGAGAGTAGACATAAGGATTGCCCACCAGTTACATGCTTTAGATTTAAGGGAAACATTGATCCACTCCTTTCAGATTTGAGTAAGACTTCGTTTGTTTCTTCTTTTGTGATGACACTTCCTTGGTTCCAACTACTAATTGGGATATACTCACAAGATTGTGTTTTAACCCTTCAACAAATGCCACTCTGCTGATTGTGAATTGGCCATTTGTTATTTTACCATAACCCCGAATTGGACATGTTTCATTGTTACTGAAGCGTACATTTCCAGCATCATCCAATGTTCTATAATCTCTAAGATATTCCCTCTTCCCTTTCATATGTCTTGAGCAGCCACTATCCATGTACCATTTAGTGTCGTACCGCTCAGAAGACATTACCTGCAATTAATCAAGAAGGAATTGGTACCCAATCAATCTTGGGTCCTCAGGGTAAGCGAATGATTCTTGGATCCATTTTTCAACGGCTTCTTCTGATATTTCATTAGCATTTAAGTTTATCAGATTCTCCGAAGCCTCATGTGATGAACATGATTCCGAGGAGTCTGAGCTAGATTCAGAAGAGCTTTTTGTTAAGTTAGATGAGTCCGAAGTGACTGACAAAATGCAAGACTTCGGAACCCATTTTTGGTTGGATGATTTTGACTTCGAGGTTTTTGATGTTTGTTTTTCACTTGAAAATTTTGAACTCATTGATGTTTTTGAAGATTTGGTTTTAGCAGTGAGATTTTCTTTCAAATCATTTCTTTTCCAATTTTGTTTGGGAATTTCAAATGTTGATTTCCTTGAAATTGAACTACACAATGTAGAGGTACAAAGGTACTCTTCGTATGCCAATTTTTCCAGCCATTGATGGAATGTATCTATCAGATTGTTACATTTGGAAAAAATTTTCTTTGGGAGTTTTTCAAATTTTGGATTAGGAAAGTTTGGTTTTGTTGGTGCAAAAGTTGGTTTACCATTTTGATTTTTGACTTCTGAAACCTTTGAGTTAAACGGTTTTGTTCCAGAAGTTGAAGCAATTGCTTCATTTTGTTTCAAACCTCCGAAGGGAGTTTTTCTTTTGACAAGATTTAGAACTTGTTTTGATTTCAAATTTTCAGCAGTAGGTTTTTGAGTTGGTTTTGTAATTGTTATTGCTGTTTTTGACTTTTGAATCCCTGCAGCAATCATCTCATTCACCTCCGAAGTCTTGAAACCAATACCAGTTGTTGTTTCATAACCCATCTTCTCCTCCTCGGTTATTTCATCAGAAGTACTTTTTAGAAAGCTCTTACCAGCATCATATGCCATGAAAGCAGTATGAGTTGGCTTTCGTACTTCATCATCTTCTGAATCAGAAGACCAGACTTGATAAGATCCTTGATAATCCTCAGCAGCCATTAGGGCTAAGTCTTTGGTCTTTTCCCTTACTTCTTCCAATTTTCTTGCATAGTATGCGTCATCCTTCACTTGAGGTTTCTTCTCATTTTGTTTGCGAAGCATACAATCTTTAGCAAAGTGATTTTTGCCCCGACAGTAATTGCAGTCATAGCCTGAATCACCAGAAATTTTCTTCTCTTCGTTCTTCTCTTTTGATAACTCCGCAGTCTGTATTTCTGATGGCTTCGGAGTTGAAGATTTTTAGTTTTCCTCCTTCGGAGTGAGCATTTCAGGCATTGGTTTTGAACTGAAGTTAGGTTTGTTGAAATTTTTGACAAATGATTTCCCTGCGTTGTTTTTGACGAAAGGCTTCTTAAATCTTTGGTTGTTGCCAGTATAGAGAGCAACTGTTTCTCCATTGTTATCAACCATATACGCAGCAACTTCCTCATCACTATTTTCGTCTTCATCTTTTGAAACAAGTGCTAATGAACCAGACGCAGCAGACTCACTCGTTCGACCAACAATATCAGGTTCATGACATTTGAGCAAATTGTACAGAGCAGCTAGCTTGTACTTCTCAATGTTATCATAGGACTTGACCATTAGCATGATGGGTCTCCATTCCTTTCGAAGACTATAGAGAAATTTCATGTTGATCTCCTGTTGACTTTGTGTCTCACCGTACTTATCCAGGGTGTAGATCATATTGCTAAGACGTTCATAACATGCTTCAAGAGATTCATTCTCTTCTTGTTTGAAGTTTCCAAAGTCAGCTAAAATTTCTTGAACCTTGCTTGTGTGAAGAATCTTATCACCTCCAAAACGAAGTGCAAGATTGTCCCACATTTCTTTGGCAGACTTCGCATCGGCTATATGATGACTAACGTCAGGACCCAATCCACTTCGTAGTTCACGCATGGCCCTTTCGTCATTTTCAAGCTTCTTCATATCTGTTGCATTAAGAACTACAGCCTCTTCTCCATCGGGGACTCCAAAATGACCAGCAATGTCTGTATGAGGACCATCCGTTACAGACCTCCATAAGTCTTTATCAAGTCCAATCAGATAGTCCTTCATCCTTCCAGCCTAATAATCATAGTAAGAAGTTACTAAAACAGGAGCTTTAGTTGCAGAACCAATGAGATTTGCATAGTTGGGCATATTGGCATAAGTTGTTGTGGAATCAGTCATTTTGAACAGATTTCAACGGGATCTTTGCAGTAAAAACGAGTAATAGAGACTTGCAACAGTTGCGGAAGACTAGATCTGAGAAACGATTCAAATCTAGAACTGTAGTAGTGGAATAGAAACTCTACTAGCAGGTTTTTGAGCTGACTTGCTCTGATACCACTTGTTAAGTGTTGAAATCAATTAAATAATCAAACAATGACTAGTGTTCTAACTGTTGGTGTTGTTCATGAACAATCACACAGTATTTAGAATAGTGAAGAACAATTAAAGAACACAGTGATATGGATAACTTGTGCCGAATGCTTGATTGAGTGATTTAGGGTTTCATAATGGGGACAATTACAATCTCGCTATTGACACGGTATGGTATCACTGATATTTATACTATATCAGTGATACGCATAGTACAACTTTATTACAGAGAATATCCTATCAGAGTACTTAGCCAATAGAATATTAGATTCATAAAACACGTATTGTACTGTACGCGTGCTCACAAAAGTTTGACAGGCTGTGAAGTCTTCGGATCCTCTGTGTATCACACTTCGGAGTCTTCAGACTTCGGGGTTCTTCTTGTAATTTATTACTTCGGGATCACAAGCAGAAGGTCTTCGGATGGTTGAGCACTTCAGCACAAATAGGCTCAACAGCTCCACCGCCACTACTCGGCTCGAACTCAAACATGTAACACAACTTTGAGCACCACAAACTTAGAAGAACTTACCAATGATTCCCCACGCTCTTTACTCGATCAAACTAAACGGAAATCCAACGACTAACCCAACTCCACTAGAAACCCTATCTCTTAACGAAAAGTCCAACTCTTATAGCACTAAGCCATCAACCTCCCGACGACACCACAACGATGGCACGAATCTTGCCACGTACCCAAGTGACCCACATGCATAACCACACTTATTCGGCAACTTGAAAAACTGAACAAAAACCAACAACCTCTAACCCAGAAATCGAAACATCACCAAACCGACAACGGATGTCGTTAACCGAATGGAAAATTCATGATAACGAGAACACAACCCAAACCTACCGATCACCCAACCCCTAATGCAATCCTCCTGCACAATACTGTAATCTACCAAACTTGTCACTAACCCTCGTCCGCATCTACAACCACGCAGCTAACAATCATCCTCAAATGACCATGCAGAACTCGATTCAACCCTCAAAACCAATACGCGTTGAACTCTACCATAACCCTCCATTTTGACGACGAATCACACCCACTCATTTCTGCTGTGTACGACAACACGACACCAGGTAAAACTCCTGTACCACGCTCGACCTAAACGAACTTCCACTTACTCTGCACTGAACACCTACATCGCGCAACCGCATCGAAAACACCCTTATCTTAACACCGCAAACTGTCTCCGTCGATCCCTCTTAACCCAACACCGACAGTGAAGTCTACCCATGACAATCCATGGGACAGGAGATTTGAAAAAAAAGTTCACAGCCCAACAAAACGCACTGACACAATTCTTCATCCTTTACTCCAGTAGTTCTCCCCCACTTAGGGTTCGAACCCACTAACAGCTGACCCAGCAGCCACTGCCATTCCACTGGTAGTCCACCCTTCACTCACTGTCAAAACCACAGACAACCACTTGTCTTCACACGCACACTCAAGATAGATCCCAAATAACTACCCACATACTCAGAACCAAATGAAGGCACTACACAAAAAGTGACAGAAGCAAATTCGTGAAAACGTACCGTCAACGACCGACAAAGTTCCACCTCTACATCTAGCTGCTAAGCATCACCTTCCAATTTCGGGTCCTCCATCTTCACTTGACGAACACCCTCACACTTCGGGGCAACAAAACCTGAATTCTGACCAGTATTCCTAGGAAATCTCGGACAACTCGCCCTGATGTGACCAATCTAATTGCACAAAACACAAAACTTCACATCCAGCTCACCATCCCGGCGGTAAGGATTTTCCAATCTATCCAAAATTGCAGCTCGAAACTTTCTTTTGTGACGACTTCTCCAGATCTTGATTCTGCATCTTTTGCCCCCAACTGGGCATCGAACTTGATCTCCCTCGATGCCGCAGCAAACTCCATATCAGCAAGAGTCTTTTGTCGATTAGCAACGAAAAACCTTCTAATCTAGTTCCTTATCGTAGTCTGGCATCGAGCCATCATCGCCTTGTCCTTCGCGGCGAACCGCTCCTCAAACAGCGCTAACGTTTCTGACTTAAATAAATCAATCACTAGAGGGAGCATCCCAAACACAGCCTTGGTCACCTCCGTCATGACCAAATCTAGAACATCCCCATCACTCATCTCAGGCCCATCCCGGCCTCGCGAACTCGACCCGAGTCCCGAATCATTTCCTCTTGGATCACTCTTCCTTATTTTGAAATTAGCTAAGAAATGAGTTACAACATCTACAAAACCCATAGCACACACAATTCCCTCGTCTACAGACTCCTTAGGTCCCTTGGGTCTCTCTTCGTCCCAGGTACGAATCTTGTACTTCCAATAGTATGGGCCTTGTACTACCTTCCACATCTATTCATACTTGTTTCGAAGATTGTCCCGGTTCTCTAAGTTGCCTCACTCCCTTCTAAAAGGCATTCAGATATCATCCAAATCACCTTATACCAAAAGTACCTAACACTCTTCCTAGTCCCCCTAGGAATTCCACATCTCACCAGCACCACAAGAACTTCCGCTCATGCCGTCAGGTTGTTTCGTGAACTCTTAATCGTATGCAACAAGAATAGATAGACAGTCGAATAGATGTCCCTACCTTAAAGTCACAACCAAACAAGGAACAGCCAGTAAGGCTCGTTCAAGAATTCTAAGGCTATCCGATCCTATTAGATATGAACCTAAAGCATTCTTTAATCTTCCTAATAGTACAAGCATAGGTCTAAAAGGAACACACAATCTGCACATAACAAGTAACACACAACATGCAGCCAACTAGGTAAAGGCATCCCTATGATGCAGGCCAATCTATCATGCAATTTTCCTAAGTGGATCCTTAGCCTATTTCTAACATATATCACATCATTAGCACATAATATCATGGATATTTTGGGAATTAAATCACTTACTTGAGCTCCAGCCGACTGTACGCATCGCATCTCATTCCTACAAAAACTGAATTACCCGTTTAAATTTTTATGTCACGTATTCGTATCATGTTTCAAACTCCCAAGAAAAAATCAAACAAGAACATGCAATGGAATCTTCCACATGCTACTCTACCTAACTCCTTAGAAATTTTATTTATAAAACGGGTTTTCTTTTGAAAATCATTTAAGAAAATCCTCAAATCCCGAGTTTGAGTTTGGAATTACAGTCTTACTCATCCAAATCCATGGAATCACATTCATGTTCATCCAGATCCCTCTAACCAAGGCTCTGATACCAACTTGTAACGTCCCAAAATTCGTAATAAAATTTTCATTTTAAAACATATAAAATTGTATTTACAAATTTATTATTTTACGGAAGACTTAGATACCAAAACTCCAGATGCAGTACAGTCGCGTCGTGCTCCAAGCTCAAGCCAGCAGATACCTGAAAAACAGTAGGGTGAAAGAGTAAGCACAGAGCTTAGTGAGTTCCCCAAAATACCACAAGATTCTTCACATAAAATCATCATTTAACAAATCATGAGTTGGCTCTCAGGCTTGCCTCGATCCGCCAGAATCATCGATTGAATCTCGGGCTTAGCCTGATCCGTTAGAATTATCTGTTTACTCACGGGTTTCCCCGATACGTTAGAATCATCGGTTGACTCATAAGTTGCCCCGATACGTTAGAATAATCGGTTGACTCATGGGTTGCCCTGATACGTCTAAAATCATCGTAAGACACATACAACACAATATTACACAAAGTAATAAAGTTATCTATGCATGTAACATCACCCATAGTATAGTGAGAAGACTCACCTGATCCGCAATGCCAGACAACACTCCACATGCTCGTCTACGGATCCAACAAAACTTCCTAACAAAGCTAAACGCCACTCTGAATTTCCTAAATCCCAAACAAGATAAACCTCTGAGATCGGTATCCAAAACCATCAAGTTTTACCAAAAGTCAAACTTGTCAAAACGTCAGCAGTCAAAGGTCAAAGTCAACAAAAGTCAACAGACACAATTAGCGTCACTAACTCCCCAAGTTAGCATCGCTAACTATGAATAGTCCCAAAAGTCTATTAACTTCTTAATCCATTCAACCAAGGTCTTAATCCTTCCAGAGACCTCCTAAAGGGAGGGAGAAGGGAAGAGGTGGCGGCACCTCTTGGAGAATGGGATGTCTTAGGGTTGAACCCCAATGCCTCTATTGATAATGCAAGGCTCCTAGGGTTTCAAACTTAAGATCCTTTTAGCGGCCTTACCCGCTAGACTTTGTTTCCATTGATTAAACTTTAATCAATTACAATCCAGTCCCCTTAATTGATTCTAAATAAATTCTAAATTAATTTCTCAATTAATTTGCTGATCTAGTTTCTAATTAATATATTTCTCAATAAATTAATAAACTAATCATCCTTTCTTTATTTCTGACTCTGTTTGTTTTTCTGGGTCATGAGGGCAACCCACAAGGACTCTGCCATTATTAGATATATTACCACTAGTTGATGACCTTGGACATTATTCTAACAGGTACAAGGTTTAAGATGTGGGTGGCCGTTTCAAGGGCATAACCCTTGAAACTTATTGGAAGTCTAGCTCGACTCATCATGGATTGAACCATATTAAACAATGTTCGATTTCTCCTTTCAAACAAACCATTATGTTGTGGTGTTCTAGGATGAGACAACTGTGGAACTATTCCAAAGTTCCTAAGATGATCGCAAAATTCAATACTCAGATATTCTAGCTCAGTTGATTTTCTACTTTGTTTCGAAACCCTTTGAACACTTCAAGGTTTCTAACAAACATTTGTTAAAATAAAAATAGTTATATGTACTAAAATTATCAGAAAATGTAACGAAGTATAGTTTATCATGTCTTATGGCGGATTTGAACGGTCTACAAACATCTGTGTGGATTGGGTCCAACAAATCCTCGCCTCTTCCACAGTTCCATGTGAATGGCGATTTCATCATCTTTCCAATTAATCAAGATTCATATACATCATTTAACTCTATGTCAAATGGTTCCAAGATCCTATTTGCTTGGAGCTTGGCGATGCGATTCTTGTTTATATCGGCTAGGTGATAATACCACAAACATGATTTATCTAATACACTTTGGGATGAATCTGTTGGATTAGGCGTCTAAGCCATGACTTATAATTGTATTTATCTTATGATTAAAAGCAAAGTCCATTTGGGTTGCCCTCATGGGTGGAGGATAGATAGTTCAGTAGAGAGAATAGTTGATTTATTAATTGTATAATAAATCAAATAGAAATATATATATATATATATGGTTTATTAATATATTTAAGTGTTAATATATTAATTAGAAACTATATTAATTAATTGAGATTTAATCTAGAATTAAATGGATTTAATTTGGAGATTAAATTAATTAAAAGGTGTAGGGACTGGTTTGGCATTTATTCAATAGTTGAATAACTGGCCAGGTAAAACCAGGGACCAAAAGTGGCGCCAACCTGGAGGCTCCTCCAGGGTTTGGCAAAACCCTAATTAGGGTTTTGGTAAGCCTGGTCCAAGTGGTCAAAAGCCTTGTCCAGTTGGAGGCTCCTTAGGGTTTCAGGTGTAACCCTAGGAGGCTATAAAAGGAACCCCTGGCATCTTATTCTTCACGCCATCTTCTCTCTGGATTCACTCTGCTGGACTGATTCTTCCATCCCCTGGGTGTGACTTGCATCTGAGGCAGGATACTTTTGCTGCTGCTTAAAAGGATCATAAGATCAAAGGTTGGTTTTTCTTAATTCTTCTTTAGAATTGAATTGTTTCCTTTAGGCTCTTAGTTCTAATCTTCATAGAAGAAAACATAGATCAATATTAGGGTTGCATGTGAACCTTAGGCAATTTTGTGTTCATTGATTGCATAGAAACCCTTCAGTGGTATCAGAGCTAGCTTGTTTTCTTGTGATTTGATTATGAACTGCATAAACTGTTTTGTGCCTTGGTGTTTTTGCGATGAACACCACAAGGCTTGGCCTTGGATCGAGATTTTTGGCTCGGGTTTCCTAACCCTAGCCGCCACCCTTATGGTCCCCTTCCTTGATTGCTTGATTTGCTTGCCTTAATTATGTGTTGTTATTTTTGGTAACAAAATCAACTAAAATGATTGAACCCTAATTTCGTTGGCTTGAAATTTCGAAAATCATAGGGACCATTACAGATAAATTAATTTGATTAATTTGGTAATCTGTAACCTAGATTAAATTAGTTTAATTAATTGATTAATTAAAAGACCAATTATATCAGCTTAAAGAATTAATTAAAATTTTCAAAAAAAAAATTAGTATAATTTGCAAAAATTAAGAGAAAATTAATTCTTAAAATATTTTAATGAGATTAAAATATATCTTATATGTATTTAAAATTAAAAGTTAATTTAATATGTATAAGAAAATTGGTTAGTCTACCGCTAGTAAGCCTCATTCACAAAACTGTCCTATAAAGAGGGTATAAGGCTACTGACTATAAAATGTTAGTCTAATGGGTATCTACTCTTACCCACCACTCTCCTGGTCAGTCGAGTGTCGTTAGCTGAACGGGTATGATTGAACCGCTAAGCCTCTTAAAAGTAT
This sequence comes from Cichorium intybus, assembly GCA_023525715.1. Classification (NCBI taxonomy): domain Eukaryota; kingdom Viridiplantae; phylum Streptophyta; class Magnoliopsida; order Asterales; family Asteraceae; genus Cichorium; species Cichorium intybus. Next base: position 91,841,452 of record CM042013.1, read on the forward strand.
AATGCTATAATTGAAAGTACTAAAACCCTAAAATAAATCCCAATCTAGTTACTTTAGGTTAAAAATGTGAATTGGTGCTAATCCATGAAATTGCACATTGCACTTTGTGGAACGTTGGTGGAGCGTGTGTGGTTTACCGGCACGCCAACTGGGGTCCGCAAAGAGTCGCAATGGGTTTCTTGATTTGGTCATTATTAACGGAGCATGTGTGGTTTACCGGCACGTTAATTAGAGATGGCAATTGACTTCAAGAGTACCAAGAAATTTGCATGGTTATTCACACCCGGTTTGTGATCCTCGATATCCTAGTCACAAACAGCGGGGCATTCCCGAGATTAAAACATGCTATCGAACAGTTCGATAAATCTCAAAGAAACTAGGAATTCCATTATAATATGATTATGTTTCCGCGGTGGAATTGGCTGAATCGTCATTCGCCTACCTTGTAAAATTTGCAATATTGATTACGGCATCCCTTTTCGGTATTGTAGATTGTTATTGTAGGATCCTAGCCTCGTATTTATTCTTGGCTGAATATGAGGATTATTATTATTACTCTATCTAATTAAAACTACCTTCTTCTTGTTCAGATGTCCTCTGACCAATCCGTTCCCTACTCAAATCCCGGTAGTGTCACCTCGATTCTATCATTATGCTCAAAGGTGACGTTAGACGGCACCAACTACAATGACTGGATCCGCAACATCAAAATGGCTCTAAGGTTTGAACATAAAGAGTATGTTCTAGAAACCGAGCTTGTTGATGTGGACACTGAAACCGCTACTCCCGAGGAAATCGCTGCTTACACTAAACACTCTGATGATGCAACCAAAGTGGCTTGCATCATGATTGCTACTATGAACCCTGAACTGCAGCGTATCTATAAGGACTATTGGCCTTACGAGATGCACAAAGAGCTCGCGGAAAGGTTCCGCAAGCAAGAGCGCATCGAGAGGCGTGAGGTTGTAAAAGCTTTCACTAACAGCAAGCCCAAAGAGGGCGAGTCCATCTGTGCACATGTGCAGAGGATGCATGGTTACGTGGAAAGGATTAGAAAGCTGGAAATGCCGGTTCATGAGGATTTAGCAGTTGACATAGTGCTGAACTCCTTACCTAATTCTTATGATCAGTTCACACTGGCGTATCATTTGAACAACAACCAGGAAAATATAGCTGAGTTACACCGCATGCTACGTACGGCTGAGGATGGGATGAAGGGAAAAGCTGTGCTCCCTGTCAACCCGCTTGTCCTGGCTATTGGCTCCGGAAAGGGAAAGAAACGGAAAGGCCCTCCTAAGCAGAACTGGAGGGAAAAGACTCACGTCGGGTCATCTAGCGGTGCCCCGAAAGGTAAGTCTTCCGGAATTCCACATGTTCGGAACCCCAAAGAGGCCGACTGCTTTTACTGCAAGCAGAAGGGTCATTGGAAGAGGAGCTGCCCAACGTATCTGCAGGATGTCAAGGACGGTAAAGTGAAACCGTCACAGGTAGGTACATATTCTATATCTAATAACTCATCTTTTTCCCGTTCATGGGTCCTTGATACAGGATGTGGTTTTCACATCTGTTCTGATTTGCAGGGCCTAGAGGAAAGTAGGGAACTGGAGCATGGCAGAATGAACCTGGTCATGGGCAATAGGCGAACGTCACCTGTTACCAAGATTGGTGTTTATGGACTGATGCTGAGCAGTGGAGTTAGATTAGATTTACATAATTGTTGCTATGCGCCAAATATGGCAAAGAATATAATTTCTTTTCATGCACTATTTAGACAAGGCTTTTATTATGAGTTTAATAAATTGAATGGTTCAATTTCGGTTTTCAAAAATGATGTTTTTATATTTAATGCTATGCCTTGTGATGGTGTTTATGAATCTATTATGTGTGTTGATAATTATGGTAAAAATGTGTTAACTATTGATGCTTCAAGCAGTATAGAAAAGGCATGTCTGTGGCATTGTCGCCTTGGCCATATAAACAAGAAACGCATCGCCCAACTCCAAAAGGATAGAGTGTTGGAATCATTCGACCTTGGGTCAGATGATGTATGCGAATCTTGCTTACTTGGCAAGATGACAAAATCACCATTCAAAGGTTCCTTTGAAAGAGGTGAAGGTATGTTGGATATCATACACACATATGTGTGTGGTCCCTTCAGAACAACCACTAAAGATGGCACGCGGTTTTATGTGACCTTTACCGACGATTTTAGTAGATATGGATATGTCTACTTAATCAAGAATAAGTCGGATACCTTTGAAAAGTTCAAAGAGTTTAAGAATGAAGCGGAAAATCAATTGGGCAGAAAGATAAAGATGCTTAGATCCGACAGAGGCGGTGAGTATCTTAGTATCGAGTTTCTCGATTACCTCAAGGAATGTGGAATTGTTTCACAGTTGTCACCTCCAAGAACACCTCAGCTGAATGGTGTTGCAGAGAGACAAAACCGAACCTTGTTGGACATGGTTCGTTCCATGATGAGTCGAGCCTCACTTCCAATCCATTTCTGGGGGTATGCCTTAGAGACTGCCGCCCATATCCTAAATCTTGTCCCAACCAAGAAGGTTGCGAAAACACCACACGAGATGTGGATGGGGAAAGTTCCCTCGTTGGCACACATCAAAGTCTGGGGTTGTGAAGCATTCGTGAGACGAGATACTTCAGATAAGCTCGCAAAAAGAAGTGAGAGGTGTTACTTCATCGGATACCCAAAGCAGTCTTTTGGATACTTATTCTACAGACCGAGCGAGGACGTGGTCTTTGTAGCAAGACGGGGGTTCTTTCGAGAAAGAGAACTCATATCCAAAGAGGACAGTGGGAGTACGATCGACCTCGAAGAAATTCAGGAGACGCCCGTTGAAACAACCTTGGAAGAAACTAGCAACCAACATGAGGAAGAAGCTCCTGTTGGACCCACCGACATTTCGTTGCCCCTTAGGCGTTCAGGTAGAGTTAGCATGCCACCCGAGTTCTATGGTTTCCATATTACTTCGGACGAAGACACGTTAGTCAGTGATCGTACATTGACTAATTTGGATGAGCCAGCTAACTACCGTGAAGCAGTCACAGGCCCCGAGTCTGTGAAATGGAAAGAGGCAATGGACAGTGAGATAAAGTCCATGTATGACAATCAAGTTTGGAACTTGGTTGACAATGTACCGGGTCGAAATACAGTCGGATGCAAGTGGATCTTCAAAAAGAAGACCGACATGGACGGAAAAGTGCATACCTATAAAGCTCGGCTGGTTGCGAAGGGATTCACTCAAACCCCGGGGGTGGACTATGATGAAACCTTCTCACCAGTAGCCAAGATTAAGTCAATCAGGATAATGCTTGTCATAGCTGCGTTTCATGATTATGAAATCTAGCAGATGGATGTCAAAACCGCTTTCCTTAACGGGAAACTGACTGAAGATGTTTACATGAGTCAGCCAGAAGGTTTTGTAGACACTAAGCACCCTGATAAAGTATGTAAGCTTGAAAGATCAATCTACAGGTTGAAGCAAGCATCTCGTAGTTGGAATCTTTTCTTCCATGAGAAAGTCAAAGAGTTTGGCTTCTCTAGGAGTGAAGATGAGTCCTGTGTATATGTCAAGGCTAGTGGGAGTATAGTCACTTTCCTGGTGCTGTATGTTGATGACATACTGCTCATGGGAAACAACATTCCGACCTTGCAGAATGTTAAGGATTGGCTCGGGAAGTGTTTCGCCATGAAAGACCTAGGGGAAGCTGCTTATATTCTCGGGATAAGAATACTTAGAGACAGAAAGAGAAAATTGATAGGCCTAAGCCAATGTACATATTTGGAAAAGGTGTTAAAGAGGTTTAACATGGAAAGTTCCAAAAAGGGAAATTTACCAATCCTAAGTGGTGTTAAATTGAGTAAGACTCAAAGTCCGAGTACCGATAAGGAAATAGCTGAAATGAGTCAGGTACCTTATGCTTCGGCAGTAGGGTCGATCATGTATGCTATGACATGTACTCGTCCCGACGTATCCTATGCACTAAGCATGGTTAGTTGGTACCGGGGTAATCCTGGAAAAGCACATTGGATTGCAGTCAAGAACATACTCAAGTATCTGCGAAGGACAAAGAACATGGTATTAGTCCTTGGTGGCAGTGATGAGTTAAAAGTGAGTGGATATACAGATGCCAGTTTCCAGACAGATAGGGACAATGGATGGTCCCAGTCGGGCTGTGTATTTCTTTTGAACGTGGAGCGGTCACTTGGAAAAGTTCCAAGCAGGAAACGGTGGCTGATTCAACGTGCGAAACAGAGTACATCGCAGCGAGTGAAGCGTCTAAGGAGGCGGCTTGGCTAAAGAATTTCATCGGGGATCTTGGAGTTGTCCCGAGCATTCAGGAGTCGGTGGAACTTTTCTGCGATAATGAAGGAGCGGTCGCCTTGGCAAAGGAACCGCGAGACCATGGAAAGTCCATGCATATTGAAAGAAAGTACCACTACATTCGACATCAGATAGAAGAAGGACACTTACTGGTTAAGCGAGTATCATCCGAGGACAATCCTGCAGACCCTTTGACTAAGGCTCTGAATAGGATCAAGCACAATCAGCATGCTCGGAGCATTGGATTGAAGGATGATATTAGTTTTAGTAATTAGATAGATTAGAAACTTGTAACAGTATAAATGTAATTGACTCGGTGATTTTATAATAGAGATTTATAAATGAGTATTGTTACTGCCTTTGTCAATTGTTTATTTATGTGTTTCTATATTTGCATGTTTAACTTCCTTAATAATTAGATTATTTAAAACTCCACAGTCGATCATACTGTTAGGAAGTAAGTATGAACTAAGGCTGTCATGAAATGGTTGCAGACTGTCTAAAGAGTTAGACATTGAAGTGAGACTGCTGCAACGTTCATGAGTACTTAGAAATAGAGATTTGAGTATTGGATAAACCCGCGCTTAACAGATTGCTTCATGGATTATATCACGAGCAATGTTAAGACGATAATATCCGGTGATCTTTAAGTGAAGAGATATGATCTGTTATTTGTGATACAAGTACATATTGACAATACGAAACTGCGCCAGTAACTCGGTGCTTTAAAACGCATTGTTGTATGTATTTGGACCCGCAAAAGTTATGGACATATGAGTCGAAACTTATCCGTCCCATGACCCGATGGGAAACAGATATTTGTAGGCCTCTCGATGATTTAGAAGTTGACTGAAAGTGTTAGCCAACCAGGACTTAATTGATGTGTTCAATTAGTAGTCTATAAAGTCACATGCAAATCAGAAATCGAGAAACAGAGTATCAGACCAAGGTTGATGTTAATCCATGCCTTGAGTCTGAAAATATCTTGTTGGACGGAGGATCATCAGATCACTTATCTTTGGACAGAACTGACTCGGTCAGAGTTCAGGCAATTAAAGTCATAGACTTATCCAAGTGGGAGACTGTTAGATTAGGTATCTAAGCCATGACTTATAATTGTATTTATCTTATGATTAAAAGCAAAGTCCATTTGGGTTGCCCTCATGGGTGGAGGATAGATAGTTTAGTAGAGAGAATAGTTGATTTATTAATTGTATAATAAATCAAATAGAAAAATATATATATGGTTTATTAATATATTTAAGTGTTAATATATTAATTAGAAACTATATTAATTAATTGAGATTTAATCTAGAATTAAATGGATTTAATTTGGAGATTAAATTAATTAAAAGGTGCAGGGACTGGTTTGGCATTTATTCAATAGTTGAATAACTGGCCAGGTAAAACCAGGGACCAAAAGTGGCGCCAACCTGGAGGTTCCTCCAGGGTTTGGCGAAACCCTAATTAGGGTTTTGGTAAGCCTGGTCCATGTGGTCAAAAGCCTTGTCCAGTTGGAGGCTCTTTAGGGTTTCAGGTGTAACCCTAGGAGGCTATAAAAGGAACCCCCTGGCATCTCATTCTTCACGCCATCTTCTCTCTGGATTCACTCTGCTGGACTGATTCTTCCATCCCCTGGGTGTGACTTGCATCTGAGGCAGGATACTTTTGCTGCTGCTTAAAAGGATCATAAGATCAAAGGTTGGTTTTTCTTAATTCTTCTTTAGAATTGAATTGTTTCCTTTAGGCTCTTAGTTCTAATCTTCATAGAAGAAAACATAGATCAATATTAGGGTTGCATGTGAACCTTAGGCAATTTTGTGTTCATTGATTGCATAGAAACCCTTCAGAATCAACATTTAAGATTATATTATTACTACTACATACGCAAAAAAACATTCATATATGCCATTATAAGGATAAAATTTTGAAAAAAAACAAGCTTATAAACCAAAATCACCATTTTATTAACAAAGAAAAACATCCTTATACAACACATAAAACGAAATAATGTTTCGTGCCATTTAGGCGAGTAGCAAAAATCAAATAATCTAACTAAACAACACTTAGTCTGCATAAGCTTGTAATTCTCGATCCTTGTAACACCAACAGTGTGTCTGTATCTCATGATCAGGTCAAGCTCTTATGCTTCAACTTCATATTTCCCTTAGTCTCTGTTGAGTGTGAAGCCACTCTTGTGGTCTATCAAAAGAATCGGCTGAATCAACTTCATAATACCGTGTTATTGAAATTTTGAGATTTTGAATTAATCTTAGTGTAATTAAGATTTATTAGGCTATAGTATGAGTTTGGGTAGTTAAAATCCCATTTGGTAGAAGTTTGAGGTTGAAAAATGCTAAAAAGGGGTTACACGGGTCGTGTTGGAGTTACACGGGTCGTGTAGGAGTCCCCTTGTGAATGTTTTAAGCATACAGTGAATTACACGGGTCGTGTAATATTGACACGGGTCGTGTAAACCTGGAGACTAAAACTCAATTGCATACCGTGAGTTACACGGGTCGTGTAACATTAACACGGTCGTGTAAAAAGTGCAGCACGGGTCGTGTAATAACTACACGGGTCGTGTAGTTCTGCAGACCAAATCTCAAATTCATGCCGTAAATTACACGGGCCGTGTAATTTTTACACGGGCCGTGTAATCGCACAGATCTGTTTTAAATATACGATTTTTCTTCATTTGGGGTTAAAACCCTTTTCGTCTAAAACCTCTCAAAACCCTAGAAAACCATCTCTAAACCTTCTAAGTCGAGATTTGAGCCTATCTTTCACGAATTGAAGCTAGAGATTAGTTCCTTGAGCTTGAAAGGTAATCCTCTTTGATTTTTATCTTGTTTTGACGGTTAAATCTTTGGAATTGAGATGGTATTTCGTGGTTTTGATGAACCACCTGTAATTAGCTAGAGTTAGAGTGAAATTGTTTGGATTAGTTAGTATAAATGAGTTCTAATCTTAGAACCGAGCTAGTAAAAGTGTTAGTTGTTGTATCTCTTCGGTTGAGTAAGCCGGAAGGGTAGAATTGGAAGCTACAACTAAGATAGTGTTATTATCTTTTGTTTGTAACTCGTTCTATCTTATGAATTCTTGATTGTTATGAGTTGAGAATGATTGGGATTTCTGTTGAATATTGAGTATTGACTTGGACTGTTATATTACAGCCAAAGCTAAACAGGATCACACACGAGGTTCTGGAGTTCCATATTTCGATTCAACCTCAGGTGAGTAGTTAATTGTTAAATGAATCATGCTTGTTGAGATGTTTAATGCATAAGAATTATGCTATGTTTTGATTGGTTGAGTATAACCAAATTTGAATATATGGAATAAAGAGTTATAATGTGTATATTACACTTGGGACTGAGACAGTCTGTTGAGCTTAATTAAAACGAGAATTTATTTAGACTATGGTGATATGACCAAGTTTAGCGAACAAGAGCCCGATACGCGTAATTCGAGGGTTCCAAACACTAAGTTGTTATCAGGTGAGTACTCTTATGTACTTGAGTATAATTCTACCCTGTGTTAAACTGAGTATATAAATATATATATCTTAAGTTGTTATTGTCGTAATCAAATTGTGGAGTAAATTGTTATCTGTGAATAACAACAACCGAGTTAAACATACATATTGATTGTATAAACTGAGTAGATATTAGTGTAGTCACATTAAAGAGTTTTGAGTCAAATTGTATAGCCATGAGGGCTATTGAACTGGAATAGAGTTGGAGTAATTATGTTATCTGTGGATAACAGAAGATGAGTTGCAATTTATATTGAGTATAACTGTAGAGTATGTGATAAATTAGTTGAGTTAAAGAGTCTTTAAGTTTAATAGTTACAGGCATGAGAATTGCTATGATTGAGTATAAGTTGGTTGTTAAAAATGATTATATGTGAGAATGTGATCGAGTTACGAGTAGTACTAAGTGTGGTATTTTTATTGAATTGATGTTATTAAATATTAGCTGGTATATGTAAAGCTAATATGTTTGCAGATTTCAGAGTTAAGAGAAAGTGGATATTTGCTAATGAGATTAGCAAAAGAGAATGATAAAGATATTTACTGAGAGGGATTACTGGAGTGTAATTGAGATTATTCACTAAGCTTATTAACCTTACACTTGAGTTGTATGTTGTTTTGCAGGTATTGTAGCTGTGATAGGGGAAGGCATGTGATAAAGAGAAACGGACGACTTAGAGCCTGTCCTTTTGTTTGTGTTAGGTTTATTTGTAATGCCTGGTCAAATTGTAAGGACCTTTTGTGTAATTAATTTATGATAACATCTTGTTTTTCCTGGGTCGAGTGCAAGTATACCCATTTTGATGTGTAAATTGTTGAAAATTTTTGGGTGTACTTTGTATGAGAAACCGGGTGTTACAAGTTGGTATCAGAGCATGGTTTAAGTGAACTAGGTCTTTGAGTGTAGAGTCCTAGACTTAAACTAAGAAGAGGGAGCCCCTATCACATGCTTGGAAAAGATACTGCTACAGATGTTAGAGTATGAGTTGAGTATAACTATTATGTTATATTTATTATTTGTTATATTCTGTGTGTGAATACAGGTATTGAGTCAGATGAAGAATGAGTTGAGAAATTGGTCACATCTGGTTGGACCAATTGTGGATGATGAGCTGAGATTTTGGCCGATATGAGATATCAACTAACGAGGAGACAAGAACTTTAGTTGATAATGAGATCTCAATTGAATATGAGATGAGATACTAATTAAGGCGAGAGTCCAGCTGATGACGAGATGCGATTCCAGCTGATGGTGAGATTCCAGCTGATGGAGAGGTTCCAGCTGATAATGAAACGAGTTTCTGGCTGATGGTGAAATTTCAGTTGAAGATGAAATGAGATCCCGGTTGAGGCGAAATTTCAACTGATGAGGAGTTAAGAGTTGAAATATGTGGGTGTAGCCGATTACACTCAAGAGTTGAGAGCCGAAGTGCGCAAGTTTCATCAAATGAAGAGACGAGATTTTGTTGCTATGAGATATGTGAGTAACTTTACTTAAAATGTTAGATGAAACGAATATATGTGTTTAATTGTTGATAATACATGTATTAGAGAATTGTTATTATAAAGTGTAGTTTAGATTTGTCACATAATGAGATATTTGTGACAGAGTTGTCAGAGGACACTCGAGTAACCACATAAAGAGTACATTGTGGTTATAATTGAGAGAACCTAGAGTGGTTCAAGTAGGCCTAATTGGCTTAGAGATTGGGTTAATTACCTAATAAATGTGATTGAGACCACATATTCAGTGGGGTCACATATTGAGTAAATGTGATTGAGACCACATATTCAGTGGGGTCACATATTGAGTAAATGTGATCGAGACCACATATTCAGTGGGGTCACATATTGAGTAAATGTGATTGAGACCACATATTCAGTGGGGTCACATATTGAGTAAATGTGATTGAGACCACATATTCAGTGGGGTCACATATTGAGTAAATGTGATTGAGACCACATATTCAGTGGGGTCACATATTGAGTAAAAGGTGATTGAGACCACATATTTGGTGGGGTCACATATTGAGTAAAGGTGGTTGAGACTACATATATTGTGGGACCACATAGCGAATAAACGTGGTGGAGACCACATATTCTGTAGGGCCACGTATTGAGTAGTTGAGGTTAAGATCACATATTTTTGTGAGAGCACATGACAAGTACCTTATGGTTGGAGTAATGAAAATTGTTATGACTCAAACAAAAGAAGGAGTGACGATGAGTCTATATGACTCGAGACCGTAGTGGAGACTCGCTAGAGTTAAAGAGGAGATGGATTCAAATCGGAGAATGGTACGAGGTACCATGATCTGATCAGAGGACGGTCCGAGGTACCGTGAGATAGTGTTGAATGATGAGACCAAAGGATGGTACGAGGTACCAATAGTTGAGGCAGAGTGGTGCTATAGTGGTTGTGCTTGTGTGTAAACAGGCATGTACTTTATTATGATGCGGAGTAATGAGACATGTACTATCATTGCGTGCGGATAGATATGAACGTCGCGGTAAGCTTGTGTGGCTTGAAACCTACGAGTTGAGAAGAGGACGAATCAGGGGCTGAGTAACAGTATAGAGGTATTATGAGAAAATACAATGAGTAATACTGTTGAGAAGTGTTGTTGTGAGTATGTGTGTTTATCATGTAATAGTGTTATGAATGTGTGAGATTTCTTGCATGTCGAGCGGGATAGAGTTGTGTAACCATATGATGAGAAAATATTAGTGAAAAGAGTAAAAGAGTAATTGTAGTTGTGATTAATAGGATTCGTTCCTTAATAATCAAACCAATTACTACCAATGAGAAAAATGTGTGAATGTCGAGATGAAAATACTATTTATTCGTATGAGATGATGAATAGTAGATTTTATTATAATGATTTTGAGTTCTTTCTTGAGATTAATGAGTTAGTAGAATAATGAGATATGATCTCACCGTAGAGATTACGGTGTTAGATGTCATGATATTGAGTCGTATGTAGAGATTACGATGAGCCGTATGTATGACCTATTTGTGTCATTTGGATGAATTAGATATTGATGTGATAATGACGAAGAGGTGGTGTGAATTTATGCGGTTGTGTTGAGAATTTATTGATAACAAATTATCGAGTTTGATAGAGTAAATGATTTATTGAGAATATGATGCGGTTTATCCACATAAGAGATGATATAATAAGTGAGTACATCGAGAGAAACAACATGAGGTATGTTGTTGAACTGAGATGAAGAGGAGCCATTTTGGCGAGAGATTGTTAACAGTATATTGGGTGAACACCTAATATATGTGTTGAAGTGAAAGTAGAGATAGATGAGATTTTGAAGAGGCATGAGTGAAACATGAGATAGTTTTAAATATTTTTTTTAATGTTGTCTTTGGGTTGATGAGTCGTATGATGTGAGCGAGACATTTAAATGTCTGTGTGTTTTATGTTGTATGAGTGTTTCTCCAACCCTGATCAATGAGAATGTGCAAATAGGAGAAATCAATAACTGACATATTGTTATTGGAGGAGAAAACTGAGAGACAATTAATGTGAAAGCGATGAGACCAATTTTCTTATTGAGTTAGAATTAACCGTTTCATGGATATTTGAAATCATTGTGGACAGATGGCAAATAATGATAGTGGTTGGAGTATCGCTTGAAGAGTGAGGTGAGATAGCTTGGTGTCAACGATACCATAACAAAGTGAGTGGCCTGAAAGAGTGAGTATTTTTCCTACGTAGCAGTGGTGATAGCCAATATGACTATAGAGATCATCTTGTGAGGATGATGGCGAGTATTACCTATATTATGAGTAAATGAGATGCGACAGTATGTACATGTCATATGAGCTGACGAGAGGATAATATAATTGTTATACGTAATGTTAAATTACGGTGGTGAGGTGGTTGTATAAACCCTACCTATTCCAAGAGATTCCGAGGACGGAATCTTTTGAAGGGGGTAAGTACTTGTAATACCGTGTTATTGAAATTTTGAGATTTTGAATTAATCTTAGTGTAATTAAGATTTATTAGGCTATAATATGAGTTTGGGTAGTTAAAATCCCATTTGGTAGAAGTTTGAGGTTGAAAAATGCTAAAAAGGGGTTACACGGGTCGTGTTGGAGTTACACGGGTCGTGTAGGAGTCCCCTTGTGAATGTTTTAAGCATACAGTGAATTACACGGGTCGTGTAATATTGACACGGGTCGTGTAAACCTGGAGACTAAAACTCAATTGCATACCGTGAGTTACACGGGTCGTGTAACATTAACACGGTCGTGTAAAAAGTGCAGCACGGGTCGTGTAATAACTACACGGGTCGTTTAGTTCTGCAGACCAAATCTCAAATTCATGCCGTAAATTACACGGGCCGTGTAATTTTTACACGGGCCGTGTAATCGCACAGATCTGTTTTAAATATACGATTTTTCTTCATTTGGGGTTAAAACCCTTTTCGTCTAAAACCTCTCAAAACCCTAGAAAACCATCTCTAAACCTTCTAAGTCGAGATTTGAGCCTATCTTTCACGAATTGAAGCTAGAGATTAGTTCCTTGAGCTTGAAAGGTAATCCTCTTTGATTTTTATCTTGTTTTGACGGTTAAATCTTTGGAATTGAGATGGTATTTCGTGGTTTTGATGAACCACCTGTAATTAGCTAGAGTTAGAGTGAAATTGTTTGGATTAGTTAGTATAAATGAGTTCTAATCTTAGAACCGAGCTAGTAAAAGTGTTAGTTGTTGTATCTCTTCGGTTGAGTAAGCCGGAAGGGTAGAATTGGAAGCTACAACTAAGATAGTGTTATTATCTTTTGTTTGTAACTCGTTCTATCTTATGAATTCTTGATTGTTATGAGTTGAGAATGATTGGGATTTCTGTTGAATATTGAGTATTGACTTGGACTGTTATATTACAGCCAAAGCTAAACAGGATCACACACGAGGTTCTGGAGTTCCATATTTCGATTCAACCTCAGGTGAGTAGTTAATTGTTAAATGAATCATGCTTGTTGAGATGTTTAATGCATAAGAATTATGCTATGTTTTGATTGGTTGAGTATAACCAAATTTGAATATATGGAATAAAGAGTTATAATGTGTATATTACACTTGGGACTGAGACAGTCTGTTGAGCTTAATTAAAACGAGAATTTATTTAGACTATGGTGATATGACCAAGTTTAGCGAACAAGAGCCCGATACGCGTAATTCGGGGGTTCCAAACACTAAGTTGTTATCAGGTGAGTACTCTTATGTACTTGAGTATAATTCTACCCTGTGTTAAACTGAGTATATAAATATATATATCTTAAGTTGTTATTGTCGTAATCAAATTGTGGAGTAAATTGTTATCTGTGAATAACAACAACCGAGTTAAACATACATATTGATTGTATAAACTGAGTAGATATTAGTGTAGTCACATTAAAGAGTTTTGAGTCAAATTGTATAGCCATGAGGGCTATTGAACTGGAATAGAGTTGGAGTAATTATGTTATCTGTGGATAACAGAAGATGAGTTGCAATTTATATTGAGTATAACAGTAGAGTATGTGATAAATTAGTTGAGTTAAAGAGTCTTTAAGTTTAATAGTTACAGGCATGAGAATTGCTATGATTGAGTATAAGTTGGTTGTTAAAAATGAATATATGTGAGAATGTGATCGAGTTACGAGTAGTACTAAGTGTGGTATTTTTATTGAATTGATGTTATTAAATATTAGCTGGTATATGTAAAGCTAATATGTTTGCAGATTTCAGAGTTAAGAGAAAGTGGATATTTGCTAATGAGATTAGCAAAAGAGAATGATAAAGATATTTACTGAGAAGGATTACTGGAGTGTAATTGAGATTATTCACTAAGCTTATTAAGCTTACACTTGAGTTGTATGTTGTTTTGCAGGTATTGTAGCTGTGATAGGGGAAGGCATGTGATAAAGAGAAACGGACGACTTAGAGCCTGTCCTTTTGTTTGTGTTAGGTTTATTTGTAATGCCTGGTCAAATTGTAAGGACCTTTTGTGTAATTAATTTATGATAACATCTTGTTTTTCCTGGGTCGAGTGCAAGTATACCCATTTTGATGTGTAAATTGTTGAAAATTTTTGGGTGTACTTTGTATGAGAAACCGGGTGTTACATCTGCGATTTGTAAAACACACCACATGTAACAGAGTGAGTGCAGAGTAGCACCAAGAAATATACATTCCTAGTTACCCGGTGGACGTAGGTCAGATTAGACCGAACCACGTTAAATCCCTCGTGTTCATCTTTGTGTTCTTGAGAGAGAGAGAGAGAGAGCTGAGTGCGTGTGATTAGTGTCATGTGTGTGTCTCGATCCTAACAACTGGTATCAGAGCTTAGGCTCACTTACACACCGTACACAACGATCGGATCGCCGGAGATTAGTTGCGTTGTTCTTTTTCTATTCCGAGTTAGGTGGCTGCACGCAGTTAGCCAGGCAATAGTCGTCGGCACAGTAGCAACGATAGAAGCAGAAATCGTCAGAGTCGTTTTCCGGCAGGAGGAGGATCAAATCGGTCTCCGGTAGTTGTTGCATCTCACATCTGGCAAAATATTGCCAAGAGCAGCAGCATAATTTTTTTTTTGTTTTTTTGGGGTGTGCGTTGCCAGGAACATATAAAGAAAGAAAAGGAAGTTTTTTGGTGGAGCACGTTTACTTGTTCTATATTCTCTTTTTTTTAATAATAGAAAAAGTGAGAAGAAAGCTGTACGTGCACGTTCCAAAAGATAAAGCAGAGGAAAAGCACAGTTTCGGTGCAAAAGGTGTTCCAAAAGTAAATATTACAGTTTAACCCCTTAAAATTTTCAGAAAAGTGCAGTTTAGCCCCTAAACTTTCAGAAAATTGCAGTTAGGTCCCTACACTTTCAGAAAAGTGCAGCTTAGCCCTTGAACTTTCAGAAAATTGCAGTTAGGTCCCTGAACTTTCAGAAAAGTGCAGTTGAGCCCCTAAACTTCAGAAAATTTGCATTTTTTACCCTTAATTTCTGAAAAGGGTGCAGTTTGTCCGTTATAATGGCAGAAAGCAGTAAGATTCAGATTGAGAAGTTTGAGGACTTTGGTTGGTGGAAGATGCAAATTGAAGATTTGCTCGTGCAGAAAGACTTGGACGCAGTTTTAGGTGAAAAACCGGAGGCGATGACACAGGCACAGTGGGAGACTTTGGATAAGAAGGCCAAGGCATTTATTAGACTAGCGTTGTCAAAGGATGTTGCCTTCAACATTTTGAAGGAGACCTCCACAAAGGGAATCATGGAGGCATTGTCTAATATGTACGAGAAGCCGTCGGCAGCAAATAAAGTCTTCCTGATTCGGGAGCTAGTCAACACGAGGATGAGGGAAGAAAGTTCAGTTACAGTACACATCAACAATTTAAACTCGATTTTATCCAGACTTGGGTCAGTGGGAATAAAGTTCGAGGATGAAGTTCAAGCTTTACTACTGTTATCATCATTACCTGACAGTTGGTCCGGAACAGTTACAGCTGTTACTAGTTCCGCAGGATCGAAAGAGCTCACTTTTGAGGGAATTCGGGATTTAATTCTAGGCGAAGACGTCAGAAGAAGAAATTCAGGGGAATCATCAAGTGAACAATTGAATACGAGCAGAGGTAGAAAAAATAACAGAGGTAGTAGGAGCAGGAACAGGAGAAGGAGTCAGTCGAGGACTCGAAATGATGTGACTTGTTGGAACTGTAAAGAGGTTGGACATTTCAGGAATCAATGTCTAAAAGACAAGAAAGAAGTTAACGCTGCAATAGACCATTCATATGATGATGCTTTGATCTGTAGTGTAGAGAGCAATGTGGATTCCTGGGTTATGGATTCGGGTGCTTCATTTCACGCAACCCACAGCGGTGAAGCACTGCGGAATCTGAAAGAAGGGGATTTTGGTAAGGTAAGACTGGCAAACGATGAGGTTCTTGATTTGACGAGCATAGGTGACTTAGATCTGAAGACTCCAGTCGGTCCATGGACCTTGAAGGATGTCCGAGTAATTCCAAGTCTGAAGAAACAGTTGATTTCTGTTGGGCAGTTAGATGAACAGGGGCACGAGGTTAAGTTCAGGAATGAGCAGTGGAAGGTAGTCAAAGGAAATCTTGTGATAGCTCGTGGACATAAGATGGGTTCATTATATATGGTCAGTTTACCGTCTGAGGGAGTAACCGTCCCAGTTCAGAAGAAGACCAAAGTCCGGTTCATAGAGTCTCGTGGACAGAAGAAGGTTTGCTTTGCAGATGGCAAACCCAGAGTCACGAGTCAGATTCAGGTTGAACGTGTTTGGAACGGTTCAGAAAAACCAGTCAAGGGCATTCATAGCAATGGGAACAAGGGTTGTGTCTCAGCTAGAATACCCAGAACACAGTGGGTTAAGAAAACCAGTATTCCATCTGTAAAAATCTCTCCAGATTATCTGCTACACATGGAGAGTGTTGTCGTTTGTTCTCAAGATGTTCCAGGATCGGCCAGTTCATTTCAGTGGGAGTCGGTGGAGACAGAGAACAGGTCAGTGTCAGACGTAGCCATGACTAATGTGTTGGAGCTAATGGAAGCTTCAACTAGCCTTCAGGTAAATTGAAGAGAAGGTTGGGTAACTAGGAAAGAGTCAAAATCAAAAGTGTTTTACAGAAATACATATGCACAGTTGAAGCACAGGTGAAGATTGTTCCATGGCTTCAAGTGGGAGACTGTTGAGTGTGAAGCCACTCTTGTGTTCTGTCAAAAGAATCGGCTGAAGAAACTTCATGTCAAATGAAGTGGGCTGAAGAATTTTATTTGCTTTGACAATTCTCTTTTCAATCTCTATTTAAGAGATTATCTGCGATTTGTAAAACACACCACATGTAACAGAGTGAGTGCAGAGTAGCACCAAGAAATATACATTCCTAGTTACCTGGTGGACGTAGGTCAGATTAGACCGAACCACGTTAAATCCCTCGTGTTCATCTTTGTGTTCTTAAGAGAAAGAGAGAGAAAGAGAGAGAGAGAGAAAGAGAGAGAGAGAGAGAGAGCTGAGTGCGTGTGATTAGTGTCGTGTGTGTGTCTCGATCCTAACAGTCTCTCCATACGAGCGCAAATGTATGTACCTCACCCTATATCAAGGTTTTAGGAATTAGAAGTTGATATACTATAGAGTTAAGATATACCTGAGGTGCCAAAACTTTTGGCTTCAACTTATTTATCAAATGTCCTGAGCATCTTCCATTCTTCTTGCTTTTGGATGAAGCATATCCCATCATGAGGATTCCCAGTTTGAGGGATCTCTGAATCGGTTTACAGGTTTCCATAGGGCATTTCTTCACGACACCTCTTTCCACAGGATCCAAACCAGGAGTCGTTGAACTAGAGTATCCATGCATACCCATGTAAGATTCATACATCTTTAATATGCCATTCATTTCAATTATAGACATATCCATATTTCCCATCATGTAGATCTGAATCAACGTATTATATGAGCTTGTCATAGAGTTAAGAATAGTACTAATGCTTAACTCTCGACTGATAGGAAAACCAAGTCTTTCTGGTTTGTCAATGTATCCCTCAATCTTAAGAACATGTGTACTGACACTACCGCCTTTCTCCAACTTGCACTCTATAAGGTCTTTCATGATTTTTCTTTGTTCTTGCGTAACCCGCTTTTAGAACATATACGAGAAGATAACTATGTCATGTGGACCGAGAAATTCAAAATGAATTCGGATCTTAGGGTCCATTGTCAATAACATGAGGCAACGGACTTCATAAGACTCATCAAGATGATACTCATAATCATCTTTGACATCTCTTGTAGCATTGTCTAGAGGTGGCTCAGGAACATGTTTCTCAATGATGTACAACTTCCTTTCGAGTTTGAGAACTATTCTCTAGGTCCGAAGGAAGTCTAAGGAATTTAAACCATTTAGCTTTTCCATACAAGGATATATTTCTTTAAGTAGTCTGAGAGGGATGATGGTGGGGGAGGAAGGAGACCGCTATGGATTCCAGACATCTATGAGAGAGAGGTAGTTTTAGTTAGTTGACTCATATATGTTCCTTTAAATTATTACCTAATTTATGTTTAAGGCTAGGATCCGTATTTTACCATTCATTCTATGAAAAGGGATGTCGTAATCATATCATGAAGTTTTTTAGGTAGGCATACACTTT